>JARLTB010000074.1:8640000-9252500 GCA_030141615.1 Unio pictorum
CTTCGCTTTTGGAATATAAATTAGTTAAAAGTGATGTAAATTAAAGTTTTTTTGTTGATGCAATCGAAAACGTTTTTTAATTAATTTACAAGTAGTGATGTAGTCCGAAATATATTAATGATAATTTGTAATTTCAGAGAATAATTTGAATAAACAAATCTTCTCAAATATTAAGTGAAACACAAATTAAATGATTCCATTAAAGACTGAAGTCAACCTATGGAATACATCATTTCCCTTTCTTCTCAATTATATAAAACCTAAATCACAATATGAGGACCATAATGAGATATGTCAAAACTTCTTTTCTAGAACATTCTAAGTTGCCAACATTATTAGGACTATTATGTAAACTTTGGCAAAGAACATGGGAAACAGGAGGCATGTTAGGAATGTTTGAGGAGATTAAAATTATCCGGAATTCAAACTCTGCTAAGCATGTTCACCAAAAGATAATAATCTTAAAATATGTTCTACAATCATAGATTAAAAAATAACTTTGTTATATTTTGTTCACAGAAGAAAGACATTAGTCAGATAATCCCAACTCATACCCTTATGAATTAAATTGTTATTCTTAGTAGGCCATACTATTTTTCTTCCATGCCTGAATTATAAAATACGGCTTCACGTGCTTAACAAAACAAACTCATGTAGTCATGTATATATATATATATATATATATATATATATATATATATATATATATATATATATATATATAAATATATATATATATATATATATATAAATGTGTGTGTGTTTGTGTGTGTGTGTGTGTGTGTGTGTGTGTCTGAGAGAGAGAGAGAGAGAGAGAGAGAGAGAGATGTACCTATATTACACGTCGATCCTTTCCAGCCTGAAATACACAGGCATGTGTAAGATCCGAGCTTATTGATGCATAAGCTGTTATGAGCACACGAGTCATTATCGCATTCGTCAATATCTGAAACGTCAAGAGTATAATTGGAAATAGAACCTCTTAATCTCACTTAATGAGTACATGGGTCAGTTTTCTTGAGTATAATAGGAAATAAAACTTCTTCATCTCACTTAATGGGTACATCGGGTCATTTAATAATTATAAGATAGTTTGGTGATGTAGAATTTAAAAAAAAAACAACATTAAAACATTTGAACACATTTGTTTATATTAATGTTATTAATGAAAAGGGTGATATATCGACAATTGTTATAGTACAATTTTTGATGACATTTACTGAATATTAATCATAATAAGAATGTGTAATCAAACAGTAAGTCTTAGATCACATTCAGATATATGATCTTTCCATTCACTGAAACATAGAGGTACGCGAAATAGTTCGTCAGATATTGTAATCGAATTTAAAAAAATTAAAAATGAATTGGTGAAACTAGGGACCTTTTGTGTTAGCTTGACAAAAAGTAACTTTCTGATTATAACGCCAATGGCTATTACGAAAACTCTTTCCTACACGTTTCATAAGTTTCTTTGTTAATATGTTAGGTTCAACTGATAACGTTGGACATCGAACATGTCTGACAATATGTAAAGATATTGCAGTTTGCATTTCTGTCGTCTAACGATTTACATCATTTGTTGCAGCATTAAATCTTTTACAATTTACATCAAATTGAATTTACTTTTGCAGCATGAATAATTAGTTTATATATTGTTTTAACTTCCATCAGAAAAGTCAGTTGCAGTATGTGCTTGTCTTTTCGTTTCACCGCTTTAGTCTAGTAGCCAACGTTGATCAAGCATTGCGCCATTTAAATCAAATTTAAACTATGATTAAATCAAACAATTACATTTAACTATGAGTTTCATCTAACGATTGATGCTGTTAAATATGATTATAACGATTTGCTATTTTATTTTTTTAATTCAACGAAAGAAACGATGCGCAACGTTTATAATCATAAACTATGGAGAGAGAGAGAGAGAGAGAGAGAGAGAGAGAGAGAGAGAGAGAGAATACCTATTTCGCATAAAGATCCTTTCCAACCTGTGGGGCACATACATTTAAAAGATCCACGAGAATTAATACATGTACCATTGTGGGAGCACGGGGCTGTTTGGCACTCATCGATATCTGCAAAATGTAGGTTTAACATTTGCAAAATATATTATTAGTCTTTATATGTATACCTTTATTATATGTATTATTTTCATAATGATAGTTTTGTAAGGGTCATTTAGTTAATTGCATTTTTATACGAATATTACATGATTGTAGTTTTCACCATATACATGAGTCATGTATCTAGTGCATACATTCGTTCATAAAGTTTCAAGGCTGAACTCTACTACTAGTACAAGAAAACATCACGTGATCCAACAAGAACAAGAGTTTCTGAAAAGTTCAATATGTTGACCTAACGTATTATTAGTCAGTGTAAACAGCTGATATTGTTTACAAGATTTGATCATTCTAGAATTACGTGGGACAGATCTATCTATTGCGTTTTAGTACTCCACATAACATAATTATTACGTAGAATAAAGCATTACAAGCAATAAATTTATGTTTTGGAAGATATTTAGTTATGTTTGATTGAGATTGAATTCCTTCATTTTAGGTAATCTTTCGTCGGAATTACAGTGGTTTAAATACTTAAATGAAATTAATAGCTTTCACAGAAATACTGTGACTGCATTGAAAGACATTTTGCAATAATATTATAGTGATTCTCATATACCGTTGACACATCGGTGCATTAGTGATTACCATTCGGAATACCTTTGAAACTCATCCTGATTACTGGATAATTTTGGAATTCTTAGAACATTCATGACTAAGATTTCATTTACCATATTGTAAGTTATTATTAATTATTTCTCTTTTTATTCTAGAAATAAAAGTAATTTTTAGAATTGTGTTTCTTGAAGGATATTGGTTCTCTCTTCCCCAGCCCCTAAGGAAAAATAAGTAATGTACTAAAGCGTTTCATACACCATGTGATATTTGAAATCCGCTATGACGAATTATCGTTATTTATTAGGAGGTCTAGTATAAATATATATACTTATTTTCTAAATTATTTAAACGGCGCGGTTACAATTACCCACACCATTAGATAAACCCTTATCTATATCATTACAGGTATACAGATTGATAAAACATGACATTCGGTAGTAAATCCAATGTAATGACACATAGAAAGAATAAAGGATGTCTCGGGCAAATTGCCAACTGTGTTACCAATCTTAGAAAAAAGCATCTCTCGGGCAAATTACCAATTGTGTTACCAATCTTAGTACAAAGCATATATCTGGCAAATGACCAATTTTGTTACCAATCTTAGAAAAAAGCATATCTTTAAGCAAATGACCAACTGTGTTACCAATCTTAGGATAACAGATTCCTCAGGTAAATAACCAAAGGTGTTACCAAACATAGACAAAAGATAATTTAATATGTAATACGCCGACATCATTTAATACTTTGTCTTTGTTTTGTCTGAAAAAAAATGAGAAAAATATATTTTTTCCTTCGTTTTTGGATTATAAATTAGTTAAAAGTGATGTAAATTAAAGTTTTTTTTGTTGATGCAATCAAAAACGTTTTTTAAATAATTCAGAAGTAGTGATGTAGTCCGAAATATATTAATGGGAAACAGGAGGCATGTCAGGAATGTTTGAGGAGATTAAAATTGTCTGGAATTCAAAGTCTGCTAAACATGTTTACCTTCAAAAGATAATAATCTTAAAATATGTTCTACAATCATATATCAAAAATAACTTTGTTATATTTTGTTCACAGAAGAAAGACATTAGTCAGATAATCACAACTCATACCCTTATCAATTATATTGTTATTCTTAGTAGGCCATACTATTCTTCTTCCACGCCTGAATTATAAAATACGGCTTCACGTGCTTAACAAAACAAACTCATGTAGTCGGCATAGTAACTAGGGTTCAGGGGAACATTTTGAACAAGGAAAATAATTTCCTTACTTTTCTTATGACACTAATGAACCGAATTAGCCGAATTTTGAACTTCAGAACTTTTTTATTTTGGTAACACTGACAACTAAGCGAGATGACCGGATTCGGGTATGCTGGCCTCCGGAAATTACCAATATATATAGACAGGAAAAGACCATGGATTGTTAAAAATGGTTGATAGTGTATAGTATTATTAATAATAATAATAACAATAATAATAATAATAATAATAATAATAATAATAATAATAATAATAATAACAATAATAATAATAATAATAAAAACAATAATAATATTGATAATTAAAAATATTGATAATATTGATAATAATATTGATAATATTAATAATAATAATAATAATTATATAAATAATAATAAAATTAACAATAAAAATAAAAATAATAAACTAACAACAGCAACATCAATAATAATATAATAATAATGGTATTAATAATAATAATATAAATAGTAATAATAATAATCTATTAATAATAATAACAATAATAATAATAAGAATAATAATAATACAAATAAAATATATCATCAAGAACAACAACAACAATAATAATAATAAATAATAATAATCTAATAATAATAATAGTAATAATAATCTAATAATGAAAGTAATAATAATGATACTTCTAATACTACTACTACTACTGCTACTACTACTACTACTACTACTACTACTACTAATAATAATAATGATAATAATAATAATAATAATAATAATAATAATAATAATAATAAATTTTAACACTCATTGTAATAGTAACGTAACGTCAGCAATAAGGTACTGCCACATGCAATGTCATCTGGCCAGCAGTGCTAAAAATATTTCATAATTCTTGTACGTTTTGTCTTTCTATGATGCATGTTCCGGTTGTTTTCGAGATTGGTTTAGCGAAATCTGAGATGTTTAAATCAATCTATTCTCATAAACTATAAAAATGTGGTGTTCCAGATGCTAATGTATTGAAATAAATATCATTGATCATATGGTTTTGATTCGTTTGTTGTAAGTCATTTTTGTTTTCATTTAAATTATCGTAACTCTTGCTTGACATAAACATTAAGCAGGTTAATAGTCTATTAGTTACCCCTCTTGTACGACTTTGGATTGTGGTGTTGAGCGTCTTTTGGAACCGGTTTGCTACGTGACACATAAGGAATTTAAAACAATGTTGCTGAATAAAAAATAAAACTTTGTAAATTCCAAATATTTGCATCCAGTTTTGAAAAATAATGCATAGATAAATGTTTACAATGACAAAATACCTAGCAGACCAAATGAGAGATGAATAAATAAACTTATCTTTCCTAAACATATCTAGCTACTGAGTCTAAAATCTGAAAGTAAAAAATTCTCGTTTCGCTTATTACCTATGAGGCAAGAGGAACCTGTCCATCCTTCACCACAGATAACCTGACTTTCATTGGAGTTATCTATGTATAAGAATGCAGTTATAATTCAGTCAATGAATCCCTTCTGTAATACGTGCATACAAAAATTTAGGTAATATTTATCTTAATTATCACCTTCCTACTCGATTGCATGCATGATGATTATTCAATTATCATTTTTATACATGATAATCATTACGAATCATTGCTGATTGCGACATGTTAGAGATGTTAAACTATTACTGGAGTGTAAATATGGATCCAGTTGCATGGTCACTACTGTGGCTGACTTTCGCAGGTTACACTTAACCTCTTCGTCTTGTACGTCATGTATGTGGGTGGGGTGGGGGATCGCGGTGGTAAATGTTTTCCAGCGATAGAATTACATTGGATTACAATTATTTCTGGATAAAAATATTTCTTCGAAAATATAGTGTACGTCTATTTTCTGGGGAAAACGTTGTCTATAGGTAAAACATTATAGAGGTATGAAAATCATTGGAACTGGTACGTCCACTACCCAGCAATAGTAGTGCTATTAACACAGGAAGATAATGGTGAATGTTCTTTATTTCATTTCCTTTGTAGCTTTAAGAGCAAAATACGGTACATTTAGATTAGCTAGAGTATGTGTGCTAATGTCTTGTTATTTGAATATTTTCAGGTCTAATTGTCATGCATTGTAGAAAAACTAATTATCGTGCAAAGGAAACAACTATATGCTCTCACACAAATTTACACCTTATAAAAAACTGTTACTAACTCCAGTTATGAATTCATGTCTCATGTTCATAGCAAGTTAGAAATAATTAATATAACCTGATTTTAAGTTAGATTTTGTTTTTCAAACGTGCTGACATAGCAGAACGAGACACAATTTAAAAGCAATCTTTCAATTCGCTGGTTGATATTACTTTATTAAAAATGCGATTCAGATTGTTATACGTACTTCCGATTTTTATATATTTTCTGCACTGATAATTATCATATCATTAGTGCAAAATACATGTAACAATATACGTGCCAACAAATGATCGGAAAAACATACCTCATTCAGAATACCGGAAAGGCGTGACTGCCAGCACAAAGCACATATTGTCATTGAAATGGCATATCATTACAAAATACTTGTATCAATTTGTCATGGAACTAATTGTGTATTTTGACATGTTGGGGGGTATTTGGTAAACACTCCAGTAAAAGTCTTATGATACCAGGTTGTCTTAATCATCCAGACGTTTGTCATGCATTTTAAAATGCCTCAAACAGCTTAGAGACAAATTATATGTGTGTGAGTGTGTGTGTGTGATTGGGACGTTTAACGTAGGTTTAACAATTTGTTAGTCATAATGCTACAATGTCTGCTGAGGGGTAGTTTATAGTGATGACTGTAATGGATATCATGCCTCAGACATGTAGCATGATGTCCCATCCAGTCATATTATTCCGACACCAGGCCGACCAGTCATGGCACTAACCACTTAATGCTGAACGCCGTGCAAGGCAGCTGCTAATGCCACTTTTATACGTCCTTGGTATGACTCGTTCCGGGTTCAGAACCTGCGACCTCACGCATCCAAGATGGACGCACTCTACGCACAAGCCCACCAGATGGGTCTATACTAATTTAGCATGCGTTCTATTATAAGGCTCTTTGTGGGAAATGCATGTGATTTCAAATGCGAATATAGCAAGCAAAACATGAACTGAAATAAACCTACGAATTCGTCAAATGCGGCGTCCAAACGAATGGACTGTGCTTACAGCAGGATGCAAATGCTTTCAACTTTGGACTAAATGCTTGGTTTCCGTAAATTTAAAGTGTATGCAAATTTATGTACGAGTGTTAAATCAATGTTTTTGCGCAACATGCGAAACGATGCAGCTTATCCAGATATACAAGGTGATATTAGGTTTACGCAAGATAATTAGTTGGTGGGGAAAACAAGTTTTGTCCATTATTTGTGATTAATCATTCTTTTTCAATTATTGCAAGATCATAAAGAACAGAAGATCTTGTCTATTTGTAAGATATTAAAATGCCGATACATTGCTCTGATACCCTTTCCTTTTTTATGAATAATTAACGTATTGTATCGGAAAAAATTGTAAGCAATGAATGTAAACGTTTAAAAAAACGATAAACAAGTTTCAACGCTACAAGAATTGACAATAAGGTGACACAGCATTAATAGTCAGTTATATCAGGTATACTTCATCTGTATATTCAAAACAATAATGATAATTTTTGTTTTTAGTAGGAAAAAAACTGATCGACTGGTATTCAAAAATATTGAACTGAATATTAAATAGTCAAGCCGTGTTCTTAAGCAGATAAAAGAACCGCCTTACCATAGCAAATCACTCCTGCGTCATCGTCGTAGTGGCTACAGTACCAGTTTAGATACATAACCGGTGCGTAAATAAGCACATTACCCAATCCATTGTAATTACATTGACTTAGGTCTTTTGCCGATGAAAAACATCTGACACTTTTTAACAAGACCGGACCGACTCCACCTCCAAACACTGAACCCGTTATAGCTATCCCACTACTGTAATCAAATTATAAAATAAATAATTAAATAATAATAATAATAATAATAATAATAATAATAATAATAATAATAATAATTGTATAGCGCCTAATCTTTCGAAGCTCTAAGCGCTTTACACCATCAATAATGATATGACTACACTATAGAACAACAAATGATAAAAACAATGAAAATGGAAAACATAAAAACATGCTGAAAACATATAAGATACAAAACATGATTAGGTCGCTAAGGTTGTCCCTGCAGTCTAAACAGGTGAGTCTTAAAGGGAACTACTGTGTCTTTGTGTCTAATTTCAATGGAAAATTCGTTCCACGTCGCCGGGCCCTGGTGTGCAAACGAACGTTGTCCATGTGATTTTGTTTTCACCTTGGGAACAACGAGTATACGATTATCAGAAGAAGAGCGTAAGGATCTAGCTGGTGTATAAACATGGGTGAAGCTGGATAGGTATGTTGGACTGGAGTCTGTCATTGAAACATAGCACAGAGAACAAATGTTGTGTTTGATTCTGTATCGAATTGATAGCCAGTGTATGGTACAGAGCAGTGGTGAGGTGGGCTCTGATCGAGGTACTCTAAAGATGATCCGTGCAGCTGTGTTTTGAACTTTTTGAAGTTTCTGGAGTAAATATTGTGACGACCCAGACAGAATTGAGTTACAATAGCCCAGTCTTGAAAGTACTAATGAACACACAAGTGTTTTAGTGGCATCAACTGAAGGATATCTACGAATGGAACTGATGCGTCTCAATTCAAGATATGCAGCCTTGCATATGTTCATGACATGTTGGTGCAATGTGATAGTACTGTCTAGAGAAACGCCTAGGTTCCGTACTGACTGTGAGAATTTAATGTTGGTGTTACTGGTATTTATTGTCTGAGGTAAAGGATGTGAATAAGAAAGCCTTTGTGTTGTGATCAGAATAGCCTCAATTTTATCATCATTCATCTGCAGCTTGTTACATGTCATCCATGATTTCACACCAGAAATGCACTTTTCTACTCCATGGATGGTAGAATCAACTTCAGCTGGGTGGCAGGACTTGTATATTTGGGTGTCATCAGAATACAATTGGTGCGACACTGGGTGAGGATCTATCACACTTGAGAGCGGCTGAGTATACAGAATGAAGAGAACAGGTCCAACAACAGATCCCTCTGGAACATTACAACAAACGTCAACTGGGCTGGAGTGTATTCCATTTGCAGATATAATTTGTGTCCTGTTGACTATATAGGACTTGAACAACTTTAAGGCTATATTCTGAATGCCAAATACATGCTGGAGACGGTAAAGTAATATATCATGATCTATTGTGCCAAATGCGGCAGATAAATCCAGGAGAGTGAGGACTGTAATTTTTCCACTATCCAAAGCAGAGAGAATGTCACTAAATACTTTCAGAAGAGTAGTTTCCGTACTGTGGCAAGGGCGATATGCAGACTGCACATTGCTAAAAAGACTGTTTGAGTTAAATTGAGATACAAGTTGAGTTAGAACAACCTTTTTCTAAGATTTTTTATGGTCCAGTGTTGGTTTCATCAGCAGTGGCGTTAAGATGGCAGTTTTGAAAAATGATGGGAATTCCCCTGATGAGAGAGAGAGAGAGAGAGAGAGAGAGAGAGAGAGAGAGAGAGAGAGAGAGAGAGAGAGAGAGAGAGAGAGAGAGAGAGAGAGAGATAGAGAGAGAGAGATTAATAACATCAGTTAGTGAAGGCAATATTATGTCTAAGCAATCAAGCAACAGCGATGTCGGAATTGGATCAAGTTCACAAGACTTTGGTACGCTTTTCATCACGATTGTCCGTACTAAATCAATAGAAACAGGTTTAAATGCTCCTAACGGTTCTCGCTGAAATTCTGCATCATAACTGCAGCATAACTGTATGGTGACGAATCAGTTGAAATTGTGCTGTCTAGCGAATCTCTAATGGTGTGTACTTTTGTTCCTTGACATTAGTTTGTTAGTTATCTCGAAGAGCTCTTTGCAGCTGGAACTCTCCGCGATTTTAGTACTGTAGTGGGATGATTTGGCTAAATGGACTATGTTTGTGACGTTCTTCTTAGCGGCTTCGTAGATTTGTTTATTAATAGTTAGTCTGGTGGAAAATCAAAGCCTTTCTGCTTATCGGCGATGTCTTTTAGCAGTGCGAAGCTGGTCCCTAACACTGATATACCAAGGAGAGCACATTTTTTATTCATACTTTGCATTTGGTTCCTGGGGCATGTTTTTCATGCAGTGAACACAGGCAGTTATCAAGTTGTTCCGCTGTTGGATGTAAGAAAGTTGTTAGGTTTTCTTGGATGTCGTGGATGAATTTCGTTCTATTTATCATACGGAGGTTTCTCTTAGTAGCAAATAGAGGTGGCGGGTTAGCAACCGATACGTCGAGATGGCATACAATGCAGAGGTGATCCCATGCAAGTTCGTGGGTTGCAGAAGGGTGGATTGCAGAATATTATCATCAGTTCTATAAAGAAACCAGTCTAAAATGTGACCAAGTTTATGGGTAGATTTGTTAACTGACTGTTTAAGATTGAAAACATGAATAGAATCTAGGAGTTTTGACATCTAAAACCAGGACAGTCAAAGTGAAAGTTGAAATCTCCAAGAATAATTAGGTTGCCACCTTTCGAATTTCAATACTCTAGAAGATTTGGTAACTGCTCCAAAAAAAGAGATTAATTCAGCTTTTTTCTACTAGGAGGAGGACTTTAGAGACAGAAAAAATGGACTGACCTTTGTTCCAGTGTGAGCGTTGTTTGAAAAGTTCAAACGATGTGTGGCAGAAATTGAAGGCTGTGTTGTACTTAAAGCATTTGATCATGGAATTCTTTATAATTACAGCAATTCCACCTCCGCGAGAGTTGCAGGGAAACGACTTGATGGAGTAATCGCTGGGTGTTAAATCCTCACACTTAGAATCATCACCTGCGGAATGTAACAAAGTTGCTGTCAGGAAGAAGACGTCAATATTCTGGTCGTTGATAAAATTAACAATTTCTGTGCGCTATTCCGGTGCTCCTACTGACTGAGCGTTGAATAATGCAATACGTAGTTGTATCCCTAGGACAGTTGACACAACAGTTAACGATTTAAGAAGAATTTGAACCAGGTTATTAAAATTAACGGCAGAATTTTTAAGTTGTTTATCCGTTACGGGCGAAAGGGAGATAACTGGAATTCATCTTCCTGTTCTACGCCGGCCAGCTTTGAAAGAACGTTTCTTATTTCGCTTCCGTTTACATTTAAGAAATGATTAATGTATTCCCAGTTCGTTTAGTCTTGAGAACAATGTAGTATCTAGAACCAAGGTGTGGTCATTTAATCCAATTAATGAGAGTCCGTCATATTGTAGCGGTCACGTGACGGCGGTTTATTCAGAAACAAATGACGTATTAACATTGGGACAAAACTGCTGAGAAAAATTCAAACTTTTCTCGTTTCCAAAACAAGGAGATGAATTAACACATGCGAACTGGAACAGCCAATGCATGATGAAACACAATAAAGTAGACGATGATAGAGAACAAGCACAAATATCATAAATATAGCACAATATCGGAGGAGCCTATCTCGAGCAGTTAAGCGATGGCGGCCATCATTCCGGAAATACAGAATTAAATTTTGTAAACACGATAAAATTGCAGTAAAATATTAACCCGTAACAACCCAAAAATATGTTCCAGAATATGAGAAAACCAGTATGGTTCGCATAATAATCAGAAATCCCTGAGGATCTTTGAGAATAATTTACAGGAATAATAAAATATGGTTCTTTCTTTGCCAAACATTGCATACATCATTCATATTCTAGTGCGATTATAAGATTTTGTAACATCGTATTGGATGCGATTTGCGGTTCCATTAGCAACAACCAGATATAATTTGAAGTATTTTCTTGAAAACCCAATGTCAGATTGGCAGTCCATTTAAGATGAGTAGCGATAAACACATTGCCACGATGTCTGCAGTAGCAACAATATGGAATGTCAGATTGCATTCCATTGCTATTTAGCAGCAACGACTCAATATAATGAAAACCCGTGTAAATATGACTCCGTTTAGGAGCAGAGTGAACAACCTTTTGAAGATGACTGTCGTGGCAGTCAAATCAGATCAGAAACATTCTCATTTAGGATTCGCTTAATATCATTTGAAATCTTTTGGTGAAAATCAGCTGTCAATGTGGTGGTCATATTGAATGTTCGAACGCGCCATTTGTATTCAAGACACACTAGACTTTGGGACAAATGTGTACAAAAATGTTCATGACAATCCTGTAAGTAGTTAGGTGGAACAGACATAAAGAACGTGTGCTAACGGACAGATGGACAAGGGTCAACAAACCTTACCTAAGCTCTTCTATCTTCGACCAGTAGAGCTAAATATTAAGGATTTTAATCACATTGAGAAGATGCCTCACTAACATTATCGGTAGAAAACCACACCCACCCACACAGACCCCCGCCCTACACACACACACATACATATATATATATATATATATATATATATATATATATATATATATATATATATATATATATATATATATAACAAAGACACACACACACACGTGTGTGTCTACATTCTACATCAAGTAGTGTATGATATAAATGGTTATTATTGCAAACGTTTTCAGTCTTTGTTGTTTATCAACATTTATCAGAATTTTGTTATGTAAACGTAATACTTCATATTGTTCAAACATTGTTGCCTTGGCGCTGATTAATCTACTAACATAGGTGTGAATACTTTCCTAATTCTATCTGGGCTTCAAATTTTCGAGTTGGACAGAAGCCTAGAGGCTCACCTAAGGATGTTTTCACAGTAAAACATATGCATTTACAAACCTTTATTAGGTATAGGACTGACAGGAGAAATAACCGTTTCTGGCTTCCCGTTTTCTGATACCGCTTAGGTTCCAGAACAGTAGTCTGCTGTTACGGCATATTTTGAGATACATGTGGATCGTTTGAATGTAAAATCATTCGAACCCAACATAATACATATCCGGATACTTGTTATGGTATTAAGCGGGCCATGGAAGAAAAAATAAGTATATTTGCGAAGCGTTGAAAATTTTAAAAGTTTAATTTTCATGCATTAAGAGGAGGTAATACTAATAAACACGGTAGGTCTTAAGCTTCCAACAATTTGGAATATATCCATGTATATTTCATATTCTGGGTAAGCTCTATTTACCGTACGAAGTCTCAATTCAGGAGTCCTATCTGGTCGTTTCAGCCATATCTGCAATGACTAGTGCGCAGGCCAAATTATCCCTCAAATATTTAGCGCATTGAACCCATTGTCGGAAAACGGCGTTAATGTACAAAACTCGATTTAATAACTTCTAGATGTTATTTCATATATATATATATATATATATATATATATATATATATATATATATATATATATATATATATATATATATATATATATATATATATATATATATATATGAATATATTGATTTTCATTCAGATAAGCAAATATAGTATTTATGTCTTCTCTCCAAATTATGTATCAAACTTGTTTAAATGAACGGTGTCATGGCGAGATTATAACTGTATGAATTTAGTCCTAGAAAGCTCTATTAAAAAATAATGACAAAGAATAATGTAAACAATGATATGGTGTTGTTTTACAAATTTTCAATAATTTATTATTTATTAAGCATATTTATTAAGCATTGAAATATTTTGTCGAAATAATTAAAACAAACATGAAACAGTTGTTACGAATATCCAACAGTTGTGTTAGATTTCATGAAAATAAATATGGGTTCGGGAAAAAGGTTCAAACATTCCTCAGCAGGCTGACGACACGTTTGATTTGGTATATCTTTAATTGTTTGTTCTAAGTAAAACTGAAGCTATGAACATGTTTTTCTGGCACAATCCACAGTTGTAGACTGATCATTTTCATGAAATTAAGGAGGACCATGTTTTTCTAAAAATTGACAAAATTTCATTTTGTGAATTTTCCACCCCCCACTCCTTTCATGTCACAAAAGTACGCCACGCTGCATCACAGAGACAGTTGAGACTGAATTTTTATCATTCTTGGATGCATCTCCATTGAAACATAGCTTGATTCACTTGCAAAAACTGGTATTGCATTGTTCATATCCTATACATACCTTTATAATTTAAAGATGTATAGTCCAATATCAATGAAATGCATACTTGCAATGTTCCTTAGAAACACCATATTGTTCTTTCAAATACAAAATGATTGTAAGGAACCAGCAATACGTATTTGTTGCTGAAGCCTTTTGTTCAATGTTTGTGTCAAAGTCACAGCTCTGAAAATGTGATTTTCCTTACTGCACCATAAGTACAATTTCCCTTTGCCCTAGATTTCAAAGAGCGTCATTGATAGACTCCATGTTTTTAAATGCGTCCATGCTTTGATCATACGATTTTGAGACCGATAGGTAAAAGGTAAAGTTCACCTGAGCCGACATGGCACGATGATTTCGTTTCCGCACGAACGCCAAGTATCATAATCCAATGTTCATCAAAGTGCATAAACATACCATATCTGAGCAGAGTCACAGCCCTTGTAATTTTCGCTAGCAAATGTCAAAAATCAAGGTCACTGGAACCAACTTGTCATTTGGGTATCCACATATAAAGTTAATTTTCCTCAAGATGTTAATTTAGCGATTTCAGAAATGGCAGCTTCATTTTAAGTCGGCGATCAATAGATCAAATGACACGTTATAAAATTATGCTACTGTTACATTTCTAACAGCTACTGTTGATTAGTGTAATTCTGAAAGGTCTATTTCCTATATATAAATCAACCATCGCCATATGCAATACATGATTGGAAAATAAATGTAGGAAACGTTTTTCGAACATGCATAGAGGTCAAGATTTTTAATAACAAACATAATTATGGTTAACTTAGTCATCAAAGATAAGGAAAGAATAGCGTCATGTCAACATTTGTATATTTATCCTAATTACAGTAGACACCCGAATAATTGTCCTGCTCACTGCCCTGTCTTGACGTCTTCTACTGACACATACAGTAAAATTCGTGACGCTCAGTTTTAATTTTGTCGAAAAGTTACTTATCTTGGATTACGTAAAATGAGTTTTAAAATACGAGTTGAAAACGGTCTTAAGGATCATTCTACCTGATAATATAAAGTTGGTTAAATGGTGCTGCTTACAATATACGAAAATAAAACAAGAAGTCAAGGCCATTAGAATCTACCATGAAAAGAAAGTTTTGATATACATACATTTTGCAAATTGTTAATCAATTGTAGATTTCTTTCTTCGATCTTCTTAAAGAGACTATCTGGGAACTGCGATACCTGTTTGTATATCTCTTTAAACAGATTCCATTTTTCGGTTGTATAATATATGTGTTAAACATTACTATAGAGTCTTCTTTCTTGTACGACTTTGTTTTCGTGGAATATTTAACGTGCCTTCCAGAGCAAAGATTTATTCACGTGAAATATTTAACGGTAAGTGCATATTACTAACCTGTATCCAAGCATTTTACACACGACTCTTGCCTCAGTACTATCCCAGTTATTATCGCACACAGTACCCCAGCTTCCATTGTAATAAACCTCTACACGACCATATGCAATCGAAGTACTAACTGACGCTTTACCAGCTAGGCGAACTAAATATGAAAAAATAAAAGACGATATATTATTAGAAAACAAACATACAGCATATTTGATCAGGAAATATTATTGTGAAAAAGAGTTAAATGAGTCATAAATTTTACATCCATTCGACCGACAATTCATTTCATTTCTGAGATTTTAAAATAAAAATCTCATTTTTTCTGCAAACGTGAACTAAATACTAGCTTATCTATTGCCAATACAGTCATATTTCATCATAGTGTTTTCATGAATTGTCCTCCTTCTAAATGATATTTATTCACTAGCAATGTCCATTTAAACGGAATATTCATTAATCACAGAACGCGTTCTTACAGAAGAATCCGACTAACATTTACTTTACTTTCGCGAATATAAATGCTGTGAAAACATGTTCTGTGATGTGAAGACGCAATAAATCAAAATCAAATTTTAATCCATGTATCATCTTTGAAATGCTCATCTACTGTCTTAACGAACGCTCCTTTTTATAACTTATCCGCAGGAATACAATACAAAACGACATTACCAAATAAGCATGTACAATGAACTGACAATTCTTTAAAATATCGGATCCAAACTTAAATTAAAGAGATATTTAAAAACATCAAATTTCAATAAAATTCAAACTTTTCTTCAAATGCTGGTGTTCATTTCCTGAAAAGTTAGGAATATGGTGCCATAATGCAATTATTGAGGCTTAAAGACTATCTGAGGTCCTTGTAAAAATACATCAAAGATGAAGATTCCAGAAAGAAACCTCAATATGAAGTTTGGAAGAATTGGCGCAGAGGAGCCTGGAGATTAAATCATAATAATATCATAGAGGACGCTTTCTGATACACGCATATATGCATATATATATATATATATATATATATATATATATATATATATATATATATATATATATATATATATATATATATGACACGGACGCAAAAATAGCCAATTAGTTTATTTCGAATACTATTGTTTTCCAACTTCCATTGCTTTCCAAGTACCAAACACACAGTAAAGGGCTTTGAATGACAAAGGAAAGCATTTAATTATGCCTGATAAAAACCAGAGGTCACCTAAATATGTTGTCATTTATGGTGAAATTATGGAATGCCTTGTATCCATGGGCAGACACACTGAATTCATTAAAATGATCCGATTCTTTAATATTCAAACAAAACGCTACACGAGCAGGATACAAACTTCCTACACGTACGAAAGCCTTAATTCCGAATTCAGGATAATAGGTAAACAAATATGCCGTTATGAAAGGTAGTAATGATCTTCAGGATATGTAGAATCTTCAGGATATGTATAGTCTTCAGGATACGTAGAGTCTTCAGAATATGTAGAGATTTAGGATATGTAGAATCTTCAGGATATGTAGTGTCTTCAGGATATGTAGAATCTTCAGAATATGTAGAATCTTCAAAATATGTAAAGTCTTCAGGATATGTAGAGTCTTCAGGATATGAAGAGTCTTTACGATATATAGAGTCTTAGGGATATGTAGAGTCTTCAGGATATGAAGAGTCTTCACGATATGTAGAGTCTTCGGGATATGTAGAGTCTTCAGGATATGAAGAGTCTTTACGATATGTAAAGTCTTAGGGATATGTAGAGTCTTCAGGATATGAAGAGTCTTCACGATATGTTGAGTCTTTGGTATATGTAGAGTCTTCAGGATATGTAGTCTTCAGGATATGTAGAGTCTTCAGGATATGTAGAGTCTTCAGGATATGTAGAGTCTTCGAGATATGTAGAGTCTTTAAGATATGTAGAGTCTTCCGAATATGTAGAGTCTTCAGGATATGTAGAGTCTTCAGGATATGTAGAGTCTTCACGATATGTAGAGTCTTCGAGATATGTAGAGTCTTTAGGATATGTAGAGTCTTCCGAATATGTAGAGTCTTCAGGATATGTAGAGTCTTCAGGATATGTAGAGTCTTCACGATATGTAGAGTCTTCGAGATATGTAGAGTCTTCGGGATATGTAGAGTCTTCAGAACATGTAGAGTCTTCAGAAGATACACACTAAGAGCATGGTTGCAGTTTTATTTTGGAAACAGGTTTATAGACCAGAGGCCCATTTGGATGGAAGTTTGAACAACGCTTCTAGGATTAAACAAGACCATCGAATTTAGTAAACGAACATAATACTAATATAATACACCATGATATCTGACTTGCATCTAAAACAAAGATCGATAATTATATTAAAACATCTCGCGGTCTTAGTTAAACGATAGTTATTAATGAGAAAGATGCTATCTTGAGATTAATTGTTGGTTAATAAATTGTTATATGCCGTTTTCAATTAGAAGCATATATGATGTATGCTGACGAACAAAGATAAATAATGAATGAGCCATCAATATAGTATCCAATTAAGCAACTTTACATCTACCCTGCCGACTTCAAACCTCTATACATTTAACTTGGACGTTTTGTTTAAAGCTGGAAAGCATTTATAACATATATCTAACATGTCTGAATTTAGAAACTATATATATTACTTAAACAAAATAAAGCAAACTATTAGTGGTATTATTTATGTTCATGGTTGCAAGCACCACAGAAAGTAACACCGAAATTACACTCATAAACGTACATACACTTTACAAATAATCCACATTAGTATTTCTAAGCTTTCCTTACACCAGATTAAGGTGTTTCGCTTACTCATGCTTACATGCAGCTACATTTACTATCGTTTGGATACATTCTAAAATATATGGATATGGCTAAATAGAATGCACCAAAGGTAACGACACTATTGTGTATTTAGTCATAACGTAGTCTGAAATGTTTGTTTGACGTAGAACTTGGAATCTTTCTAGTGCGCAACCACTGACTCCAAATGTTTGGATGTTTTGGATTACATGTTTAATCAAGCTGGATAGTTGTTAATAATTTATTTCTTAAATTGTTATGTTTTGTTAATTGCTGTATCTATATTCATTCTTAATATTCTACTTACATGTAACTTTATAATACGAAATAAAAACGTTTACTTTACTCAGTACAGACACATATATTTGGTATTATACTATGGGATAGGATTAACATATTATTAATTATATAAACTTGATGGTTCACCTTTTGTGTAGGAGCGTCAAGTGTTTTCAAAACTAGAATGACACCTATAAAGAAAAATCTTTTGAATAAGAATGATAACATCACGAAAAGAGACATCTTCAAGTTAGGGGGAAACCCATGATACATTCGATGTGCTTTCCAATTTATTGTGTGTTCGACGATTCCAAACATATTTTACATTTTCGAATATACATGTACTACCATATTATGTACTACTAAAACAATAATGTTCGATGTAGTCAAAAATAGTAACATGTACTCAACCAAAGTGATGATTTGTTGACACATGATCACATGTGTATGTCTTACGTATACATGCAATTAACATGTATACATAAGAGAGAGAGAGAGAGAGAGAGAGAGAGAGAGAGAGAGAGAGAGATGAGGAGGAGAAGGGGGCGTAGTCAGTTGGAAGGAGCGAGTTTTCATGCCTATTTGCTTGTATCTGCATGTTGAATTTCAAGATACAATTCATTGTAAATGTCATTCACCAAGCTGCAGCAAACATTTATAGTTACTTTTATTGTTCTGCAGCAAAAATGAGTCAGTTTCAGGATATGTACTTTCTCCATTCGTAAGTCAATTTTATTGCTAAATTCAGGTCAACATCTAATTCAGTCATTTATGCCACGAATTAGTTGAATGGAGGTCAGTTCAACATAGCGTGATCCAGGAGTACATCTGTACTGTGGGAATGATTCAAATACCTAGAATATTTTATAATGACTCATAATTGTTGATTCGATCGGTATGTGGTCGCTATATAAACAAGTATGCAGCGTTTCATTCTTCAGTTATATTCCAGTTTTGTAAGAGTCATGGGATAAACGTGGACTCGCTCCTATCCTTCTTTCTCTCCAGACTAAAGTTTAGGATAAGAACCGACTTTCACATATATAATCGTGTTGAATTCCTTGATAAGTGGTGCCTAGCAGACATTTTCTTCAGCCTCCACAATTTCAAATTAATCATCTCCCTTGACACATGACACCTGTTCAGGACTTCTCTTGTGAAACCCAACTCCCCTATGTAGGGTCATACTGATCACAGCCCTGCCACCTCATTAACGTTGTCAAAACAACAAACCGACTGTCACCACTGTCTTTCTCTTTGAACACTCCCTACCGATTTTCCCATACATGTGCAAATTATTACCATATGTGAAATTGTTGTACATCCACTTTTACACACTCTCATTATTATAATTTCTTAATCATAGTATTGTCCA
Source organism: Unio pictorum (assembly GCA_030141615.1). NCBI lineage: Eukaryota > Metazoa > Mollusca > Bivalvia > Unionida > Unionidae > Unio > Unio pictorum. The sequence goes on from JARLTB010000074.1 coordinate 8,659,878, forward strand.
TCTCATTGAACTGCATTGTATTTGCACCCTTACCAATTGCCTTCAATAACATTAGACACCATTTCTTTATGTTCATATTACGCCTTATGTCGTGCGTGTACGTCTGAACATGTGATATTGTAAATACTGAATAAAAAATTTATGGGGAAAAAATGATTTATTAAAAATTTGATTGTTGAAATGGAGGAGAGGAATATTATTTAGTCCAAAGGGACTGTACACGTTGCTGGACGATTGCGGAATTATCCAACGGGTTGAATGTTTATTAAATTTCATTGCATTAACGTGTAACATTGTAGGACTTCAGTGACATCCAGCTATAACTGGGCTACCTTAAAGTAAAACCTTTGCATATTAGAAAACTTCCGTCATTGGTGCATGCACATAAGCACTTTATAACCATCATTCCGAATACATTTTGGATCGTTTATTAATTACTATGTAAAATGATAAGACATTTAGGAAATATACTTGGAATTCGTACAATGCTGTCATTTATATTGAATTCTTTAACTTTGTGTCAGTTTATAATTTACGAAAATAAATGTATGTTTTAGAAAAGTGTTTATTTACTGGGTCGTTCCCTGTCTTTTTAATTAATGTAATTCTGTAGGATGTAACAATGTTTCATTCTAAAATCTATTTCTGACATGTCACCGCATCTTTTCCAGTATTCTAACTGGAGTTTCATTAGCAATATAGTTACCATATTTATATCGGTGGGTCTATGTTTTTAAGCAGCACCTTCTTTGATAATCACAATAATTTCGTACATTTTGGATTGACGTCGCTTTGAACAAATGAAACAAACGTTCTTCTTTTTTATTTTGTTTAATTTGTTCAGAAATTTTAAAACAAGACAGTTGTAAATATTAAAGCAGTCGACAGTCCTTTCGGAAATGGACTGTGCTACAAACATGAAAAGCTCAGTGAGCAGTCTGAATTCTTCTTTTTATGGAGAGATTCCGTTTGGTTTGAAATACAATTAAGTTGATAGTGTTAGGGTCTTCCTGTCGATAAACATGTTACAAATTTTGTATTGGTGAATAAAATTACTAAATTATGTGCATTTATTATTTCCTTTTCGTTTTAAAATCGGTAAGGGTGTACAAAGAAACAGGATGGTTTGCTATTACAACATTTACAAAACCCGAGTCCGGTCAATATATGAGAACATCATAACATGAGACAAATTGTATATATTTCTGCCAATAATATGCAAAATTTAATAAATGCATCGATCTTGAATACCAAAAATATAAAAACGCTAGCTCGATCAAAATAAAAAGTAAATTTCCATTTCACTAACATTTTCCAACAATCATCTCATTTTGTAGATTTTATGTTTTTTCTGCTTTGATATACATGAATATTTGCGATATCAGCTTTTTTATTTCTTTTCTATGATGCAAGCCACACATTTAAAAACTATAAAATAGGTATCGCCCTGTGTGAATATCAGAATATCAGAGCATAGCTTCCCAGCTCCACGGATTTAACATCCGATGAAAATACATTTTTTCGCAACAAAAGTACAAAACATAATACTAGGTAATATTAGTGAAATCAAAGTAAATGTAAATAATCTTACCAATTTCTAATCTGTAACATGAACATTCTTGTTATTCTCCTAGATAGATTTGAAAATTGTACACATTGACATGTCTAAAACTGATCATAAACAATCAAAGACTGATATAAAAGCATAAATTCCAAACCTTCAATAAAGTACAAAAATTGAAGAAATTTCGGCGAAACGGGACCACCTTAATAATTATCAGTAAACAAATATGACTGTTGACACACGTTTATAACTCATATGTCAATTTCATAATATCAAGGATTTAAATTAAGAAAATAATACTTAGGTTTTTTTTCTGAGTTATATGAGACAACGGTATACAGGCACACTTACTATTGCAAGCAATCCCAGCGTCCTGGTTGTGAGAACAGTTTGTAGCATATGATAGAGATGAACACTCGTCCAATGACTTATGATAAGGTCTGCAATATGCACTATCTAACATGACCGGTCCTGTCCCTTGGCCATACCTTGCATTCTTGATAGCCATACCGTATCTGAAAATATATAATTGTGGCCTAAATGTCTTGTACAACATCAACGTTGTCCAGCACGTTGGATGAAGGGACACATGCAAAGCTGAACTATGTGGCTAAAGAATCATAAATATAATTATATATGTAATATTCAAAATTAATCTGTGATTATTACGAAATGTTTTATTAAAAATTGATTACACATTTTAAAATTATTTTGATAAACGAAAGTATTCATTTAATATCAATAAAGGACGATCTCTCCAATGGATGACACGACATGAAACCACACACACATACACACACGATTGGGTAAAAAACCTGCTGAGGCAATTTGATAGAAAACTTAATTTTACATATAAAATGATTTCACGGCTATCGCAATTAGGCCCAAATTCATTCGGTATATGAATGCACCAGAAAGATCAAAGGCTGACATCGTGGTACTACTGTACTGATAGAGTCTAATGACAAATTTTCAAATATCGGACCCGCTTAATACTCTGACGCAACGAATACGTTGGTCTCTCGCACCTGCATATCAGATTAGTTGTTTGTGCGACTGGCGAAAACGCAACAATCAGCGGATTCGTAGTATACCAAGGGTCGGCAACCTAAGGTACGTGTGCCACATCAACAATTTATCTTGTGAGGCATGCCAAGAGCAGTCGTAAATATATATTTTATTAGCGTTAAGCTGTTATGGTACCATGCCCTCGTTCATTTTGTAATTAATCCGGAAACAGTGGCAAGATGTGTAACATACGTTGCAGATCCCTATCGTATAGACCTACTTGATCGCAAATTGAGCTCGTGTTTTTGTACTTTAACCACATTGTTGAACTTGTTAGCCAGATTCTGAACAAGTATGACGCATTCTGCAGTTTGCTTCTGAATAATTAATGATTCCACACTAGTACGGGGACATCCGGTCGGTGCGCGCATACAACGCTTTAGGTGCTACCAGATATTCGTTATGGATGCCATGAAGCTCGTACGTATTCTCCAGATCAACTTCATAAACGAATCCTACATAGTAATTTTGTTATGCTCCTGTATGTATTTTCCACGTCACTGTGCACGGGACCAATCCATTAAAACCTGAAATTGACATTGGTTATGTAATCGCACTGTTATATAAATTGTGAACGCATGCATATATAATTTTACTGCTTGGAATAGCGGAGTTCTATCTGACCACATGCTGATTATTGGCTCTATCATAGTGACGACTTGAAATTTAAATTCTTCAGCGGAGTCCACTTTTCATAAACAGCGTTTGAGCAATATCCGTTAACAGCTTAAGCTCGACTCGGGTTTTTTACAACAGTGAATCCCAAACCCAATTACGGTGTTGAAAGGTAGTACACCAGATCAAGTCTAGAAATGATCACGGCTGTATCGTAACATCTAAAATACATTTGCAAGCATGAATACATCAGTACGCAGATAAAGGTCATGATGATCGTCGCGTTCTTGACAAATAATTGCGGACCAGACATTGTTGGCGCGAGAATAGGATCAGTATTGGAGGAAATAGCCTAGCACAAGATAATTTCCGATAGACTCGATGAGTGTTTACCGATTGTCAAGAAACTTTTCCTATCCGCTGAATGGTTCGTAGAGATCGTAATCCCATTCGCTACCAAACTCAGAGTCGAGTTGATGTTCTGGAGAGTCAATGGTGGTAACCAGGATCTAAGAAGGTGAACAAAATTATCGAAATGTGGTAAAGGGTCTTGACGTTCAGATAAACTGGTTAAGGGTCACGGACAATAAAGGATGAGAACCATTGCTATAAATACATGCATTCTTTTGTGGGTGAGTTAGTATATTGGCTTGGTTGTTCTCTTGTTTGGTTTGTCAAAGCTGGAAAATGAAAACTGCAGATAGTCAGTTAATTTCAGTTATCTCAGCAGCAATGTCATGAATACTTCTATGTTGTTAGGGATTACACTTATTTGGCCATTTGATCCTGTTTAAAATTCCTGTCATAAATCAGGTAACAATCATAACCACTCAGGTTATGAAGCACAACATAGACTTTTTAAACATCCACAGTTATGGATTGCATGAGCTGTGTTAAGCTCCTGTGTTCCAACATTAATGTGACTACTCGCGTAAATAAGCTTCAGTATTAAATGGACTACCACAGATCCAGTTCTCAGTGTTCCCGTACCGAAATCTTATATGTGTTCCTATTCATGTCTACGGGCGAGGATAGATGTTGTCAAATCCATTTCTCGGTGACCTCCAGGAATTTTAGAAACACCTCAAACGAGTCCTGCTCACGATTCTACATTGGTTGTTCAGTCGCTTCGTCGCTAATGACTACAGGCTAGAAAAATCCGCATCGAATATGTTCAGCAACTTCCGTTTTACTGATCTGAACCTCTGAGTTGACGGAAACGTGAACATTCGATTTCCGTTTAGATGAGGTAAGGAACTTTCATGTTTCGTTGAATTGCAGTAAATATCAGGATGTTGTTACAAATCTGTCATTATTGACTCCTGTAGTTCTAGATAATTCTAACATTAACGGTCCGCGAGTAGCTATTTGGTGCTACATACATGCTTGCAACGTCTGCATAGAGATATCCTACCATCGTACATAACCTTGGTAGTGATAAGTAATCAGTAAACCGTGGAATAATAACAAATCAATATTTTACCTCGCTTTTCTCGCCTTGGTTTGACGACTCGGCTGCAGGACTTTATTCCAAACTATATTTCGAACAGGAACATTAACATCAATGCCATGGTTAATTCGCTCACAATTACTGATGTTGTTTACTTTTATACGAAATTGAATGTCACCCGATGGCTCCAAAAATCAAAGTAGTCTAAAGTGCTCGGTTTTATCAAATATTGCCATCTGAATTATGTTTGCGTGGAATCGATTAGCGGGCTAGGACAATGTGGGTTTGTTTGACAGCTTTCCAACAGCTTCTCGCGGGTATGTGTTTCTTACCGGGATTGTCACGCGCTCTGCCTCCACCAGTTATATTGGCAGCCATGTATAGTCAATGATGCGCTGAAAAATAGACTTAAAGACAAAACGACAACAATGTCACCTCACTTAAATTTGTCTAGGCATTGCCGCAATTTTCAAGGTTGATTTTGATTTGCTCTTGCGAATGCAGCACGGACAAGAGCACCGTTTACTGGTTGCTACGTAAAGGTTTTAACGGAAAACCATAATGGTTTTATCCAGCCCATTCTGACCCAGAATTAGTTAACGTTTACAAGGTTTGGTGAATCCTTCCAAAAGATTTGTTGATTTCAGTGTAAGAACAGTTCACATGAGCACCGCTATGAAAGCATTGTTTTTTATTTGTTTTATGTATTATTATTGTCACCGTTAAGAGAGATAAGCAACGGAACATGGATAGCAGAATCCGTCTTAAACGCGGAGGAGCCTGAACAGAGTAACATTGATAAATATCTACGATGCATCGTTGAAAGAAGCTTCATATCGTCTCTACTTGGATGATGTTCTCTGTCGCGATAAGAGCTTTGAAACCGCTGCAAGGCTCTTGTATATGACTAGTAACCTGCGCTATTTCAGTACGCATGGTGTGTGAAGAGATTTTGAGACAATACTGCGCTGTTATGGAGCATGTACTAAGATTACACGTGAACATGCTTTCTTGCACGAATTGCTGTTGATCTGACACATTATAGAAGTATAAGGAAATATCTGTATCGTAGCATTGTTTTTACTTACCAGAATATGAAACTACAAATGCTTCAATCATGGCTATTATTTCATTGACTTCTGTATCGCTGTTTACGTCGTCGAGTATTTATACAATCATAAGTTCGGAGAGTCTTTGACGGCACTCACGATATTTGTGACCAGATGTATATTGTTGGGTGTTTTAACTAGATATGATATTTAAAGCGTGGTCGAGCACCTAGACCAACATGTAACGAAACTAAACGTGACTTGCATTCCTAATGGCATGTTTTGACACAATGTTTGCATTTTAAAAGTCATACACCGAGTCATGCACCGAGGGTGTTGTAAGTAAACAAGCGTACAATCTGAATAATGAATAAGAAATAAAGTAAACAAGCGTACCATCTAAATAATAAATAACTAATAAGGCTGATGAAAATTTGTCTTAAGGTTATGCTGGTCCAGATGAGCTCAAATGTCCCAACATTAAAATGTACAACAACTCGAACACCTCCATTATCATCATTAACTAAAATAATTTGAAACAGATTGGATTTTTTCTAGATATCAGCTGTATGTTTTGGTCATCTGAATATAGATCGGGTTTCATAGCGATTATGCTATTTGTTAGTGGGTGTTGATGTCATTGTTATATTAATACTAAAACTAGTTTTAATTGTGGTGATCCTAGCTACATTAATTATCATTGATACATCACCTGCTTTCTTCACTAATTTCACTCACTAACACAGCGACTAGACAGTTTCATAGAATAACATGTAGTTTTTCTAGGCTTTCTTTCTGCCTATAATCTCTGAGTCGATTAATTAATCTTGACTACGTATTTGAAAAATCATGAATCACCTTCTGTGTCACTTTGACAAATATGCCTAAAGCATTTAAGTGAAATAGCGTTTTAATATCTTCTGCAACATTAATAACACTCGATTGTACGGATAATATGATTCCTGCAGTCAGTGTAATATATAAAAATTAACGAAAAGGAATTGCAGCAGAGTACTTTATATACAGTATAATAATAAACAATAATCATATTTGTATAGCGATTATACGAAAGGAATATCAGCAGAATATTTTATATACAGTATATTAATAACCAATAACCATATTGGTATGAATATTAAAAGAAAGGAATAGCAGCAGAGTATTTTATGTACAGCATAGTAACCAGTATTGATATTTGTATAGTGGTTATATGAAAGGAATATCAGCAGAGTATTTTAAATGCAGTATAGTAGTAACCAATAATCATATTCATGCAGCAATATTGTAATCTCATAGATAAGCAGCCTTCACATATAGTAACACTCAATATTATTGCTGTGTCTGAAAAGTTCGCTTGGAATCATATATATATATATATATATATATATATATATATATATATATATATATATATATATATATATATATATATATATATATATATATATATATATATATACATATATCACGCCTATAATTCCGTTCCAATAGTAGTGATCGGCTTGTTGCTAGCGATGATGCAAGTAATGGCAGTGTGCAATGGATAGCGGCCTGTGGATGATTTCATGGATGTAATCGTACATATACTCTCACATTTGGGGGCTTTGAGTGACTGAGTGATCTAAAGCGCTCTCCGTTACGGATCACAGCTGTCTCACCTCTGTCTGTGTGAGTTCGAGTCTCAGATTCGGCTAATGTGGTTATGTGAGAAAGCTTGCCAGTAGCTTCTCGTGGGTCGTTGATTAATTCCGGTGTTTTCCTGGGTTCTTCCTCATCCATTAATTCTGGCTGCCATGTATAGCATATTGGGTGCTGAAAAATGCGTTAAACAATATTACAACAACAACTCTCACATTTTTTCAAATGGCTTCATTGCAAATATCATATTAACATCAATCCTGAGTTGTCCTATTGAATAGTATCTTGCATGGGTGCCTGATAGTAATTTTGTTTAGCTGGTTCGCACGCGATATCGCTTGAGTGCGCGTGTGATATGAGAACACAGTCATGATAGGGTCGATGTATTTGACCTAGATCAGTAACAACAATCTAAATACCTGCTCTAAAACATGGTGTTTATAAAGATTGATACAGCAAAGGATGAAATCAAAATTAAGGTATGCTCTTTTGCCAAACCAAACATTTTCAGAAAAAGGTCATAGATAAGAAAGTGAGAGAGAGAGAGACAGACAGACAGACATACAGAGAGGGAGGGAGGAAGAGAGATTTTCACTCACTGGTATCCAAGCATTTTGCATACGACAGTCGCTTCATCGTCATCCCATAGGCGATCACACACTGTGCCCCATGTCCCATTATAGTTTATTTCCACACGTCCGTAAGCAAAATAATTAGTTTTTGATGACGATCCAGAAAGACGAACTATCCAACGAAAATAAACGTTTAAAACATACTCAACCACTGTTGCTTACGGTTATCAAGACAATTTATTATTGTATAGCTCATATCTAACTCTTACACTATTACACACACACACACACACACACACACACTTAATGATCTTCGTTTTCCGAACATAATGGACGACTACCACACAAATTTGCTTGTATGATACTAGTTTTGCACTGTTCGTACTCAGTTTATTACATTTATCTTACTAAATCCTTGACAAACGTGATCCCTTCCCTTAGAGTGTGCTCCATAGGACTTTACTTGACTTCAACGTAAATCAAAACAGTATAAACTCCCATTGACTATGTCACGGTAACCCAACGAAATCAATCTATTCAGGTCGTTGATGATTCACATCAATGCCACATGATATTTTCTGTGCAAAATAAATGTTTCAAGCTCTACACTGTGATATAGATACACGCAATAATATACAGATATTTATGTGTGTGTGCGTGTTTGTGTTTGTCATGGGTATAGTTGTGAATGTGTGTTTGTGTTTGTCATGGGTATAGTTGTGAATGTGTGTTTGTGTTTGTCATGGGTATAGTTGTGAATGTGTGTTTGTGTTTGTCATGGGTATAGTTGTTAATGTGTGTTTGTGTTTGTCATGGGCATAGTTGTGAATGTGTGTTTGTGTTTGTCATGGGTATAGTTGTGAATGTGTGTTTGTGTTTGTCATGGGTATAGTTGTGAATGTGTGTTTGTGTTTGTCATGGGTATAGTTGTGAATGTGTGTTTGTGTTTGTCATGGGTATAGTTGTGAATGTGTGTTTGTGTTTGTCATGGGTATAGTTGTGAATGTGTGTTTGTGTTTGTCATGGGTATAGTTGTGAATGTATTTGGCATATAATTACATGACAATGAAGATTGATGGCTCTGATACATTTGATTCGCTACAGAGCCGTCACAAAGACTCACACAAATATGTGTGTATTGCATTTGCATTGTGTGAAGGCTATTGTTTTTAATGGATATGTTACGTATATCTGTTTTAGTAAATGAACGTGTCAAACATCATGTTAATAGTGTACCCTACCAGTAACATGCATTTGTTAACAACATAATACATAGTAAAAATTATCCATGAGTATAGATTATATTTAGATCACGTTTGAATGTAAACATGTTTACTTCCGTTTAAGCTAAAAATAGTCTTGATTCTGACCTTAGCAAGTTAGGGGAAGAAAATGGGCATTTAAATTAACTGAGGTTTTCTAGAAAATGCTAATTGCATCCTAGTTTGAAAGGTATATGTACCTTTAGGGGCATACACTCTTGCCTGAACATTCGAAGCAAAATCAGTATTATTGTTCTTTTCAGTTTTTAAATTGGTTGGATTTATTTACTTAAATGATTATTCAATAGGATTACAAAGTGATTAATGCTTTCTTGGACTAAAACATTAATTTGAATTTGTAGAGGAAAAGGAAATAATGTATTATACTATTGCGATACATCAAAAACTGTTAGCACATCGTCACACTCCAGTTTATTTGCAAATTAGCACATTAGATTCTATAGTCGCATCAACACATTCAATTTTGGAATCTATTTTGCATACCACTGGAAATTAAATGGAACTTAATACAATTGCTTTGTTTGTTTGTTTGTTTGATTAGGATTTTTAACGTAGCTTTAACAATTTTTAAGTCATATCGCTACGATGTCTGCTGTGAGGCAATTTATAGTGATGTCTAGCACTGAAGCATCATGCCGAAGATATGTAGCATGATGTCCCACCCAGTCACATTATCCTGACACCAGGCCGACCAGTCCTAACACTAACCTCTTAATGCTGAGCGTCAAGCGAGGCAGCTGTTAGTACCATTTTTGTAAGTCTTTGGTATGTCTCGGCCGGGGATCGAACCCACGACCTAGCGCTTCCGCGGCGAACGCTCTAACCACTAGGCCACCGGAGCGGTCCATACAATTGGTATTGTGATAAGCTTTTCAGAATATTTAAACTATAGTATGTTAACTTTAAAGGTTATTTTCTCGTTCATGGAAAATTAAATATTTGTTGAATGTTACAAAACTTGGTAGTTCTTGCTCTATCTTGTTACTCAGTTTGAATTCATAGAGTCGTGACACTTTGTATGTATATCTGCATGTCGGCATTTGGATTCATACAACATGGCTAAACTCCGGTCTATAGATGGCCAAGTACAATACTGAATGCAAACAAACAAAAAATAAGAAGATGGTTGTTTATTATTTAACTTCGTGTAATAAAACAAATATTGCATACCGACTATTTGTTGTTGTATACATCTATTCTACAGAATGTGAATAAAAGTATCTGTATATAAAATGTCGTTTCTATAGGTAATAAGTACCAATCTTTAAGTATTGGCAAAGTAAGGTTTTTGCCTTTCTTGGCTCATTTGATTCCAGGAAACCTGTCATAGCGTCCACCCCAAAGACTTCTTAAACACATATGCGACACATGCATGTTTAGAAATGTAATTATGCACGCGTGTTATAAATGTGGTCGTATACGATTCCGATCCATACATTGCACACCGTACATTGATGTTACTAAGGCAGCATCCAGTCTTTTATTTATGCTCGTAAGTATCTGATATTTTCCATTTTTAAACGCATAGTCTCAAACTCAGCTGCATTTATTTTTTCCATTTCTAAACGCATAGTCTCAAACTCAGCCGCATTTATTTTTTGTATTATCCATTGCTACTGAATATAGTTTACTAATCATATTGAAATTGCACTGAGCAACTTCAAATACGTCTGTTTAGCTGCACATCATGACCACTGCCGCGTCGAAATTAATTTTCTAGTATTACCAGGAAAACTGGTTACTGTCTGTATATCCCTGACAAAATTCCGTTTACTGCACCTACAATGGTTGTTACTGCAGCGGATCCGGGGCTCCGAGTGGTCGAGTGGTCTAAAGCGCTCTCCGTTACGGATCACTGCCATCTCACCTCTGTCTGCGTGGGTTCGAATCTCAGATTCGACCAATTTGGGTATGCGAAAAAGCTTGCCAGTAGCTTCTCGTGCGTTGGTGGTTCTTTCCAGGGTTTTCCCGGGTACTTCCTCCACCATTAATACTGGCCGCCATATATAGGCTGTCGTGTACTGAAAAATGGCGTTAAACCCTACAACAACTGCAGCGGGTCCAGTCACATCAAGACCAACAGTCGTTGCCGCAGCAAAACGTCAACGTCCATCTACGTCCATTTGTTTGCATTTTATGATCAGCATGATTATCGTGCTGATTTCACGTCGCAACTGTTGTTCAGCTTTGGTCACTTGTTCACGTTGTTATGACGGAGGGTCCTTCATAACTTTGTATTAATTATACAATTGCACAGTTTAATTGTATATCAGACATACATTGTGCGGTCTCTTCATCACGCGCTGGTACGACACGCACACGCACATCTAGTCAATTACCCTTTATCACTGGTACACCTTTCAAAAATTACAGACATCTGCTGCCTCCATAATTATTAAACATCCTCTGATTGCTTTTTCTGGTGATCTAGCTCTCTTTTCATTTGAAAACACACATTTTATGCCAGCATCTATTGCAGCTTATCGATCGTTTTTGACCAAAAAATGTCCCTCAAACAGGTGCGTTCCTGTCGAAAAACCGTCTGGATCTTTCTCTTTTTAACTGAGACAATATTGGTGTACATAATTCGATGGTGAACGTAACTGGATTTGATTGATCGGTGAATGCCACTTCACCATCGTAAAAACATTATTGGAGTGTTTGCGTATGGTGCTGCAGTCAACGATTCTGATCTTTTTCACGTGCATGTCATGATTGTAAGGTGACCTCAAGTAGTCCAACAACGTGGAACGAATTGCCTACTGAACTTAAACACAAGGACAGTGATTTCATTCAAGAGTGTTCCCCTTTTGCTGCTGAAATAACAAACAAATAACTAATGTTTCCTACCTTATCTTAAATATTTTCAGCATCTTTTATGTTTTCTAATTTCCTGTTTTTTCTATTGTAATCATATAATCATTAATGTATTTTATGTTTATAGTTGTTTTCTAATATAAAGCGCTTAAAGTTTCTAGAGATTAGGCACTATACAAAATCCTCATTATTATTATTATTATTATTATTATTATTATTATTATTATTATTATTTTCGACGAGGTGGGGATGATTTTAAGGAGAGCAATGACAAATTTATAGTCTTAGTTTCATAATGCATGTCCATTTCATCGAAAGTGTTTACAAAAAATCAATTAAAATTGTTAGATAACATAAGCGAAAGAGAAACGACATGAACGGTGTCTACTCGCTTGACTGGAAATGTACACGGGTGCTAAATGCATAGGAGTTTCAAAACATTTCAAACAAAACGCTAATGTTGACTATGATGCCGTTGACACACAAAAACAATGTAAGGCCTCGACTACTGTTACATAGCGAATACCAGTGAAAAACCTGCACATCATTTTTTCTTCTAAAATCAGCCCTCAGCTTCTTCCTATCATTGTGATATATGTGCGGTACACTAAGATGTATATTTTCAGGAAAATAAATGATAGAGCTGCAAAAACCATCTTCGTAAGTTCAGACTAAAACGCAAGAAAATAACAGTTGAAATTATATTCATCTAAAGCCTGTGACAAGCAGGAAGTAAATGCATACCACGTAAAACATATCCATATTTAGCTGTGAAATCAAGCGAAACAAAAATCAAAAAGAAGTCGAAATACTCACCACTTATTGCCAATGTAGAATTTAAAGTCGTACAGAAAATAAAATAAAACGTTGTCGAAAGAGACGTCATATTTTCTTTGAATACGTATGTGTATATTCTCGCATCTAAAATACCCTCATATCTCACACACACACACTTGCCTAACAAAACACTCCTTTGCGATTAAGTTTCTATTTGTAATTTAGGTCACTTGATGTACACAATGCTACGTGTCCATAGTTTTGTGCATATAAATAGACGACGAATATAATTTAGTTCACTAAGAGATACGTTCGGCAACATGTATACTGCTAAATTCAATAGTGTCTTTGTTTAATCGTTGATACATCTAACACAAAAACCAATAATAATCACTCCTAAGCTTGTTTTCTTGTTGATATGTACCTTATGCCGGGTCAAAATATAACGGTGTCACTTGGTATCCAGGATATTTGAAGTCAAGTCTGTGATATATAAATTACAGAACGTCTACTGCATCTTTGTCAGACAGGAAGGATATTCTTTTGAATTTGAAATCAATTAAGGAAATATATGATGATATACCACCAGAGAAAATATGGGAATCTGTAAGAAATTGTTGACTAAACAATATATATTATATATATATATATATATATATATATATATATATATATATATATATATATATATATATATATATATATATATATATATATATATATATACCAAAACAATTAAAGTGCTATCCATGGATTCTACAGGCGTATGCTCGATAATAATGATATTATTAGACAGGTTGGATTACACAGGTTGGATTACATACATACATACATACATACATACATACATACATACATACATACATACATACATACATACATACATACATACATACATACATACATACATACATACATACCTACCTACCTACCTACCTACCTACCTACCTACCTACCTACCTACACGTTTCATAACGTCCCTTGTTAATATGTTAGGTTCAACTGATAACGTTGGACATCGAACATGTCTGACTATATCTAAATATATTGCAGTTTGATTTTCTGTCGTCTAACGATTTACATCATTTGTTGCAGCATTAAATCTCTTACAATTTACATCAAACTGAATTTACTTTTGCAACATGAATAATTAGTTTATACATATTTTAACTTGCATCAAAAAGTCAGTTGCAGTAATTACTTTTCTTTTCGTTTTACCGCTTTAGTCTATTAGCCAACGTTGATCAAGGATTGCGCCTTTTAAATCAAATTTAAACTATCAATATATCAAACAATGACATTTAACTATGAGTTTCATCATACGATTGATGCTGTTAAATATAATTATAACGATTCGCTATTTTATTCTTTTAATTCAACGAAAGAAACGATGCTCAACGGTTATAATCATAAACTATGGAGAGAGAGAGAGACAGAGAGAGAGAGAGAGAGAGAGAGAGAGAGAGAGAGAGAGAAAAGACAGATAAATTATTTTTCAAATCTGAGTTGCACTATATCATAAGAAACATTAGTTAGTTTGCTATTTTTAATGACTGAAAAATAACTTAGTATAAGCAAGTACTTGCCACCAGAAAAGTCTTTTTCCTTTAAAAAAAATGTAAAATACTTGTGCATAATTTCTGAACAATACACTCTTAAGCCACTTCAACTTTACATTGTCTGAGAGAGAGGCGAGTGGTCTCAAACGGTAAATAAGGTTAACAGCAGCATTCATTCAATATTTAAGCATCACCATTTTGACATTCTGTTTGACACAGTTTTCTATTTCAATGAAAATGTCAAAGAGAGAAAGAAGGAATTATTTATCTCATTTGCAGCCAGACGTTGGAATATTTATGCGTTGTGCATATAATATAGTCCCAGACGATAGTTCAGTTTATTAATGCGCAGTTACATTAATAGTGTGCATAGTTTTGTGCATATAAATAGACGACGAATATAATTTAGTTCACTGAGAGATAGAACATTCGGCAATATGTATACTGCTAAATTCAAGTCTTTGTTTAATCGTTGATACATCTAACACAAAAACCAATAATAATCACTCCTAAGCTTGTTTTCTTGTTGATATGTACCTTATGTCGGGCCAAAATATAATGGTGTCACTTGGTATCCAGGACATTTGAAGTCAAGTCTGTGATATATAAATTACATAACGTCTACTGCCTCTTTGCCAGACAGGAAGGATATTCTTTTGAATTTGAAACCAATTAAGGAAATCTATGATGATACACCACCAAAGAAAATATGAGAATCTTTAAGTAAATGTTGTTTAACTAAACAATTTTAATATATATATATATATATATATATATATATATATATATATATATATATATATATATATATATATATATATATATATATATATCAAACAATTAAAGTGCTCTCTATGGATTCTACAGGCGTATGCTTGATAATAATATTATTAGACAGGTTGGATTACATACATACATACATACATACATACATACATACATACATACATACATACATACATACATACATACATACATACATACATACGAGAGAGAGAGAGAGAGAGAGAGAGAGAGAGAGAGAGAGAGAGAGAGAGAGGTCAGACAAATTATATTTCAAATCTGAGTTGCACTGCGTCATAAAAAAAACATTAGTTTGCTCTTTTTGATGACTGAAACAAAATTAGTATAACCAAGTAGGCCTACTTGCCACCAGAGAAGTCGTTTTCCTTTAAAAAGTTGTTAAATACTTGTGCATAATTTCTGAACAATACACTCTTAAGCCACTTAAACTTTACATTGTCTGAGAGAGAGGCGAGTGGTCTCAAACGGTAAATAAGGTTAACAGCAGCATTCATTCAATATTTAAGCATTACCAATCTGACATTCTGTTTGACACAGTTTTCTATTGCAATGAAAATGTCAAAGAGCGAAAGAAGGAATTATTTCTCTCATTCGCAGCCAGACGTTGGAATATTTATGTGTTGTGCATACAATATAGTCCCAGACGATAGTTCAGTTTATTAATGCGCAGTTACATAATTAGTGTCTTTTAAGGTTGAAGTTTTTGTGGCAATTCCAAATCAGAGGAACATGTAACAAACGTCATCAATTTTCAACGCATGTCTCCGTTAAAAACTTCGGTGCAGTATGATAAACGCGCCATATGGAAATATTCGCCCTTTGGTGCAATTTTACCGCGAGAAAAACGGAAGTGTTTTGAGAACTTGATATCAGTTGGGAGAAAGGAAAACGTCCACATCCTGTACTAAAACAGTTTATTTACACTCACTACTACTACTACTTCTACTACTACTACTACTACTACTACTACTACTACTACTACTACTACTACTACTACTAATAATAATAATAATAATAATAATAATAATAATAATTTTACTAATAATAAGAATTGTAGAAGAGTAAATTATTTCTAAAGCAGATTTTACCGGACGAGATCTAAGACAGAGTCGAATAATCAGGATGAAAATATGATAAGGTTATATGCGGTGCAATATTTGTATGGCGATGTGTCTCGCGTTATGAAGTCATCTTTCTGTGATAAAACACGACGCCATCACCGTGCACTGTAGCGTTTTCATCAACTAGCAAGATAAACGTTAGAGAACCATTTCATGTATTGCAGTTTATACCAAAGTTCACCGCGTCTAAAGGCACGGATTTACCAATAGGAAAATATAATCTTATTTATCAATAAGTGACCAGTCATTCCGTATGTGTACATAGTTTCCAAACATTTCCCCATGGCATAGAATGAAAATGCAGAGAAATTATGATATGAACATATAATGTGTACCACTCTCAATAACGGAATGACGAGAAGCGGCAAAAAGAAAATGAAATGCCAATTAAAACACATACGCCATTCTGTCGTGAAATAAATATAAACAACAATCAAATTTTTATTGAAATACTCATCCCTAATACTAATGTTGAATTATGTCAAGTGCCAAATTTTTCGTCAGTGAAATCCAGTAATTAATTCTTAGTCTAGCCGACAATCAACTGTCTTGGAGTAGAGTTTTGAACGGAAAGAATGTTAGTTTACCTCGGTCAGACTGTTACAATATTTATAGTGGAAGCGGACTGAGTGTTTGACACGCTTAAAATTAGGTGATTCCTCACGTAGAGCTGTCAGAATGATTGGAAACAAATGATAAGGTGATATTTTGACCCTAAGTGGCATTTTTGGCATCTTGATAGACGGTTTTCAAAAGGGCCGCAAGAATAGCATTTATTCCGATTGGTCAAATGTAGAGGGAAAGGGGGTGTGTCGAACTCCAGAATCGGGGAAATATATACTACGTATCAAACGAGGTTAGTCAGTCTGAAAATTTCTCTGCAAGAGAGAAAACCAAAGGTAGAAGTAATTACCAGGACTCCGAGCGTGCTTTGAAAGACAGACGTTTGTAAAATTGTGGTATAAAATTGTGGTTCCAGGAAACTGAATGTGGAACGATTGTAAGACGCCAAAAACACAAGGTATTTAACTCAAATTCACCTTTATCATGATGTAATGTATATGCTGTTTTTCTTTGTCATAGATGCACAATGTATCGATGCTATGATACAAATAGTTCAGTATTACATTCATTTAATAACGTACGTTGATATGTTTCTTTGTTACAGATGCATGATGTGTTCATATTTTTGTATGGATAGTCGGTTTTACAGTGATTTAACAATGTATTTTTGAATTCTGAATTAGCATTTTTTACCTTATATACTTAGGTAGGTAAATGGGTGGTGTAGAAAACCCGCCGTGTACATTTATGATTGGAAAGTGTTACATTAATTTGAATTTATCATATTAGTGAATATGGATTGTGTGTTATGATATATTGCCTCACTTTACGTAATGATTTCCGGGAATATATGACTTTCCCAAATTCTGACGTCGATAATTAGCAGTATAGCTCTATTGATCTGAAGACTTTTTTGTGTAGTATTTGTTAGCCGTATAAATGATAACACTGATAGTAAGATCTGAGTGTTCGAACCTAAAGACGGACAATCTCAACTCTTAAAGTAACGAGATACTTAGGGCGTTTTACCCTTTTCTTTTACAAGGAAAAAGTTTTGTTTGGAAAGAGTGAGAATCAGCGAGGTGTCAAAGGAAAAGAGGGAAAAGAAGCCAGAAGTTAGAGTGTGGAATTCCCGTTCAATCAAAGGGCAAGCTGAAGTCGAACGCACGCAGAAAAAAAGAAAAAAAAAACAGTCAACGAACAAGGTCATTGTGAATCACCCAACAGTCCAATGTTAAATGAACATTCGATTCCATGATGAAAGTACTATCAGTCATTAACGGTTAAATTCATCTATTTTATTAGTGTTCTGAATTTTAATTAACGTATCTGCTATTTTAAAGTTTCGGTTTTTTTTTAATTACTTCTGAACGAAGAATCGTCAGAAGGAAAGAACATTGTAATTTATTGTGTCATTCTTCTTTTAATTGTATTTTAATTAAATTCATATTTTATCTTTACGGGGGCTCGTGTGTTGTCTTGTTCAAAGTACCATCTCAGATTACCATATCCATTAACCGGGCAAATTACACCGTAGAGATCATTTCCTAGATAACGATAATTAGAGGGAGGTGGTCTTCAAGTGTTGTTTTTCCAAGTTGCGCAATACCTCTGACCAAGCCTTGTGCGAGATTGTACTGATAACACTTTGATAACCGGCAGCACCTTACAAATTAAAAGAATACAAAGACGTAACGAAGAAAAAAAATCTTAAAAGAACCGTCGTATGTTTTTTTTAAAAAACGATACATGGAATCCCATTAGAGTTCTTTTTAAACACAGATCAGAATTCCTTTGGAGCACAGATGGTTCCTTTTTAACTACTCATATAACAGACAATGACAATTCCATGAGATTTCTTTATGAGTAAACATGCAAGGCATAACAAAGGAAGAGATGTCGACGAAATTTTCATTTTAGTACACGTTATAACAGGGCGAGAATTCTTTGAGATGTCTTTTCAGCACACATGACATAACAATGACAAAATTCAATGAGATTTATTTTTGTACACATGGCATAGCAATGACAAAATTCAATGAAATTAATTTTTGTACACATGACATAACAGTGACAATTCAATGAGATTTCTTTTTTGTAAAAATTCATTGAGATTTCTTTTTTGCACACATGGCATAACAGGGACACAATTCAATGAGATTTCTTTTTTGTACACATGGCATAACAGGGACAAAATTCAATGAGATTTCTTTTTTGTACACATGACATAACGGACGTAGAATTTTTTCGGGCACATGTTGCATAAAAGAGGCAGATAAATTCCACGAAATTTCGTTTTTGAGCATGCATGGCATAACATACAGAATTTCACGAGATTTCTTTCTGAGCACACAAAGCACAATAAAGTCAGAATTACACGAATTCTATTTCTGAACCCACACGACAAAACAAATACAATTCCACGAGGATTTTGTTTGAGCTTACACGGCACAACGCAGACATTTCCACGAGATTTCTTTCTGAGCTCACACGGCACAACGCAGACAAATCCACTAGATAGAGACCGTTTACACTGCAACAAAGGTCATAGTCTTCAATTTTGGATTTCATCGGGATTCGAAATAAAGTTTCAATTACAACATTTTGTAATTCTTGGATTAATTTTGAATTTGATTCGTGAAACCGTAAGTTTTTTTTTCTTCTTAAGTTTACCTTGTTTTTTTGATAAACAAATTGTTACATTTTACAAAGCTTGTCTTCGCTTTTTCTACTTTCTGTAAGAGCCTCGATTCTTAATAACTGACAAGACGTTTCATAGTGTATTTTTTTTTCCGTCTACGATATGGTATTTATCCACAGACTTAGTAGCCTACATAATCGTGCGCTTCATGAATATCAGGTTTTCTCGTCGACAGCACTGGGCATGTGCGTCATAGGTTTAACTGAATTCATGGTTTCGAAATATTGTACAATATACATAAATCACCCTCAGGCATCGTTTTACACAAAAAAAATGAAACCCAAGTATATGTACTGAATAAATAACACTGTATCATATATATCTATCCGTTTTCATAATGTATATTATCCTTATATGTATGTATCCAAGATCTATCGATTGGTAATCAGATAGGCAGATAGTAAATCTATACATTTAATAGGCCTTCTAAAATGCACATAACAGATGTAAATGCGAATTACGGATTTTATTTACTAAAGATGTCAATTATGGGTTTACAGTACATGTGGTTCTAACTGCAGCGCCTCATTAAAAACATATGGTAAATAAAAGCAAAACGTACACGTTGCTTTACACATATTCCTTTATTTTATTTAGGAATTAGTATATTTGTTACCGTTATGAAGTATAATGTTCTATTAACAAATTGCACACTAATCAGAAGCAACGTTAACAATCTGTTTCAGTACCTGGAGATCTCATAATTGCTGGAATAAGGTCTGGCCCATCTTGCCAATATAAAGGTTGTAGGCGGACAAGATGGAAAAATTCCATTAGATTGGATGATCATATAAAAGATACATCGTCTCCATAGTCAGGGGTAGGAACAGGAGGTAACTGATAGAAGTCTCCGTAAAATATTTATTGTACACATCCTAAGGGCTTCTTACTGCTCCTAACATGTCTGCACATAAATTCTGAGTGAAAACTTTCAGACTTGACATACTTCATTTAGGACTACAACGTGCACATTTAAATGTTTGCATTTTTAAGAAAATTATATCGTAAGAATTTTAATATTTTATCATTGCGAAACTGTCCGTCTTTGATGCCCGTGAATATATGAATTGTGATCACACTCCCTTGTCAGAACACTTTATTTCAGCTCCACGGCTGCTAAAATTCAGCTTCACAGCTGCTATGAATAATGCATGTGGTTTAATTTACAGCTTGCACCGCGTAGACTTAGATTCCTCCGATACTTGGTACGCTCGGGTCCCTCTAGTCACTCGAGACAACACCAGACACTCCAGATACTAGACAGCTTGGGACACTCCAGATACTCGGCATCACCGAACACTCTGGACAACTCTACAGCTAGGACACTCAATATACTCGACATTCCAGATTCTTGACAGCACCGAACATTTCCAGATACTGGGTAGCTAAAAGCAAATATCCAAATATGTGTAATATTTATATGACACGGGCATAAAAACGTTATAAACGATAAGGTATAAAGATAATATTACCGGCACAATAATTAAAACACATGTTCAGAAATAACCCTAACCTTGCTTGATAAGAATCTTACTGTGCTAAATATTTCTTTAAAACGTAGCCTTATATTACTATACAAAATCCTTCGCTAAGTCGTAAACAAGAATATAAACGTGTGCATTATTCTGCGTATACCAAAGCTACAAATCATGCAGAAATTGACGTGGTAGTACAATAGTGTTATCGTATAGAAATTATTCAAAATTACATACCTCTATAGCTGGAGATGTGCGAGTCCTTATAGTAGACCGCCGTCTGACAAGACGTTTCGTAATGTAAAGAGCTTTACATGCAGTGAGGTATTTATATACCGATACTGTCTCTGCATATGAGGCATTCAGTTCATTTCATTAAAAGCACTCCTCACGTGCTGCATAGGATGAACAAAATCACTATTTTTAAATACGACACATTATACATTATTCACCCTCGTGTATAGTAGTATGACAAAAATGAAACTTTAGTACAGGAATTTAATAAATAAATAAATAAATAAAAGGGTTTATAAAATTCTGTGATAACTAGTCAGGTTAGAAACAACGAGTGGTACAGACCCATGGCTTCCGTTGTGTTCTATTGTTACAGGTTAGACCCTTCAGCCCTCGATCCATTGATGGATACCCCTAATTGTCTTTTAGACGAGCCCCTGTGCACCCCCACCCCCCACCACCATGTATTCCAGTGATCCGTATAACTCCTTTTGTTCCCAGCAGATGCTTTGGTCCCTCACCAATAGATAACCACTATCTGCTTCTGGGCCAACGTCACAACCGACAGCAACACAACGGGTATATACCAACACAAAAATCAAAACCACAGCTTCAATGATACCTTAAATGCAGTGAAAAAACAGCATAGATACAGTATAGTTATGTCACTATAGATTTTAGCATCATCAGTCCAGTACCCTTTCAGCTCTTTAATCCTTTCAGTTCAACGTTAATAGAATTTGTGTTGTAAAGTGTAGTGCTCACTGGCGAGATTTTTCGTAATGTTAATTTATAACCTACCATGAGCCTATAATTAAACTGGCCGAATTGCAATGCACGGCCTGTGCACTCCCATCACAGGTATTTTGCTCGTGCAGAATGGAGAAAACCGAATTCATTTTATCAAAATAATGATCAATATAAATAAACCATTCTCAAGTAATGTTGTTTACAGAAAAGAAACCCAAGTTACCGTTATACCATATACCGTGATGGCACAGGCGGTTCATTGCAACACAGTTAGTGTACTTACATGCTCATGGTAGATTCCAACTTCACATTACAAGATTTGTCAGTGAACTTAACAACGTAATATCTCCAGCTGTAGAGGGTGTGAATTGTCAAATTTTCTTCTGCCTGTATTATAGGCTAGAATGGTTTTATACTAATATTTTTACTAGATTATAGGTGTGTCTGATGTATTATGTAATGCAATGCTTTTAAATTTATTATAATATATTTACAAGTTTACAAGTATATAACTGAACAGAAGAATTGTATTCACATAATGTTTCTTTTCTGGGCTTAATGTTTATGTAGTTTCAATATATTTATTATAGTTGGCAATTTATTTCCAATGGTAGATTACAATTCGATCCTTGGAACCGTATCATATATCGTTATCATTTACTTCACTCGGTGCGCCTCATTGTGTTAAAAATCTAATGTTGGAATATATGCGCACGAGCTTGGTGTAGGAATGCTTTATTTTAAATATAAATAAACATCTTATCGCTCTTTCTTAGCATTTTCATTGTAATAATTTGAACCCAGTTCATCATGTTGCAAGGTTATCTGGCTTTAATTTTATACCCAAGAACATAAAAGGTTTGTTAGTCAATTGTAAACTTTTCTCTGGCATAAAATAGTATTTTTGAAATACCTTGAACCAATCAACTACAAATACATATATTAGATTTATAAATCAGCCAGACTGTAAAGAATACAAACCCTGATTTGCTATCAAATAATGCTCCAGCAGATGAGGGTTGAAGTTTTGTGTTTAACTGATTAGTTCTAACAAACTGCATAGACCTAGATGTGTAAGTGTAGACCTAGATGTGTAAGTGTAACCTAGATGTGTAAGTGTAGACCTAGGCCTGGCTTTAAGTATAGATTACTCAATACTTTATTTTCCCAAACATCCGTAGTCTCAAATGAAATGTGATTCTTTCCTTGGCATATTAAATAAAATAATCCAACTGCTAAAAGTTAACAAGTTCTTCAATAAACTAATATAATCTATTCCTCTTCTGTAAATAAATATAATTAAATATTTTGTTGATGTATAAAGGAAATGCCCAGAACATTAATATACTATTGCCAAATATGTGTTCAAAGCATTTGTTTGTCATTTGCTATATAATTCATGTACCCTCCAACTCTACTTCATTTTTTTCTATAAAATGTGTGATTATAAATATATTGATGCATCGTTCCTTGCATACTTGGTTTACAGCCATCATATGGCTACACAATATGCCAATACGCTTAAAATATGACTCAATCTTTTCTAGTTTCGAAAAATGTAGTCAAACATGCGGTCATCGTCTTGATATCACAGTGATATAAATTATTTTAAACGTCAATGCGATGCTAGGATAACTTACAAATTAGATAATTGCTTTCATCCTGACAGTAAATATGATATGTGAAAATGTATATTTTGGACACTTTATTTTCGAATACAACCAATTATGATTTGAGTTGGTATAAGGCGTTACCGTTATAATCATAAAATATACTGCTCTCTGTGCTTGTTCCATTTTAGTATGCAAAACAATAGCCATTTGCATATATTTCTGTTAACAATGATCTCATTTCAGCTAATTAATACCCAGCTGAATTCAATTAGTACAGTGATCCTTTTATGTAATCTTTTATTCTTTCTGAGATTAACTAAACTGCTTGAAGTCTGTCAAACGTACCTTGCTGATGAAATCTAATTTTTGCATTGAATTTAACCACATTATGTTCTCTTCTGGGATTATAAAACACTGTCTCTTTGTACAGTTTCAAGGCCACTGTTAATGATACAAGTAGATTAACTGTTTAGTACTGTCACCTGTTAATGATACAAGGAGATGAAATGTTTAGTACTGTCACCTGTTAATGATACAAGGAGATGAAATGTTTAATACTGTCATCTGTTATGGATCCAAAGAGATTAACTGTTTAGTACTGTCACCTGTTATGGATACAAAGAGATTAACTGTTTAGTACTGTCACCTGTTATGGATACAAAGAGATTAACTGTTTAGTACTGTCACCTGTTAATGATACAAGGAGATGAAATGTTTAATACTGTCATCTGTTATGGATCCAAAGAGATTAACTGTTTAGTACTGTCATCTGTTATAGATACAAAGAGATTAACTGTTTAGTACTGTCACCTGTTATGGATACAAAGAGATTAACTGTTTAGTACTGTCACCTGTTATGGATACAAAGAGATTAACTGTTTAGTACTTTCATCTGTAATAGATACAAGGAGATTAACTGTTTAGTACTGTCACCTGTTATGGATACAAAGAGATTAACTCTTTAGTACTGTCACCTGTTATGGATACAAAGAGATTAACTGTTTAATACTGTCATCTGTTATGGATACAAAGAGATTAACTGTTTAGTACTGTCACCTGTTATGGATACAAAGAGATTAACTGTTTAATACTGTCATCTGTTATGGATACAAAGAGATTAACTGTTTAATACTGTCATCTGTTATGGATACAAAGAGATTAACTGTTTAGTACTGTCACCTGTTATGGATACAAAGAGATTAACTGTTTAATACTGTCATCTGTTATGGATACAAAGAGATTAACCGATTCTTTGACAATTTTCTTAAACATGCATGTGCCAAAGCTGTAAACATGCAAGTAACTAGAGGTTTTCTAAAAACCAATTTATTATTTACTATAGTCATTGCGTTTAAAGTATTCTTGTTATATATGCATCCATTTCAAGCTGGTAACTGCACCACGTATGCTATATATTTATGCTCACCCCCATCCCTCATCTTGTAGAGTCTAGGTATTACTCGTAAAACATTTCTGCAGTTCATTGGCTTGTTTCACTTTTGCATCATACAAAATATGATGGGACAGCAGACATATCATCATGTTATTATGGTGTTTTGCTGTATTTTGGGATGTAAACTAAGTTTTTGTGCCAAACATCTGTCCTTGGTTAACTTAGTGTCCTTAATTTCATTTTCAGTTTAATAAGATAACCAATTCTGTAATGACATAACAAATTCTGCAATGACAATGACATAACAAGTTCCGCAATGACAATGACATAACAAATTCTGCAATGACATAACAATGCACTCAACCAGAGTGCTGTATTATAACACTCTCCTATCCTTGTTTTCTTCAAATTCATGTTATTCGGCAAAAAAAACAAAAAAAATCATCAAATTAAACCCATTAATATGTACTTTTCAGATAGTGACGTATGTGAGGTGAAGTTGTTTGCATTTGTAACATGCACAATGGAGATAATGTTGGCATATCTCAATGCTACTTTGATGTAATGTGGCTGATATTTCTTTGGATGCTGCACTTGTAGAAATTGTAAATGATCTAAGCGCATGGTATAACAAAATGGATGCTCCCATGTGCTTGAAAAATTAGCCAGAATTAATCAAAAGTACACTAACTTTAGCAGTTATTAAACTAGGGAAAACGAATTTTGCTGAAGTAGGCAATAGCAGCTTCTGAAAGTGCAATGAACAAATTACAAAATATCTGAAAAGTAAAAAAAGTTATTGGACCATTTTTCTACAATTTACCTCTGAAGTCCAGGGAGTGAAAATGACCATGCAGAGCTAGCAGTTTGTTTACATGAGCACATCTTATGTTAGCCCAAGCTGTATACTCTAGAACCTAAAGTATACCCATCAATCATACATCAAAATAAAGGGAATTGAAAGTTCTTCTCCCAACACCTAAGATATACAAAGTCTTTATTATATTGCCAGTATAACCAGTGAAGAAATCCCAGAAAATTATTTTTCTTTAAAATTCTAACCCTATGCAAAGTACGAAACTTAGAGCGCCACCAAAATCAAATCCATGAATAAATTTCATGTTATTTAGTATTTTAATCATGAAATCAAATTCATGAATACATTTTATGTTATTTGGCATTTTAATCACAAAATCAAATTCGAGAATACATTTTATGTTATTCAGCAATTTAATCATCATATCAAAACCCATATATTTCATGCTATTTTGCAATTTAATCACCAAACTAAATCTATAAATACATTTCATGCTATTTTGCAATTTAATCACCAAATCAAATCCATGATTACATTTCATGCTATTTTGCAATTTGATCACCAAATCGAATCCATGATTACATTTAATGTTATTCAGCAATTTAAGCATCAAAGCAAATCCATAAATACATTTCATGCTATTTTGCAATTTAATCACCAAACTAAATCTATAAATACATTTCATGCTATTTTACAATTTAATCACCAAATCAAATCCATGATTACATTTCATGCTATTTTGCAATTTAATCACCAAACTAAATCTATAAATACCGTATTTTCGTGCATATACGACGCACCCAATTATAAGACGCACCGTATATAAGATGCAGGTTTTGACGATTTGTGTAAAAATATTTTACATAAGACGCACCCATATATTATAAGACGCGGGTTTTGACGATTTGTGTAAACAAAAATTACATAAGACGCACGCGGCCTAGCCATCTGCCACACTGAGCAATTTATATCCAGTGGTTTCCTTTCCTTTATCATAAATGAAAATTTGTCCAATGTTTCATTACCCATCGGATGTAAACAAGGCTTCATTACCATTTTTAGTTTAGATCAAAGAATTGTCTGAGGCAGGACTGCAACGATTATTGTTTATTCTTATCTGCCGCGGGGCCAATAACGGATGGGTCGAGTACCTGGTATCTAGATTCTAGAACAATAAACGCCAGATGTAAAGGTGGCTTCATTGATCTGCTAGGCCAAGTCTTTAGCGAGTGGGATTAGTACTGTACAATGGTCCTGGCTTTTAAAAATTTGTTGCCAAAACATCGCCAACCTCATTATTTTGTCGCCAATTTTCAAAAAAAGTATCGCTAGAACAAGTAGTGTACATTTTTCCAAGTGTTAATTTACTCTATTAATGTAACAGGCAATGAAAATTACAAAAGATGGGTTAGTTAATAATTTAATTACAACAAGCATTAACAAAATATTAAAAAAGTGTTACATGAAGATCCGTCGCGATTTTATGGCTGCCCACTTGTTGAATGCAGTTTCAAAGTCTCACATCTGTACATGCTGATTCTTGTTAAATTCTCGAGAGATCAAATGCAGAGTTTATTTCTGATGTCAGCATCCCGCATCACCATTTGTAGTTTGAAAATTGATGCTGATTATGAAGCATTTGCCATATTTTGCCCACCACCTATTGAGTGGCTATTGCGGTCAGCTGACCACCCGCCACGTGATAAAAATTCAGAGCAAATTATGAAGTTTGCCAAAATCTCCATTAAATGCTCTATTGCTACCTAAATACCAAAAGAATGATCAGTGAATGCTGTATAAATTTTCTCAACAAGCACAATAGGATATCCATTCACACGAATGAAACTTACACGAGTAAACACCTGGCAATATTGGACCGTATATATTAGCATAACTTAACACCAAATGTAGGGATTCTTTCACTCCTGTATTTTGAGAAATAAATAAATATTTGTAATTATGCATAACTTGTTTATTTGTTGTTTGCTATTTCTTCTTGCGGAGTTTAAGTCTCTGTAACCGTAACATGAGATTGATGGCAAAAGGAAAAGATCAATGCGTAAAATGCACAAATATTATTTACACCACCTGGATTCATGTTTGGTGACACACTCCTTCTTCAAAATATCACAGCCAGTTGTAAATGAATTGACGAACTTTGCCTTGATACATACATCACAGAACATCTGTTTTAACTTTTTATAATATCTCAGACACGGACGCCCAAGTTTCGAACTGTCTAGAAATTTTTGGGAATTTTTGCCCTGTTCATCATTATGTGGTGTTGCACTTGAAGCACTACAAGTAGATGATGTTGGACTGCAAGGTTTGTCATTGGTTTCAGTGACTGTATTATCTAATGAATTTGCACTAAATCCAAACGCAGTTAATTTTGTTAACTTAGGAGGAGATGATGAACACGCAACGTCTAACTTGTGTTTGCTCATGATAATGTTGCACTGGCAACAGATATCATTGTGATTGAGATTTTTTCCATTTGCTTTGTATGTATACACAGTAGTGAGTACTTCAAAGGTTATCAGTTTTCTATGAAGGTTCAGCAAAACTATTGTATTGGTATACGTAAAAAAACAAAAAACAGAAGGATTAGTAATTCAATTAATTTTATCTGTTCTATTTGCGTCTTCAGAAGTCAGTTAGTTGTAGGTATAGTACGGCAGCATGATTGACTGTATCACAGCATACAGTACTCAGCCCAGATGTCAGTATAAGCAGATTATGATGTAACAATGCACTGCTAAGATGGGGTTGTCGATACAAACAAAGGAACATTTGTGTACAGATTGATTCCAATGCATTGCTTAGTCAAGTTTGTGGCTTCCTTTCATTCTCCCTTTTAATTTATCCAGTCCAAATCCATGATTGCTTTGTACAAATTAAATAACCAAAAAGTCTGTCGCCAAAAAAAATCGCCAGATGGGACATTTTTGTCGCCAATAATGGGGGAAAAAAAATTGCAATTTGCGACATTGGCGAAGCCCAGGACCTGCATTGGATTGGTACACGTGATAGTTACTGAACACTTACCCAACTGTGTTTACAACTAGGAATGAAAATCGTGAAACGTGAATATCGACCGCAATAATCGCCCTTCAATATCACAAACTGTACCGTTCGTTCGTGTTAAAAAATACTTACCGTATTTTCGCGCATATAAGAAGAACCTGTATATAAGACGCGGGTTTTAACGATTTGTGTAAAAATATTTTACATAAGACGCACCCATATATAAGACGCACACTGGGTGCGGGGGGTGTAAAACTTTGTATAAGACACGTCTTATATACGCAAAAATACGGTACATTTCATGCTATTTTACAATTTAATCACCGAATCAAATCCATGAATACATTTCATGCTATTTTGCAATTTAATCACCAAACTAAATCTATAAATACATTTCATGCTATTTTACAATCTAATCACCAAATCAAATCCATGATTACATTTCATGCTATTTTGCAATTTAATCACCAAATCAAATCCATGTATACATTTCATGCTATTTTACAATTTAATCACCAAATCAAATCCATGTATACATTTCATGCTATTTTGCAATTTAATCACCAAATCAAATCCATGTATACATTTCATGCTATTTTACAATTTAATCACCAAATCAAATCCATGTATACATTTCATGCTATTTTGCAATTGACTCTCCACATAAATACATTTCATATTATTTTTGCAATTATTTTATCACTATGTTTCTTAACTCCCTTTTCCAATGTAAGTATATTTAATGCACACTTAGATGTGCTTTTCCCACATGCAGTACAATTAGTTAATGGCCAATTTACATATGAAAGTCCCACATGCAGTACAATTAGTTAATGGCCAATTTACATATGAAAGTCCCACATGCAGTACAATTAGTTAATGGCCAATTTACATATGAAAGTCCCACATGCAGTACAATTAGTTAATGGCAAATAGACATATGAAAGTCCTACACATAGTACAATTAGTTAATGGCAAATAGACATATGAAAGTCCCATATGCAGTAAAATTAGTTAATGGCAAATAGACATATGAATGTCCTACACACAGAACAATTAGATAATAGCAAATAGACATATGAAAGTCCCACATGCAGTACAATTAGTTAATAGCAAAAAGACATATGAAAGTCCCACATACAGTACAATTAGTTAATGGCAAATAGACATGTGAAAGTCCCACACGAGTACAATTAATTAATGGTAAATAAACATATGAAAGTCCCACATGCTGTACAATTAGTTAGTGGCAAATAGACATATGAAAGTCCCACATGTGATTTTACAATAAATTCTAGTTCCTTTATGCACATGTTTATTTGAAGAAAAATGGTTCAATGAATTCACCAGTCAAAATGATGTCTAAACTAAATTTAAATTAAATTTAAAACTATTTTTTTTACAAATAACTTTTATCCAGTCTTATTGAATACTATTCACCTGAAGCCTCTTCCAAAGACCAAGACACTATTCCCCCAATTTCTACCATTCTAAAATAATTAGACATAATTAAAATTATACAGCTATGCAATTTCTACCATTCTAAAATAATTAGACATAATTAAAATTATACAACTATGCAATTTATACATAAATTATAATAATGGAAAAAAGTGTATAGATTAAAGCTCAGAGAATCTGTTGCTGCAAAGTCAATTTATTTATAAACTTTGATAGAAATTAAATGAAATTTACTCCAGAAATCATTTCAAAAGCAGTTTTCACATTTTGGGAAGTTTCTTGTGGGTTTAGACATCTGTATGTTATGTCCAATATGAAAATAATATCCAGTCATATTTGGATCTAACTGCAGTGCTGGAGAATGTCTTATTGACTGACCTGCCTAAAATTTTGATTTTTATTAAACTGTACACAAATTTTGATTTTCTCTTCATATTCTACATAAAATTGATAAATAAAAATAACAAGATTTTCATCCTATGCCACTGTAAAATATACTTTTCCATCCTGGCTTTGACTTTGATACTAAAAATGTTATTGCTTGCCAAATACATAATCATCCCATGTATATTTTCTTCTATACCACCTTCAATACTAGCCTCTAAACCACCATTAAAAAAACTACACCTCTAGCCTCTAAACCTGCCAGTAAAAAAATAATGCGCCTCTAGCCTCTAAAACAGCCAGTAAAAAATAATCCGCCTCTAGCCTCTAAACCAGCCAGTAAAAAATAATCCGCCTCTAGCCTCTAAAACAGCCAGTAAAAAATAATCCGCCTCTAGCCTCAAAACCAGCCAGTAAAAAATAATCCGCCTCTAGCCTCTAAACCAGCGAGTAAAAAATAATCCGCCTCTAGCCTCTAAAACAGCCAGTAAAAAATAATCCGCCTCTAGCCTCAAAACCAGCCAGTAAAAAATAATCCGCCTCTAGCCTCTGAACCAGCCAGTAAAAAATAATCCGCCTCTAGCCTCTAAACCAGCCATAAATCTGATTGCCCAGCATGCCTAATACTACTGCCATGGCAAACTGAATTAGTCTGGTAATAGAAGGCAGGAACTGATCGATCTTGGAGTTTTCAAAGGATGAAGCTGGGTGGTCTGGAGACTCTGGTTCATCTTGATACACTTGATGTTGGCTTATCTTTCCAATCTCATAAAGAATCTAAAATGAAAAGCAAACAAAAAAATGTCTTTAGTGTTCAATAATTTTATAAATGATATATTTATCAACAGCCAGCACAGCTGTAACAAAATTAAGATTTCATCATGTTTTTTACTTGCAATTATATTAACATAATTCACTGTACAATCATATCTTTAAAAAATAGAAGCAAAAAAAAAAATTATCTTAAACCGGATTTTTTTTTACCAAACAGGAAATTAATTTGTGCATTTCCTTTGCTTTGGTTATTGATCATGTCGTGACTTTCATTTTCTTTTATTTCAGGCAATCCACAACTGGCTCTAACTTTAGCAATACAGGTCTTAAAAAAATTAAGTGATTGGTCAATTTTAAGTGTAAACTGATGATTTGACCTGCATATTTTACAAAATATTTACAAAATATATGCAGAGATTTCTAACCTTACCATATTGGCAATGGAATTGACATTTTTAAAGTTGAATGGACCAGGATAAATTATAATTTACTATTCTGCAAGGCTTCATTTCATGTTCCATTCAATTATTATTGATAACATTTACTCATTATCAGTGTACAAATAACTTCTTGAATAAAATAATGCAAGTCAAAACATTTCAGCATCATTAAATTATCACTAATGTTAAATTTTGGTTTGTGAGTGACATACAATTATTGAACAGCACCATACCTGAACTGAGTTTTAATAGACCTCTGTGAAGAAATTATAATTAATAGTCCTATGTGAAGTTATTAGAATTAATAGTCCTCTGTGAAGGAATTATAATTAATAGTCCTATGCGAAGGAATTAGAATTAATAGTCCTATGTGAAGGAATTAGAATTAATAGACTGCTGTGAATGAATTAGAATTAATAGTCCTCTGGGAAGGAATTATAATAAATAGTCCTTTATAAAGGAATAAAAATGGGAATGATTGACTGGAGGTTATTGAATAATGGGTCTTTCGTCAATCTAAATTTACCTAATCTAATTGATACCTTTGGTCAAGGTATCAAATCTTGAACTAAAGTTGCAGCACAAAAACAAATATTTTTCTTATTAGACTCCCATGAATGTGACCTCTGACCTTTAGACACTCGAACCTTTACCTCTGACTTTTAGACACTCTAACCTTTACCTCTGACTTTTAGACACTTGATCCTTTACAATGATTTATTGCTCTAATTTAAAGAATCCACAAAGTCTGGTCAAGGAACTCTCTAGTTAAATAGTTTTTATATTCAAAACCAATTTTTTGTTGAGCCACAATGACCTTAAGACATATGATACAGAACTAAAGTTAATATGCAAAAACCTAGTTCTCTTTCATTCAGTGCCCCTTGACCTCAAAATCTCATTATTTTTTTATACCAATATGCAAGTCATTCACAAACTCTGTTGAAGATACATGGTTAAGAACTGAAAATTTTGTTAAGAAACCATCCTTCTTTTATCTATCACAGTAACTTTGAAGTGAAGCTATGCATTTGTTTGGTCAAGTTCAGTGATGCAAACAATATTATTATATATTCAGCATTTTTCTACTTTCAGTGATGTTGGCTTATTATTCCCAAAGTCAATATGCTGAATCCTTACCCAAATTTCGAACCATCAACAAAGTTTACTTTAGGTATTTGACATAGAAACTGATGTTATTCTGTGGAAACTGTTTATGTTTTTGCAGTCATTGTTCTTGGATCTTAGACCTTTTGAGCTTGAAAATCTTTTACCGTACCCTAAGTGCAAGCTATCCACCTTTGACATTATGACCCTGAAATCTCAGTGGAGTTTTCATCTTTACCCAAGCAATCAACAAAGTATAACAGAAGTTATGTGTAGAAAAGGTTCAAGTAAAAACATACTGGCCATAGTATAATATGTTCTGCCACTGGCATTTGAAAACTTCTACTTTCTCCCAAACGCTTTTTGATGACCCCCAGATGTTTTGATATGGCCACCATGTCATCAGCTAAAGCAAGTTTAACTAATTGTAGCATGGATTTCCAACATAAAATTCCATAATGAAAAGGCACCAATTGAACCAATTCAACCATTTAAATAAATTGAACTGTACAATTATGTTGACTCAGCATTTTCATATGACTGACCCTGAATTAATTTAATGTTTGCAGAAATCTGTGACTCTTTCTTATGGATTTCATTTTTCACTCTATTCACTATTGTGTCAAGAGGGAGTTAAAACTTACAAGGGGAATGAATGAATATTAAGCAACACTGCTACGACAAACAGAATGTTGGGGAAAATTAATAGTATGCCTCTATGAAGCATAGTGTTTCCATCATCCATTGTAAATGTTAATTATCAAGCACAAAATGGATTTAGAATAAAATAGTCTTGATCATAAAATCAAAGTCAAATGACTGCTTATTAATCTAGCACCATGAGTCAAAAGCCAAATAAAAACAGTTATGCCAAAAATATAGGTCACAATTACCTGCTTTTGTACTGAAAGTGCAGTATTACATTGCATACCTTCATAAAGGTTTCTTGATTTCAGGTATAACAGCATATATATATATATATATATACGAGTTGCAAAAGAACCTATCTAGTTATGCAAAAACTTCAACTTGAAATTAGACACAAAGACACAGTGATCTCTTTTAAGAGTGTTCTTAAAACTCACCTTTTTTGACAGCAAGAACAAACTTAAAGACCTAAAATAATGTTTCGAACCTTAAATATTTTCAGCAATTTTCATGTTTTTCAATTTCATGGTTTTTTTTTTTTTCTGTAGTCATATCATTAAAGATGGTGTAAAGCGCTTAGAGCTTCTAAAGATTAGGCGCTACATAAAGTCATTATTATTATTATTATTATTATTATAAGATGCGATCAGATTTAAGGCAAAATCCATGTTATAACAGAGGTTTTATTTTTAGTGATGGACTAATTTAAAAAGTTCCAACACTAAATTCATTCTGTAAGTTGGGCACACTATATGAAGGGGTTTTACAGTGAAGGATAACAGTATTAACAAATAATAAGTGCACAGTTGTGTTAATATAAGCAATGGTATAAGCATGCCAAAATATAATAACCCAATTAGAGTCAAAAGCATAAGGCATACATAATTAGGGTTTTGGTGTAATATAAGCAACAGGATTTGCATGCTAATAAACAATCACTCATTTAGAGTCAGAAACTTGAGATGTTCATAATTCAGATTTCTGTGCTTATATAAGTAACAGGATTTGTATGCTAAAATATACAATGACTCATTTACAGTGAGAAACTTGAGATGTTCATGATTAGGATTTCAGTGCTAATATAAGTAATGGGATTTGTATGCTAATAAACAATGACTCATTTTGAGACAGAAACTTAAAGAAATTTACAGCAAGCAATACAATTATAGCTATCCAAAGCTCATCTGAAGAAAAACCGAAGACTGTTTCATGTATAATAATCATAAATGTTTTATCTCATAATTAGTTTTAAACATATTTTGAAGTCATTTTTTTTTTAAAATTCTGATATTTTGGAGTCACCAGTGAAATGCTGTTTTGGCTAAATATTTTTGGGAGAGAAGAGAACCTAAACTGAAAAAGGTATTAAAATTTACATTGACAATAACCACTGCGATAGTTCTTACATGAATTGCAATTTACTTGGAGTGTATCTGATGCTATTTATAAGAATTATCACAAAGAGAAAAAAAAAAGATACAATTACCCCTCCCCCTTTTTATCCAAAATTTATAAGATTCATTCTAACTCCAAATACAAGCCATCTACTAAGATTGGTCTGTCTGAAATGTAGAACTAATGTATTGTGTGGAAACCACTTTTCTTCCTTGAGTCAAGGATCTCAGTCTTTGACCTTTTGATCTTGGACCCAAACTGATAAAGTTGGACCTTTTGACCGTGGACCCAAATTGACAAGCTTGTACCTTTTGATCTTGGACCCAAATTGATAAGCTTCTTTCTGAACCTAGTGCAATCCATCTACAAACTTTCTAGATACATGATATGTAACTTATATTATTGTGCAAAACAAAATATATCATAAATCAGAAAGTAACCTCCTTGACCTTGACCTTTTGATACCAAAACTGATAGGCTAGTTTGACCTTTTGATCCCAACATCAACAGGCTTCATAATTACCATGTTTGCAACATTCATGCTGCTGCGTGAAAACCATTTGTCTTCGTTCAGTCAGAGTGACCTTGTCTTTTGACCTTTTGATCCCCTAAACTTAATAGTTCCTTCCTTAACCCAAGTGCAAGCCTTTCACAAAGATTTTTTAGGTCAGTTGTATAGAACTAATGGTATTGTGTGGAAACCATTTTTCTTCTTTCAGACACAGTAATCTTGATCTTTAAGTCCAAAATCAACAGGATTCCTCCCTACCCATAGCGCCAGCTTTCCAGATGAGTTCATTTTGGCATATGATGTAGAACTGATATTATTGTGTGGAAACCATTCTTCAGCTACATGTATTAGTCACAATAACCTCCATGATCTCTGACCTTTTGACCTCAAAACGGATGGGCTTTGTTTCTTTCCCAAATACAAGCCATCTACTTTGTTTGATGTAGGTATATGTGATACAGAACTAATTTTATTATACTGAAACTATATTTCTTCTTTCAGTCACACTGACTTTAACCTCTGAACTTTCATCTCCAAAAGCAAAGGATTTCTTCCTTATCACAAGTGGAATCAACCTACCAAGACTAATCCAAGAAAAGTTTACTGTGTGTAAACTGTTCTCATTTCTTTCTGTGACACTGACCTTTAACCTTGAAACTGACAGGGTTAAACTTTTCCCAACTGAAAGCTGCCTAAAAATGTTTAGTAACTGTCGGTCATAAAGAGCTAAAGTAATAATGCAGACGAGGAAATATTATCAGACAGATGGGTTAAGATACAACTCATAAAAAGACAGGAGAATAATAGGCAGAAGCTGATCTTATATTCGTAAAGTATGCCAACTTTCAGTTAAGTTCTTCACAAGTTTCTGACCAAATAAAATGTGGAACGCTAACCTCAAGTTTATAACATATTCCAAATTTCAAGTCAATTCTCCAGAAGTTCAACAGACGTTCCTGACCTATATTCACAAAAAACATTTTTTGTATATTCCTTAAAACATGAAAGTTGCATTACTCTTAAAAATGCATCTGTGAGGAACAAAAGAACAATATTTATGGTGGTAGAAAGGGGTGGGGATAAACCCAAAATAAAATTGTAATCATTTATATCCAGCAAATTTTTTTTCTGCAGTATTGCTTAAACAGTTTGAAGCTCCAACTTCCTGAAAGTTAGGTCATCAATTAAACTTTATTTCTTTTGTCCAAGACATTTGTGACACGATAAAAGAATCAATATTGTCATTATCAGGCATATCAAACATATTACAAAAAGCTCCTAACTATAGACATATATAAGCCTGAATTAAACACAGCATATACCTTGATACACGTCCAACATTAAAGTTTTGATGGATACTTGGACAACTCATTTGTTGGGTACCCGGACAACTCATTTGTTGTGTACTGAGGTAACTCATTTGCTCTGCTCAAGATCTAGTGATAGAATGTGATAGACAAGGCAAAATATCAGTGAATGAAGATAATAATCAGAATCAAGAGAGAAGGTATCAGAAAGCACTCTCTTCAATTCAACATATCATGGAATAGTGTGCAACAAATTCCCATATCACTGTATTTAACACAAAGATAATAGACATCATGTTGTCACTTTTGTAATTATGCATATAGCATTACCCATTGTCAGTGTGTTTAGTAACTATGCATACAGCATTAGCCATTGTCAGTATACATTTTGTAATTATGCATTAGTCATTTTCAGTGTGTTCTGTAATTATGCATACAACATTAGCCATTGTCAGTGTTCTGTAATTATGCATACAGCATTAGCCATTGTCAGTGTACATTTTGTAATTATGCATTAGTCATTTTCAGTGTGTTTTGTAATTATGCATACAACATTAGCCATTGTCAATGTGTTTTGTAATTATGCCTACAGCATTAGCCATTGTCATTGTTTTGTAATTATGCATACAGCATTAGCCATTGTCAGTGTGTTTTGTAATTATGCATTAGCCATTGTCACAGTGTATGTTTTTTAATTATGCATACATCATTAGCCATTATCAATCTGTTTTGTAATTATGCCTACAACATTAGCCATTGTCATTGTTTTGTAATTATGCATACCGCATTAGCCATTGTCAGTGTGTTTTTTAATTATGCATACAATACAACATTAGCCATTGTCAGTGTGTTTTGTAATTATGCATTAGCCATTGTCACAGCTTATGTTTTGTAATTATACATACAGCATTAGCCATTGTCACAGTGTATGTTTTTTAATCATGCATACAGCATTAGCCATTGTCGTTGTGTTTTGCAATAATGCAATGCCATACAGAATTAACCAGTCGCAGTGTATGTTTTGTAATTATGTATACAGCATTTTTCTCTCTGACATTCAATCTAATGATATAGATATTTATTATGAAAACATTGTTAATGCCATAACACAGGCGGCTAATCAAACCATTCCAAAAAGTAGTTGCAAACAGAAGAAACTTAGTGTGCCATGGTGGACTATAGAGATACAACACACTAGATGGGATAAAATTCGAGCACTAAAGAAATTTAAAAGATCTAACAACACTGCTCACTTTTTGGAATACAAAAACTACGATAATCAATTAAAATATTTGATTAAACAGTCCAAACAGCAAACATGGCAACAATATTGCACCAACCTAAATGCTACCACAACTACTAAACAAGTTTGGGATAAAATTAGAACAATCAGGGGAAAACACGCCAATAGTACCCCAAAAATAAACAACACTAGCAATCCCAAAGAGCAGGCTGACTCATTAGCTACACACTTTCAAGAAATGAGCAGCAACAATAATCATACAGAGTCATTTAAAAAACACAGAGCTGAAGCTGAAATTAAATATAAACACATGTTTCACGATCAAGGACCCAAAGATTCCCATCTGAACAATCAAATCACTATACAAGAATGGGATCAAGCTCTCAAAACCAAAAAAGAAACTTCACCTGGGGAAAACAACATAGGTTATACTATTTGTAAAAAACTTCCTACCAACCTAGTTAAAATAGTCCTAAATATGCTAAATATCATCTGGGAAACAGGACAGGTAACCCAAAAAATGGAAAACAGCAATTGTAATCCCCATTCTAAAACCAAATAAGGACAGAAATGACATACACTCCTATAGGCCTATTTCCTTAACTAACAACATATGCAAAGTAATGGAAACTATCATTAATAACAGACTGAAACATCACTTGGAGAGCAAAAACTTGATATCTCCAAATCAATGTGAATTTAGAAACAACAGATCCACCACCGATCAACTAATTAAACTTGAATCCACCATTAAAAAAGCCTTTAACAACAAATGGAAAGCGGATAGGAATCTCATTGCGGTATTTCTAGATCTAGAAAAAGCTTTCGACCTCGTTTGGACTAAGGGGCTCATAGCCAAACTAAATCATTATGGCATAACGGGTTGAATTTTTAATTTCATACAAAACTTCCTACTAGACCGCAAAATCATAACCAGGGTAGGGGAAACTTTCTCTGAAGAATACTCCCTTGAAAATGGAACTCCACAAGGCAGTGTTCTCAGCCCCACCCTCTTCAATTTAATGATTAATGACCTTGACTCGAATTTGGCAACGCCAAAAATTGGATTATCACAGTTCGCTGACGATAGTGGTCTATGGCGAGCAGGCAACCCCTCCAACCACCAACATATGTCCGAATTACAGGATAGCCTTAACAATATAGGCAAATGGGCTGATAAATGGGGATTCAAATTCTCTCACCAAAAAACGGTGGCTGTGCTGTTTTCACCCCGTAGGCGATTAAAAGTGTACCCTATACTTACACTGCAAAATCATCAAATAAAATTTGTCAAAGTAGCCAAATTTCTGGGTATGTACTTTGATCAACATCTAACGTGGGCCTATCATATCGATAATTTAGTTAAAAGATGTAATAATGATTTAAATCTAATTAGAAGCCTCCAAGGAACACACTGGGGCGCCAATCAAAAAACAATCATGATGCTATATAGGGCCCTTATAAGATC
Source organism: Unio pictorum (assembly GCA_030141615.1). Classification (NCBI taxonomy): domain Eukaryota; kingdom Metazoa; phylum Mollusca; class Bivalvia; order Unionida; family Unionidae; genus Unio; species Unio pictorum. The sequence continues at coordinate 8,699,507 of JARLTB010000074.1, forward strand.
AAAACTTGACTACGGATGTCAAGCCTATAACACGGCCTCTACCAGTCAATTAAATAAATTAAAGAAAATACAACAAAAAGCATTACTCCTAGCTACTGGCGCGCTACCATCTACGTCGACAGCCGAGCTGCAGGTCTTGACAGGAGAACCGCCATTACATCTAAGAAGGCAGGAACTCATGTTAAGATATGTAACTCGCCTGTCGACTCTCGAAATAACACACCCCACATTGGAAGCAATTCAGAAAAGCAATACTCCAACTTTAAATGCAAAAAATAACAAAATATCTTTTGGCAAAATGGTACATGACCTGAAATCAAAATTACCAGTGGACATATTCCAAGTTGAACAAAACAAACTCACTAATTACAATCCCTGGATTTCGGTACCTGTTAAAGTAGACATATCCCTAGTAGGCAAAGGCAACAAATTAAATGATCAACACTACTTAAAAATGCTTGCCATGGAAACCATCAATAATCAATACAAAAATCACACCCAAATTTACACGGATGGCTCCAGAAGCATTGACCCTAACAAAACAGCAGCAGCATGGGTTATACCAGCGCTTAACATTCAGATGGGAGGCAGACTCCCTGATCACTGCTCCATCTACACTGCTGAATTCTGGGCCATCCTTGAATCTTTGCGTTGGATTCAAAATCACAAACCTGATAAGACTCTGATTATTAGTGACTTGCTTAGCGTCCTACAATCCATCCAAAACAATCATACCATATCGCGGGAAAATTTCCTTATTCAGATTAATCAGATCATAGAAACATTAAACTCACAAAATCTAACAGTAGAATTTCTATGGGTGCCATCACATGTAAATATAAAAGGAAACGAGTTAGCGGACCAACTGGCTAAAAACAAACTTAATGACCCCAATTACGTACCACTCAAGTATAGTCAGACTGAAATCTATAGTCTGATTAATACTATGATAAATAAAATATGGCAAACTGAATGGTCTACAAACAATCAAAGGAGTACACTGAGAAATACCATCCGAGAAATCGATAGAAATGCCCTCTTGCTGAGTAATAACAGATTGGAACAAATCAAAATAAACAGATTAATGCTAGGAAAAACAAAGCTGGCTGACAGCTTTGGTAAATATCTGGGTCCCTTTCCACATAATATCAATTGATACAGATGTAAACTTCCTGAAGATTTACATCATATATTCAATATCTGCAAAGCAAATCTAAAGGAAAGGAATATATTCAAAGCTAAGCAAACCAATAACTTAGCCCCAAGTACATACCCGGAAATACTTCAGCTAAACCAAAACAACTTCAAAATTACTATAACAAGCATTATCAATATGCTAAAAATGTCAGGTCTGTTGGAAAGGATTTAAAGGTGGTGCACTCATAACCTTGGGGATGCAAAGCAGGGGACCTGAAGGGGTACTGATTCATGAAAATGGCCCACCTACACTACGCTGGGTATTTCAGCCCCGGAAGTTCCCCATGTCGAGTATCCCTAATAGGCTTCGTACATCACCCTAATAACTTCCCAACATTATAATAATAATACTAACCTAGGAACATAGGGTGATAAAAATCTGAATAAAAATGAATAAGAACATAAATAATAGCCTGGGACCTTTTCTTACTTCTACTCTCTTCTCTACTGAACTTAATCAACCCCACTGACAGCGCACAATAAAACTTTACTTAAACTCAAACTAAGATCTCAAACTACATCACTGGCATACATGCTGGTCTCAACTAGACCATACAATTACAAACATAATCCCGACTATGGCCTCAAATATAATTATGAGGTAGTCTAACTCCCAAGACTATCAGGCCCAGCGACACAATGTTGCAACCTAAAAAGAAATAGTATAATCTCCTCAAATTTGAGGTAGTCAAACCCAGATCCCGCAGCACACAGCTGCACCCTATTACAGAATCAAAACAAGTATACCAGTGTTCAATATACACCAATAAAATTACACTTCATTACAGCTTGTCACGTGGGGTTGCATACCTCCAAACCTTTCTACTTAACAAATAATGGCATAAAGATCTTCCAAAACAACCCCCCGCCCCCTCCAAAATGTACCTAAGGAGGGACTACCAACTACAGGAAGAAACAAAATGAAGTATTCAACACCCTCAATTCTACAACCATCAAACAGAGGAGATAACATCACAAAGGAGGATAACAGAAAGAACAAGACTCCCAAGAAGAGCATGGCAACTCCTCTGGCAAGCTGCCTTCAAGATCACACAGCAGAAAGGATAATACTATTCCTTTAAAAACAGTCCTTTTCAGGGCTATAAAGATGTGCCATGCCATTTCTTTATTTATATTATTATTTTTCTCCTTTATTATTAATATATTTTTCGGGGAAGGTCATGATCTACTGCTATAAAACAGGCTCTAGGACATATACTAGAAAACGCCTGGATTGGGCTCACACAAGTGAACAGCCTGGTACACCTCTGTGTCACCCCCAGTCAGTAATGCAGAGATACAGACAAACCCCATTTATCCTTCTTGTTACTATTTTTATTTATCACTTATTCCGGACAGGTTGGTGCCTCCTGCTATAAAACAGGCTCTAGGAAATATACTAGAAAAACGCCTGGATTGGGCTCACACAAGTGAACAGCCAGGTACACCTCTGTGTCACCCCATACGGTAATGCAGAGGTCCCAGCCGGTCCCATACATTCACTCTTTTATTGATTTTATTCTTTATACTTTTATACTTTTATTTCCTTCGAGGCTCGGGGAAGGTTGGTACCTACTGCTATAAAACAGGCTCTAGGACTTGTACTAGAAAACGTCTGGATTGGGCCCACACAAGTGAACAGCCAGGTACACCTCTGTGTCTCTCCCATTCAGTAATGCTGGGTTACCGACTGACCCCATTCATCCACCCCCTTTTTTAACTGTAATCTATTCTTCTATTTTTTTTTATTTCTATTCTTATTTATTTATTTTTATAGTTCCTGTTTGTTCGTCCGTACTGTCTTGTTTGTTTTTTATGTTTCATGTTCTTAGATATTGAATTCTTGCCGTGACGATTGGTATGAGAATTCTATTTGGCAAACCAACAAAAAACTAATATGAACAATTTCGGATCTCCACCAAATAAATTCAGAACTCCAACAACTTAACCTGAAGAAACTATCTGGTCACTCTGACAACCCTAGTATAGGTTTTTTTTTTTTTTTTTTTTTTTTTTTTCTTAGGGGATTTGCCTTTGTAAGAAGGGCCTATCCCAGGTAGGGACAAATTATGTACACATAGTACTAATGTAGGGCATAGTGTTAGGAGATAGGAAATTCTGTAACTCTAATGCTTGAAATAATTGCACAGGTGGCTTACACATTATTGATATAGGGAGTCCACTAGCACAACTGGACTGAATTTGACACAAGTAGGGCTCTTTTGTTTCAGGTGTGAGCGGCGTTCGTGGCTGTGCTGTCCTTCTCCTTGCGTGCGTGCTGGCCGACCTTTCCGGACCTTTCCCTCCCTTCCTCAATCAGGGCTCAGCAGAATTTCTAGCGATATGAGGAAACTAATTTTCTCTCGCTACCAGTGCTATTGCACACTGCTTATTCAAAGCAACATGATTGGTTGATAGGGTGGGTGTGTGACGGTACTATTCCTACCCACCCTGTGGGGCTTACATCTATGCTGACAGTTACTCATTTAGTAATTCAGCATAACGCCCAAGTAAAGAAGTGCACCTGTTTGCACAGAATGCCTGTAGGGACGTGGCTCCGTACCGTCCCTATGGGAGAACTAAATGTCCAACGACATGTTGGATATAAATAGTGGGCCATATGACCCTTCGTGGCCGGTGCCCACTTAAAACTCCAACTTACTACTACTACAGCATTAGCCATTGTCGCAGTGTATGTTTTGTAATTATGTATACAGCATTAACCATTGTCGCAGTGTATGTTTTGTCATTATGTATACAGCATTAGCCACTGTCATTGTGGCTTGTAATAATGCATACAGCATTAGCCATTGTCGCAGTGTATGTCTTGTAATTATGCATACAGTATTAGTCATTGTCACAGTGTATGTTTTGTAATTATGCATACAACGTTGGCAATTGTTAATGTGCTTTGTAATTATGCATTAAGCTTTTGCCATTGTCAGTGTTCTGTAATTATGCATACAGCATTAGCCATTGTCAGTCACTTATCTCACTGTATTTATTTTACATCCAGGATTCATGTCATGCACATGTATATAGGGATTATATCTTTCAGTAAAGTCACTCAGTGTGATGCTTTCTCAGGTTTGCACAATTCTGTGACATTTAAATGTATATGTTTCTATTTAAGTTTGTACTTTTAACAGGTGTGGCAAGATGGTATGCATTAAATGTCATTATAGCAAATACTGTCAGTTATCTAGATATCCAGACATAAATTAAATGTCATTATAGCAAATACTGTCAGTTATCTAGATATCCAGACATAAATTAAATGTCATTATAGCAAATGCTGTCAGTTATCTAGATATCCAGACATAAATTAAATGTCATTATAGCAAATACTGTCAGTTATCTAGATATCCACACATTAGAATTACTCTTAACTCTTTCAGGATAATTTTAATGAAAATGATAAATTTTCCAAACTTTTTTGATCCAGAATTTTTTAATCTTTTCTGTCACAACTGTGTATGCACTCTAGAAGTACAATACTGTTTGGAAGTTGTCTTTGGTTGAGATACTAAGTTGATTGGTTGGAAGTAGTTTAAGTACACAGTCTACTGGAGGCATAACTGCTTGATAATGTACCCTGTCTACTGGAGGCAGAACTGCTTGATAATGTACACCTTTTTGCTGATGTACACAGTCTAATCAAGGCAAAATTACTTCATTATGCAGAAAATCTACTCACAGTAAAATTGCTTGGTAATATACAATTACTATCTCCTTGCATTCAATCACTACAATTCTGTGTTTGTGTCATTCACCTCAGTGATTCTGTGCAAGTCACCAAGACCAAAGGTAAATTTAATGTCTATGTTTTCAGGTACTTTTCATAATGGCATGTTATCTGTATTAAAAAGCCAAATCATCAGATAAAGAGTGAACCATTCATTCATCGATTTCCATATTAGGCTGGCATACTAACTGCACACACTACCATTCATTTATTTCCATATTAGGCTGGCATACAAACCACACACACTATCATTCATTTATTTCCATAATAGGCTGGCATACTAACCACACACACTACCATTCATTTATTTCCATATTAGGCCGTCATACTAACCACACATACTACCATTCATTTATTTCCATATTAGGCTGGCATACTAACCACAAACACTACCATTCATTTATTTCCATATTAGGGTGGCATACTAACCACACATACTACCATTCATTTATTTCCATATTAGGCCGTCATACTAACCACACATACTACCATTGATTTATTTCCATATTAGACTGGCATACTAACCACAAACACTACCATTCATTTATTTCCATATTAGGGTGGCATACTAACCACACACACTACCATTGATTTATTTCCATATTAGGCTGGCATACTAACCACACACACTACCGTTCATTTATTTCCATATTAGGCTGGCATACTAACCACACACACTACCATTCATTTATTTTCATATTAGGCTGGCATACTAACCACACACACTACCGTTCATTTATTTCCACATTAGGGTGGCATACTAACTACACACACTACCATTGATTTATTTCCATATTAGGCTGCCATACTAACTACACACACAAACATTCATTTATTTCCATATTAGGCTGGCATACTAACCACACACACTACCGTTCATTTATTTCCATATTAGGGTGGCATACTAACTACACACACTACCAATGATCTATTTCCATATTAGGCCGTCATAATATCTACACACACTACCATTCATTTATTTCCATATTAGGCCGTCATACTAACTAAACACACTACCATTCATTTATTTCCATATTAGGGTGGCATACTAACCACACACACTACCATTCATTTATTTCCATATTAGGCTGGCATACAAACCACACACACTACCATTCATTTATTTCCATATTAGGGTGGCATACTAACCACACACACTACCATTCATTTATTTCCATATTAGGCTGACATGCTAACCACACACACTACCGTTCATTTATTTCCATATTAGGGTGGCATACTAACTACACACACTACCATTGATTTATTTCCATATTAGGCCGTCATACTAACTACACACACTACCATTCATTTATTTCCATATTAGGCCGTCATACTAACTACACACACTACCATTCATTTATTTCCATATTAGGGTGGCATACTAACCACACACACTACCATTCATTTATTTCCATATTAGGCTGGCATACAAACCACACACATTACCATTCATTTATTTCCATATTAGGCTGGCATACTAACTACACACACTACCATTCATTTATTTTCATATTAGGCTGGCATACTAAGCACACACACTACCATTCATTTATTTCCATATTAGGGTGGCATACTAACCACACACACTACCATTCATTTATATCCATATTAGGCTGGCATACTAACCACACATACTACATTCATTTATTTCCATATTAGGCTGGCATACTAACTACACACACTACCGTTCATTTATTTCCATATTAGGCTGGCATACTAACTACACACACTACCGTTCATTTATTTCCATATTAGGCTGGCATACAAATCACACACACTACCATTCATTTATTTCCATATTAGGCTGGCATACTAACTACACACACTACCATTCATTTATTTTCATATTAGGCTGGCATACTAACCACACACACTACCATTCATTTATTTCCATATTAGGGTGGCATACTAACCACACACACTACCATTCATTTATTTCCATATTAGGCTGGCATACTAACCACACATACTACCATTCATTTATTTCCATATTAGGCTGGCATACTAACTACACACACTACCGTTCATTTATTTCCATATTAGGCTGGCATAATAACTACACACACTACCGTTCATTTATTTCCATATTAGGCTGGCATACTAACTACACACACTACCGTTCATTTATTTCCATATTAGGCTGGCATACTAACTACACACACCTACCATTGATTTATTTCCATATTAGGCCGTCATAATATCTACACACACTACCATTCATTTATTTCCATATTAGGCCGTCATACTAACTACACACACTACCATTCATTTATTTCCATATTAGGGTGACATACTAACCACACACACTACCATTCATTTATTTCCATATTAGGCTGGTATACAAACCACACACACTACCATTCATTTATTTCCATATTAGGGTGGCATACTAACCACACACACTACCATTCATTTATTTCCATATTAGGCTGGCATACTAACCACACACACTACCGTTCATTTATTTCCATATTAGGGTGGCATACTAACTACACACACTACCATTGATTTATTTCCATATTAGGCCGTCATACTAACTACACACACTACCATTCATTTATTTCCATATTAGGCCGTCATACTAACTACACACACTACCATTCATTTATTTCCATATTAGGCTGGCATACTAACTACACACACTACCATTCATTTATTTTCATATTAGGGTGGCATACTAACCACACACACTACCATTCATTTATTTCCATATTAGGCTGGCATACAAACCACACACACTACCATTCATTTATTTCCATATTAGGCTGGCATACTAACTACACACACTACCATTCATTTATTTTCATATTAGGCTGGCATACTAACCACACACACTACCATTCATTTATTTTCATATTAGGGTGGCATACTAACCACACACACTACCATTCATTTATATCCATATTAGGCTGGCATACTAACCACACATACTACATTCATTTATTTCCATATTAGGCTGGCATACTAACTACACACACTACCGTTCATTTATTTCCATATTAGGCTGGCATACTAACTACACACACTACCGTTCATTTATTTCCATATTAGGCTGGCATACAAATCACACACACTACCATTCATTTATTTCCATATTAGGCTGGCATACTAACTACACACACTACCATTCATTTATTTTCATATTAGGCTGGCATACTAACCACACACACTACCATTCATTTATTTCCACATTAGGGTGGCATACTAACCACACACACTACCATTCATTTATTTCCATATTAGGCTGGCATACTAACCACACATACTACATTCATTTATTTCCATATTAGGCTGGCATACTAACTACACACACTACCGTTCATTTATTTCCATATTAGGCTGGCATACTAACTACACACACTACCGTTCATTTATTTCCATATTAGGCTGGCATACTAACTACACACACTACCGTTCATTTATTTCCATATTAGGCTGGCATACTAACTACACACACTACCATTCATTTATTTTCATATTAGGCTGGCATACTAACCACACACACTACCATTCATTTATTTCCACATTAGGGTGGCATACTAACCACACACACTACCATTCATTTATTTCCATATTAGGCTGGCATACTAACCACACATACTACATTCATTTATTTCCATATTAGGCTGGCATACTAACTACATACACTACCGTTCATTTATTTCCATATTAGGCTGGCATACTAACTACACACACTACCGTTCATTTATTTCCATATTAGGCTGGCATACTAACTACACACACTACCATTCATTTATTTTCATATTAGGCTGGCATACTAACCACACACACTACCATTCATTTATTTCCACATTAGGGTGGCATACTAACCACACACACTACCATTCATTTATTTCCATATTAGGCTGGCATACTAACCACACATACTACATTCATTTATTTCCATATTAGGCTGGCATACTAACTACACACACTACCGTTCATTTATTTCCATATTAGGCTGGCATACTAACTACACACACTACCGTTCATTTATTTCCATATTAGGCTGGCATACTAACTACACACACTACCGTTCATTTATTTCCATATTAGGCTGGCATACTAACTACACACACTACCATTCATTAGAGTTAACAAAACACTCATGTGTTCTGCATCACTTTGGTGAGCTTAATGTAGTTAGAAATGTACAATAACACCTGATCATTAAGCATGTTGCAAACAGAGACTCTTTAAGTTCTTTAGAAAAGAAAATTATAAAATATGTTGGATCATTTTTTTTTATCTTTTGAGCCGCTTGCAAGCAATAGTTGAAATTATTAAATGAGTTTCATAAAAAAAGTTATTTGGAATGTGGACAAATCAAAGATTCTATTTTATCACCACAAAAAATTACTTTAAATATTTAACAGAATTTCAGAAGAATGTAGTGAAATTACCTTTAAATGCTTTTGGAATCTTTTATCACTCTATAATTACACTACACTATGCCATGATGTAATGAAATTATTTGACTCTATAAGTTAAATTATTTGACTCTATAAGTTTCAATGGACTTGTTTTGAAGAAGCCTTTTCCGTTGCATCATGAGATACTACCAAAAATAACCACTCATTTAACATGTCTATGTACTTTATTGTTTGCCCCAAATAGGTCAAAAAATATTAAATTATATTATCAGACCATTCTTAAGACAAAAAACTTTGTAAAATATAATAATGTATGTTCTTTTTAAACACATGATTGCACTTGTTAAAATAGTATATGCCAGTGTAGTCTAATAAGTAAATTAGTTTTAACGAAAATGAAAAAAAATCAATGTTACATCAATAGGTGACTACTCCACAATGAAAGAGCCTTTCCCAAGTCCCTTTCAAAAATAGGAAAACAATTTTAGTATAACTTGTGTGACTCAACATGGTAAAAATGTAGATGGTACAGAATATTACAGACATTACCATGTGTTAGATTAATATTGAGACCAGTCTGCCCAGACTATTCTGCATAGAGAACTTTCCAGATAAAAGTCTGTGGAAACTATGCCCAAACTCTGTTTTAATGACAAGCAGATATACTTGATATTATCTCTAAGAAAGTATTAACAGTGTTGAGATTCTACGTTATAATGTACACATCATATATAAAACACTTGGTTTGCTTACAACAATGCTTACAACATTCTTCAAGACTCATACAAGTCTATTTTTCATTACCTTCAAGGTATGATTCTGGCATGTTTTGGTTTCTTTATTTATTTCATTTTTATACATATAGTACTGCATCATTTCCGTTTCTCTTCTTTTCTTTCCCAGCCTGATTTGAGTATCTGTTGTAGAGTTCTAAAAGCCAAAGTGGGCCAGGTGACACAAGCTAAGTAATACTGTAATTGTATGAAATGCAATAAGTCAATTTAAATAACAGATTATAAACCCATGCTGTCATCATTTAATATGTTAACTGGATGTAAAACATTGCATATTTCCCATGGACTGATATCTGCTATTGAGTTTGCATATTTCCCATGGATTGATATCTGCTATTGATTTTGCATATTTCCCATGGATTGATATCTGCTATTGATTTTGCATATTTCCCATGGACTGTGCAAATTATGTATGCAAAATGTTTCGGGAAGGACAATAATAAAGCCTCATGAACTGAGGGCTAGGATAGTACAATATATTAAAAATTTATACACACCTCCCTAGCTGCTCTTTCTCCTGACTCTATTGCTCCCTCCATATAACCAGCCCTGTAGGTAGCACTTTCTGTACCAGCAAAGTGAATTATTCCAAATGGCTCACGAAGATATCTGTGTATATAATGATTTTAGTCTATACAATCTCTTAGTTAAATTTAAACATGTTCATATTAATACTCCAGGATTCTTTGAAAAGTTTGCTTTTTAGAAACAGTAATTACCAGTGTAATAAGAATGCATGTTAAGTTTATAGCTGGAACTATATCATTTGAACCTGACTATGTTAAAGAATTTAAAAAGTCTGAGTTGTTTGTTCTAAATGAATTTCTCATTTTCTTTGTAAACACAAGCTGTTTCTTTAAAAATAACATGCAACTTACAAGCATTCAACAAAATATTAAATTTTTTAAAATAAATTAAAATTAAATATCAAACTTTGTCACAAATTGTTCATGTTACTATCAACTGGCCTGTTTTTCAATACCATTATCAATGGAAAAACTTTGTCTGAAAAAGTAAAACATGCTTTTTTACATGTCTACCAAAAGGTTGTTATCAGTGCATGGCATGTAGTGATATGATATAGAATCTTGGATGCAAACTGACATCAAATTTTCATATTTACAGACTATATTGGGACACTTTCTTGGGACACCACAAACTAATTTTTAACATACCGTATTTTGGTGTTCTGCCATATAACGCACATGTGATATAATGCATTTTAAACTTTTGACTACCGCTATTTCGCTCCGTTTTCATAGTGCAACAACAGTTGGTCATTTTAGATAGTGAATGAAAAAGTGGCAATATTGATATTGTATCTTTCCGATTTTATTGTTGGCCCTTAAAATGGCCCTTTAAATGTTCGTCTAGTTGACGCAGTCTATTGCATCAAATCCCTCAAATTCCACTTTGTCTTCATCACTTTCAAAAAGTCGCTGTATGTCCTGAATCAATTAAATACTGCTCACCGAGACAAAGCATTGTAACTATGTTGAGCGCATCAAAGCTTACCTGGCGCCGATTACCGTGAAAAGACCACACCGAGTTGATGAAGCATTGAAGCCATTGATCACTGTATAATCGCAAAGATATCTCAAATACTATGATTTAAGATGAGAAATAAAACTAAGTAACAAGCTTATTTTCCAAAGAGGAAAAAAATGTTTCACGACTTCATACATTGATTATTTTGTTCCACAATGTATCAGTGTTCCCGTAAGAAAGAACCCGTAGTCACAAAAATATATATGTCCCCAACAGATGCTCTGATGAGAACATTAACACTAGTTGAATTCTACACATATTATATTTCAATTCGACCAATAATAAATGAATAAAAATTCGATTAGATCAACAGTTATGGAATACGGTACTGAACATTTACGGAACAAGTACGGTAATCCACACAGTGGTATTTGTTCCCCTCCAATGCGGCACTTTGCACAGCTTTTGAACAAATTGCCAGTCGTTATGTACATGTATTTCCGGCCGTGGCACAGAACAAAACTTGACACAGTGACGTGAAATGAAACCAGTTTATTAACATAAGCAATCAAAGAACAAGACTATTTGTAAGCATTATTTATTTCTTTAATACGGCTAGTACCGGTAAACATTTTAGTTACAATGCAATGTACAATGGATTTAATATTTCACAAGTAGTGAGTGCCTTCATCCTCTTCAGATCGACCTGGAAAAAAATCTTTTTTTTTTAGTTCTTGTATACAACGCGCACCCCCGACTTAAGAAAATTAGGTAAAAAAAGTGCGCGTTATACACAACAAAATACGGCACTTTTTTGTGCAAGGTATGTTTGGGGACACATTTTCTTCAAGTTGTAAGTTATGAGACACCTTTCAAATCATTAGAAAAAGAGCTCAAACATAAAATTTATTGCAGAAAACGTTTTTTTTAAATGCTGTGAAATTCAATGTTGTTTGTTTAAACTTTCCTTCCAAAGTATTTGAATAACAAGCACTCAGTTTTGGTCAAATTTCTTTTTTGATAAGCACAGCAGAAACTTTGTAAGTACTTTTAACTGTTAAGAGTACCTACATTACAGTACTGTAACAAAAATAGCTCATAACACCAACATACACAGTGTAGTGACAAAGGGCACATAACCCTTAAGCATTGATGTAAAGAGAATGAGAATTTATGAAAATATGGAGAGAGATTTAAAGCTACTGATCAGTGACAGTACTGAGTAATAGATAAACATACTAATTCCAAAATCTTGTATTTATATAGCAGTGACATCTATTATAATTAATTTACTGCTTTACAAACTTCAATGCTACTATTTCATTGAAATTCTTCAAGCTGTCTACATTTCTTAATTGCCCACACAACCTTCTCAGGCTCCAACCCATTAAACTCATCCTCTTCACTGCCATTTTCGTCATATTCAATATGTCTTATGACATTTTCCTCACATCCACTAAAGCTATTGTTAATATATTTTAAATATTTTCGTCTCAGTTCTGGCTTGTTCTGAAGCAATATGACTTCTTTCACAATCCAATCACTGTGTTTTTGAAATAAATCCCTTTAATCTACTGCAACATCACCTCTGCATCAACCAACCCTTCTCATGCACACATATAATCCATCCTTTTCATGCCTGAATATCTTCTAGGCTAACTCCCTTGTTCCACAAACAATCACCATCATAGGCAACACATCTCCTGCTGTGAAAACTGCAAAGACTAAAGTTAGAAGCTTTTTGTCTGCTTTCTTGGTTGATCTATGGGCCTCTAGGTGAAACTTTAGGCAATGGATTTTCTTTCCATGCAAGGCCTCTTGGCTATTTAAAAATCTCATGACAAACATACCCATAACAGCTGAACTGTATAATGTGATTTATTTCATTTTATTTTTATTCACCTTTATACATGCTATGTTTTCTAACAACAATGAATGTGAGGAATCACTTTTCTGTAAATGTGTGAAGTTTTTCTTTCAAACTGTTCCAATGTTTCTATTTAGTGAATACTAGTACACAGAAACATGGTGTTGGCTAACTTTGTATATATATATATATATATATATATATACGTGTGTGTGCGTGTGTGTATATAAAAATTTTGTTAAATCTCTTATGCTAAAAAGAATCCAAAGTTAGCTTTCAGGGTCAGCTTGCTTTATAATAAAATAAGCTTTGTATTTGATATCCAACCATTAAGCTCAAAAAAGCAGAGTTTACTGCTAGGTAACAGGTGTATTTACTCAACTCAGCAGGCCTCTATTTGCTTGCCAAATATAGTCATAATTGATACAAATGGGCATTAATGTTTGAAGGATAAAACGAATACACAGCATTTACTTGCTTTGAAAGTACATTTTGTAACCAAGTCAAGCAAAAATGCTCCAATGGATGTTCTATTGTCTAATAGTGACTTTTATTGGCAAGATATTGTCATATTCACCTAGATATAATACACTCTTAGCATTTTGTACCTTACATAATGTTATGTATGAATGACAGGTGACTTCAAGTAATGGGTTAATTATTCTCTCTCTCTCTCTCTCTCTCTCTCTCTCTCTCTCTCTCTCTCATGATTCAACTGTATCCAGGTTTTAGTCTGATAACAATCAAACCTTGTCCCAAAATATATATATATATATATATATATATATATATATATATATATATATATATATATATATATATATATATATATATATATATATATATATAGATATATACGGTAATTACAGACAGTGGGTTTTGAGGGGCAATATTTTTGTGTACAACACTTAAAGAAAAAAGCAGTTAATGCAACTAATGTTTACCTCCCCTTACCTTCCATATCTTGTCATTGCACCAGGTGGCATTGTACTAACATAGCATCCTCCAGAGTATTCTTCTGACATCCAGTTGTGTTCTACATAGCCAACCGGCTGAAAAGACAGATTTGTATAAGAAAATGACATCAAGTAGTGTTCTACAAAGCCAACAGGCTAACAAAGACAGATTTATATGATAAGAAATGGCAACCAGTATTTTTCTACATAGCCAACAGGCTGAAAAGACAGATTTGTATAAGAAAATTGCATCAAGTAGTGTTCTACAATGCCAACAGGCTGACAAGATAGTACTGTATGATAAGAAAATGGTATCAAGTAGTGTTCTACATAGCCAACAGGCTGACAAAGACAGATTTATATGATAAGAAATGGCAACCAGTAGTGTTCTACGAAGCCAACAGGTTCAAAAGACAGATTTGTATAAGAAAATAGCATCTAGTAGTGTTCTACAAAGCCAACAGGCTGACAAAGACAGATTTATATGATAAGAAATGGCAACCAGTAGTGTTCTACGAAGCCAACAGGTTCAAAAGACAGATTTGTATAAGAAAATAGCATCTAGTAGTGTTCTACAAAGCCAAAAGGCTGACAAAGACAGGATTATATGATAAGAAATGGCAAACAGTAGTGTTCTACATAGCCAACAGGCTGACAAAGACAGATTTGTATCAGAAAATGGCACCAAGTAGTGTTCTACAAAGCCAACAGGCTGACAAGATGGTATTGTATGATAAGAAAATGGCATCTAGTAGTCTTCTACAAAGAGAACAGGCTGACAAAGACAGATTTATATGAAACGAAATGGCAACCAGTAGTGATCTACATAATCAACAGGCTGAAAAGACAGATTTGTATAAGAAAATGGCATCTAGTAGTGTTCTACAAAGCCAACAGGCTGACAAAGACAGATTTATAAGAAATGGCAAACAGTAGTGTTCTACATAGCCAACAGGCTGAAAAGACAGATTTGTATAAGAAAATGGCATCAAGTAGTGTTCTACAAAGCCAACAGGATGACAAAGACAGATTTATATAATAAGAAATGGCAACCAGTAGTGTTCTACATAGCCAACAGGCTGAACAGACAGATTTGTATAAGAAAATGGCATCAAGTAGTGTTCTACAAAGCCAACAGGCTGACAAAAACAGATTTATATGATAAGAAATGGCAACCAGTAGTGTTCAACATAGCCAACAGGCTGACAAGACAGATTTGTATAAGATAATGACAACCAGTTGTGTTCTATATACCAAACAGGATTACAAGGCATAGTGGTATGAGAAGCAATTGCTCTAGGAATGTACAGATAGAAAAACCTTGTTTTAACTCTAATTCTTGCCAAATTCTCATGACAAACGGGATGGATTTCTCAAGACAAACAAGATAGATTTGGCTGACCTAATACACATCTGCAAAATTGTAACATAGTCTGAAATGCAAGGAAGCACATGTTTAATGCACTTTTGTTTTACATTTTATGAAATATATTACACCATAGAGTTACTGTGCAAATTATAACACTGGTCGAAACAATGAAGTATATGGATTTTACAACATTTAAGAAGCTAGTCACTGTCCCCTCCTCTGTAAAGTTTACATCGAATTATAAATGAAAACTTAGTCTCACACCAGTCTAATCATTTTTGGAAGGTGAGTTTTATGCCAGACTAATTTATTACAATAAACTGGCAACAGCCTAAACATCAAACCTGTGCTGTATCCATGTACCAAGAAATTTGACTCTGCATTCAACTTTGCTCGTGAAACTGGCCACAAAAAAAGCTTTAATACTTAGGTCAATCTTGGGTGATATGATTACTATAAAATGCATGAAAATGTGTTATATGATTATTATAAAATGCATGAAATGTGTCATATGATTATTGTAATACTTTTCATGTAAATGTGCTATATAATTATTATTATAAAAATGCATGAAAATATGTTATATGATTATTATAAAATGCATGAAAATGTGTTATATGATTATTATAAAATGCATGAAATGGGTTATATATGATTACAGTAATACTTTTCATGTAAATATGCTATATAATCATTATTATAAAAATGCATGAAAATAAAAATGTGTTATATAATTATTATAAAATGAATGAAAAGGTGTTACATGATTATTATAAAATGCATGAAATGTGTTATATGATTATTGTAATACTTTTCATGTAAATGTGCTATATAATTATTATTATAAAAATGCATGAAAATATGTGATTATCATAAAATTCATGAAAATGTGTTATATAATTATTATGAAATGCATGAAAATGTGTTATATGATTATGATGATTGAAATGCAAATGCAAAATAACCCCATTTTAAATACATGCTGTGGGTACATAAATGTATGAGGCTCTGTTTCAGTACACATTCAAACATTATTTTCCAAACATTCCATGTACAGTAGAACATGTCTTGTGACCACCACTTTTGCCAAAAGATTATGGTCTCTCAAGACAGGTGGTCTCTCACAACAGGTCACAATGCTATATAATAATTTGTGCATTGAGAATGTGGTCTCTCAAGACAGGTGGTCTCTCACAACAGGTCACAATGCTATATAATGAATAATTTGTGCATTGAGAATGTGGTCTCTCAAGACAGGTGGTCTCATATAGCAGTGGTCTTTCAACACAGGTTTTACTGTATATATACATGTATTGTGTTTATATGATCACCTACCTGAAGAAACTTGGTTGACTTGAAAACATTACTATAGTGTTCACAGACTGCTTGTTTTCTATCACAAGAAGAAAAGAAAGAACATAAGATTACTGAATGTCACCAATGGTACAAAATGTGAGACATGGTGATAAGAAAACAATTTGCCTAATATGACACAAAACATGAAAATATAACACTTTCCTTAATATGGCATTAGATATGGTGATAAAAAAACACTTTTCTTATTATGACATGAGACATGAAAAGATGACACTTTCCTTAATATGACATGAGACATGTGATAATGATAACACTTTCCTTAATATGGCATGAGACATGTGATAATGATAACACTTTCCTTAATATGGCATGAGACATGTGATAATGATAACACTTTCCTTAATATGGCATGAGACATGTGATAATGATAACACTTTCCTTAATATAGCATGAGACATGTGATAATGATAACACTTTCCTTAATATGGCATGAGACATGTGATAATGATAACACTTTCCTTAATATGGCATGAGACATGTGATAATGATAACACTTTCCTTAATATAGCATGAGACATGTGATAATGATAACACTTTCCTTAATAAGGCATGAGACATGTGATAATGATAACACTTTTCTTACTATGGCATGAGACATGAAAAGATGACACTTTCCTTGATATGGCATGAGACATGTGATAATGATAAAACTTTCTTTAATATAGCATACAACATGAAAAGATAACAATAACACTTTGCTTAATATCACATGAGACATGGTGATAAAGATAACACTTTGCTTAATATGGCATAAGACATGGTGATAAAGATAACACTTGCTTAATATTGCATAAGACATGGTGATAAAGATAACACTTTGCTTAATATTGCATGAGACATGGTGATAAAGATAACACTTTGCTTAATATGGCATGAGACATGGTGATAAAGATAACACTTTGCTTAATATTGCATAAGACATGGTGATAAAGATAACACTTTGCTTAATATTGCATAAGACATGGTGATAAAGATAACACTTGCTTAATATTGCATAAGACATGGTGATAAAGATAACATTTGCTTAATATTGCATAAGACATGGTGATAAAGATAACACTTTGCTTAATATTGCATAAGACATGGTGATAAAAGATAACACTTTGCTTAATATTGCATAAGACATGGTGATAAAGATAACACTTTGCTTAATATTGCATAAGACATGGTGATAAAAGATAACACTTTGCTTAATATTGCATAAGACATTGTGATAAAGATAACACTTTGCTTAATATTGCATAAGACATGGTGATAAAAGATAACACTTTGCTTAATATTGCATAAGACATTGTAATAAAGATAACACTTTTGCTTAATATTGCATAAGACATGGTGATAAAGATAACACTTTTGCTTAATATTGCATAAGACATGGTGATAAAAGATAACACTTTGCTTAATATTGCATAAGACATTGTGATAAAGATAACACTTTGCTTAATATTGCATAAGACATTGTGATAAAGATAACACTTTGCTTAATATTGCATAAGACATTGTGATAAAGATAACACTTTGCTTAATATTGCATAAGACATGGTGATAAAGATAACACTTGCTTAATATTGCATAAGACATGGTGATAAAGATAACACTTTGTTTAATATTGCATAAGACATTGTGATAAAGATAACACTTGCTTAATATTGCATAAGACATGGTGATAAAGATAACACTTTGCTTAATATTGCATAAGACATGGTGATAAAGATAACACTTTGCTTAATATTGCATAAGACATGGTGATAAAAGATAACACATTGTTTTATATGGCATGAGACATGGTGATAAAGATAACACTTTGCTTAATATTGCATAAGACATTGTGATAAAGATAACACTTGCTTAATATTGCATAAGACATGGTGATAAAGATAACACTTTGCTTAATATTGCATAAGACATGGTGATAAAGATAATACTTTGCTTAATATTGCATAAGACATGGTGATAAAAGATAACACTTTGTTTTATATGGCATGAGACATGGTGATAAAGATAACACTTTGCTTAATATTGCATAAGACAGTGTGATAAAGATAACACTTTGTTTTATATGGCATGAGACATGGTGATAAAGACTATGGCTCAGATTCATTTGTATAAACTTGAAAATATGTTATGATGCTTTCTATCTAAATCATTCTGACAGCTTCTATTTTAAGTTCTAACAACCATATGCAATAGCCAATCACCATCATCTGTACAACCTTAAAATCCATTTGTGATCTCTACCTAATTTGTAACAACTGGTGCTTTGTTTTTGAGAAGAAGTTTAAAAGAATAATTGTTGATGAATGCAATACATGCCAAGAATGCAAGGTCATACTACAAGCTCACTTGTTGGTCTTACAGTATGGTGATCCAAGCCAAGTGAGCTGAACAAAAACAAAAAACAAAAAATCCAGCTCAATGAAATTCTATACACATGTAGGAAAGTGCTAAGACCCTCACTAAAATTACCTACAAAAATACGCACCAATTCAACATCCTTTGTCTGCCTGAAAATATATTG
Organism: Unio pictorum; assembly: GCA_030141615.1. Taxonomy (NCBI): domain Eukaryota; kingdom Metazoa; phylum Mollusca; class Bivalvia; order Unionida; family Unionidae; genus Unio; species Unio pictorum. The sequence continues at coordinate 8,719,194 of JARLTB010000074.1, forward strand.
CATCTCATTATATGTCAGAGGGCTACCTCTGATTTCACAAGTACCAAGTTATGTTTGATACCTTTCTTCCTTAGACATGTGGATTACTTCCCTTGCCATGTCTGCTAGTATAAATCCCATGATTGCAGGGTGGGAGCCATCAGGTTTGGTGTCATCAATACAATATAAGACAATGCCTGTGTCACTTACTGCACTGCCACACAAGTCTGAATTGTAAATATAAATATATACTAGAAGAAATCATACATATTTGATTGCATTTTACTTACAATTACATCATAAAACTGGGAAGAAATTTACAATGGGCCTTTACCCCAATAATACTAAACTAAAAAATCTAAAATTTTGCAGCAAAACCAGTCAACAAAATGTGACACATCTGCCTTCAACATGAAGAATTTGCTAATTTTATAATTGTATATTATAAAATCTATTCCGCCTGCAATCCCCATAACCACTTGTGACCATAACCGAAACTAACCTGTGAACAATGTATAAATTTGCAGCATCAATGTCCTCTAGTGACTTTACATTAAAAGCCTGATGACAAAAAATCAATTTCATAAAATAATATGAACATTAATGCCATAAATGTAACCTTGAAATACTTAAGTAATAACAAGATTTTTAATAGCAGCTGTGACACATATTTGAGGTCAACTTGGCACCAATTTTATTCATCAAACAATAATGCAATAAAGTAATGAAAAGATAAATATTAATATCATAAAGTAAATGAAAACATTAATGTCATAAAGTAAATGAAAACATTAATGTCATAAAGTAATATAAACATGAACATAATACTATAATATAAACATCTGCCAACTATATAAAACATGCAGTATGTAATATCTGATGTCAATATATGGAACCATCCATTCAGAAATGGGTGAGTGCAGGTTAGTTTTTGCTGCTTTATCTGCCCATTCACTACCCCTACTACTAATGGATTAGGCAGTCAACAGCCCAGAATTCATTTTTCTGGATTGATTAAGGAATCATACCTGTGTGAGATTTGGTAATAATGGGTTTTCAAGTTTAAGGATTTCCAAGGCTTTCAGTTATGAAATCTAATCCAAAAAGATGCTGAAATTTGTTTTACGCAGGTTTCCATGTAGTTCAAATACTTTAGTATGGACGGTGAGATTTAGGACTTAAGATGTGATATATAACAATGGGAACTGGAACCATATCTTTATCTTCAAACCATTTTGTCATTATAGATGGCTCAGATTTCATTGAATTCATGCTGGAAAATGTTAAATTTGTCAAGATAAAAGATTATAATTTGTGTGGTGGGCGAAAACCAAGGAGATCATTTAGAAACACAGAATTTTTCAGTATTTATAACATTGTTTATTGTTGCCAAACATTCCAAATAAGGTGTAAACAAACGGTGAAACTACGCTCAAAAATAGTATTCTGAAACTTTGCTGACCTAGTAACACCAGCCAAAGCCACAAACCAAATGCATATAGCATGTGATAGGAACAAATATGAAGTCATATTCAAAATATACATTCCATTCGATCAGGTTGAATAAGTAATGATAATAACAGCATTATTATTATTATTATTATTATTATTATTATTAATATTATTATTATTATTATTCACAGATGTGTCCTACTACTTGGTACCATGGCCCCACCCCATGGATCAACCTGTGTACTATGATGGTACAGAAACAATGGGATGATATAATTAAAAATAACAAAAAATAATTAACCCACAAAGGTGTCCTACTTCATGACCACACTGACTTGGCCCAGGAGAAGGAGTCCTACTTCTTTACTCCACAGACTTTACTGATATGAATAAGCAATACAATCAATTAAGTAAATGTATTTAGATGCCGTATACAAAAAATAAAGTCAAAGCTTGTGTTGATGGTGTATTCAAAACAAAAAGTCCATTAAAAAAAATGGTAGTTAAAAAAAAATTGATGAAGCCAAAGTATGAACCCATTATAATATTTGACCCCTTGGCCCCACCCTGGGATAAGAATAGTACTGAGAAAAGGAAAGTAGCCAGTGTCTCAGCATTATAATTCTTGATCCCATGACCCAACCCTGGACTAGGAGTGGTATCCACAAAAAAGGAAGAGTATGTAATGATATAATGTAAATCAGGAAACAGGTTATAGAAGTATAATTTACAAATTTAAGTGAAAACATATGCGTACTTACTATAATGAACTGCATGACCCCATTCATTAGATGGACTGAGAGAGGTAGGGTGTATGATTATGTTATATTCCAAATAAAATGTGAATTGAAAATGAAACAATGGAAACTTTAGTGGAAAAAACTTTATAAAAAAACTTTACCACAATGCGTTTCCCCAATAATTCTTAATGCCATTACTGCAAAACTCATGGGCAGAAATGGTGGTGATAGTATGTGATGATATTATATTTCAAATATTAAGTAAACTGGGGAGAGAGTTATAGAAATATAAGTTTAGATAAAAATTAAATAAATCTGTGTGGACTCCCAATATAATTATTGACCCCACAACCACACTGTTCTGTACTGAAATATTAACCAAAATGTGTCCCCAATACTCCATGAACACACTTATGGACTGTTTTGTACTGAAAAAGATATGTATGTGATGTTTTATTCCAAACATTATGTGAATTCGGAAAGAAGCCAATATAGAAATATAACTGACCAAAAAAAGTTAACCAAAACTCTTCAACCAAAATATATCCCTATTATAATTCTTGACCCATTCATTCCATCCTGGGGCAGAACTCATGGACACAAGTGGCATTTAATGTAGTAAAAAATGATATTACATTCTAAATAATAAAGTAGATTAGGTACTAAAAGAAAAGGGCTAAAACAAATAAAAGCAAAGCAATAACCAGAATGGAACCTCATTATAATTTGGCATCACCAAAGTAACAAACACAGAATTGGTACTGAGTGAAGAGGTGCAAACCTGGGGGTGTAATCCTGGAGCAGTATTGTGAGAACACATATATTGGATTTTATATAACAAATACGAATCGAACTGTGAAAGCATTTAATTTGCTGCATGCAAGTGCAGGACAAAAACAATCAAAGCTGTTAAAAGATGTATCCATTTATCCACAAATGGCAAACACAAATCCTTGATGCCCCCATTTCAGGGACATAATAAAAATACAGTCAAATATGTGATGGACAGTTTCCTCTGTAAAATGAACAAAGTGACCCCTAGAGAACTGTGTTACTTAAAATGTCTGATTTCTTTAATATTATTCTTTATAAAACATATGACTGCTTAATACTAGAATGGCTAGATCTTGGCTATACCTAACTTCTTCCAGAAAGGTTCTGGGTAGAACATGATAGTTTTGATGATGGATCCCATAGGAATTCTCTGTATGAGTTGCAGTTTCTGGGATGGTAGGGGTGGTTCAAACTGAATCCTGTTTAACAAGGCCTGTGGCACAGCACTGATAACATACCTGGACTGTAATATACATATTTTAAATAATTATCAAATAATATTTTCTATTGTACATTTGTTGTCTCTGTAGAAAAAACAACACACAACATAAAATTTTATGAAAATTTCTGAAGTTGATTTTTTAGTACAATTATGTAAAATTTTAAATTTTTGAACTTAGGATTGTATTTAAAATCAGCTTAAAAGTCCTTAACTAAGGTTATCTATTGATTGTAAATATATTTTTTTAATATTTAATGGGTAGTAATAAACTTTTAGTGACATCTTTTAAGCTATATTTTGTTTTCATTCTACCTGCACACCAATTAATATTTTAGTTGATTTAATAATTTAAAATGGACATAGTGATGCAAATAGCTAACAGTAATTTGAATTCAACATTTTGTGCAAAAGATGTTATCATATACAGAAATCATGACAATTTCTCAAATGTATTTATACCTTGTAAATACACATACACACCTTTACATAAATGGTGTGATTATACATACACACCTTTTACATAAATGCTGTAAATACACATACACACTTTAAATGGTGCCAATACACATACACACCTTTGACATAAATGGTGTAAATACACATACACACTTTTACATAAATGATGTAAATACACATACATACACTTTTTATATAAATGGTAAACAAATAATGCAGATATATGCAAAACAAAAATAATCCTGACTTTCTTTGAAAATAAAAGAGGACATGTCTTGTAACAATTTTTACAAACAATAAAAGTCTTCAGGTATGAGAACAATTCAAATCTGTATAATCATGCCTTGACAAAATGACATTTAAATCATTACTTTGTTTAAAAAAACTGATGGAATACACCAACGAAAAAGAATTTCCATGACCATTTTTTTCTATCTAATTGTTGAGTGGTGAAGTCAACTCTGATATTCTTGAGTGGTACAAGTTTCTAATTAGTTTCTGTGCCAGCAGATTGGCACCATTTTTATTTATAACAAAATTGGACACCATGAATACCCCATGCTGATATGGTTATCCTTTTCAGGAGAATTAGGATTTTAAGATTTTCAACATGTAGCAGCAATATTTATCAGCATTATTTTAATTCTTGATGTTATAATTAGTCTTCTGGTGATTTTTTAAAAATGTTGATATGACTTGAATTTAAGATGCATAACAATAAAATGATTTTCAAGATGGCTGCTGTGGTGACTATACTGGATGCCAGATCAACACTGTTAGCATTTAGTGCCAACAAAGTACCATAAAATGTCTTCTGGATGATATGACTTTCTAGAAGACAAGCAATAAGATTTTAAATATGGCCACTGTGGGGAGCCATATTAAATATCATACTGGCATTATTTTATTTAAGACCATGTTGATGCCATGAACACTCTTGTGGTGAAAACTCCAAGATATTATTACTTTCACCTGAGTAAGAGTAGCAATAACAAGGTTTTCAAAATGGCTGCCATACTCAATGTGTCATAATTTTCATTTAAGATCAACTTAACTTCATAAGAAGTCTTTTAAAGGAACAATTATAATGACATACAGATATCCAGATAGTGGAGCAATAGAAAGATGTAAAGATGGTGAAAGTAATTTCATTTAGGATCAACCAGACACCATGAAAAGTCTTTCTAGTGAAACCCCATGCAATTTCTCCTTTCCTTATGTAGTTCTGAAGTAGAACCAGCAAGATAATTGCCATTGTAGAAATTTGGATGTCCAAACAGCTCTATTTTCATTCAGGACCAACCAGGCTTCTTAAAAAGTCTTTCTGTTAAAACCAAATGTTGATTGAACCATCAACTCAATTTGATAAGTAGTTATAACAATGCCATATTTGATTTTCTTCACTTTGGACCCGCCAGATTTCATCATAAGTCTATTAGCGAAAATCCCATGTCAATATGACCTGAACTTTGAAGGAGTAGCCATAACAAGATTTTTTATATAACCATTTTTGTGGCCATACTGGATGTCTTTGTAACCAAATTTTTCATTACAGACCATCCAGAACTTTGGTTTATTATGTGTGCAAGCTTTGTGGAAATCCTTCTATGAGTTTAGGAGGATTAAGAATAAGAAACTGCTACTAATGAACCAACTGATGACAGCTGGACAATATGCTGTCCCATAAGTTCCTAATCCTTGACCAGTAAGAGCTAAACTCACAATAATGTCAGGCTTACATAACCTTTTTACAGCAAAGGATTTCAGTATTCAAAAGCCTAACAAGTTCATAGCAATTTATAATTGAATCTCATTATTATCCATCTAATTTTGCTAAAAATGTAGTTTTACAGCTATTTGATTTTGTAGATATGACCTTCCATCAAACTTCTAAATATATAGGATGTGTAACAAAAAAGAAGAGTTAATTTACTTTAAAACCTTTTGCCTCAGGCAACAGTATGGTCATTGCAGGAAATAACAGGGATGAAAGAAGGTCAAAGGCATTGATTTTAATAAAATGTGACCGGTGTAAAACAAAAAACAATCAAAATTCAGTTAAAATGTCAGATCAGTAGGTACTCAATGTGTACAAGTTGGGTCCATCTGCAAACATCATGAAACATGATTTGCATATTATCTCAAGCAGCTTGTACAGAACATTTTTAGTGAACAAGTATTGAGTTCAATTAGCCCATATGTGAGATCAGCATTTATCAATAAATTAGCCCATATGTGACATCGACATTTGCAATCAATTAGGCCATATGTGAAATTAGAATTTAGAAATTAATTAGTCCATATGTGAGATCAGCATTTAACAATCAATTAGCCCATATGTGAGATCAGCATTTAGCAATCAATTAGCCCATATGTGAGATCAGCATTTAGCAATCAAATATATTCATGTTCAAGTTTGGTTCCAACTGCATGTAGCATAAAACAAGATCTGAATCTCTTCTGAGTCAATGCAAGATAAAATCAGGATTTCTCTTGTTCACAGTTGGGTCTGACTTCTATGTAGGTATATACAGTATATAAAACCTTTCCAATTCCCTTATAAATGGTTACCTACTCAGTAAATGTCATGACACAGCATTTCCTCTTTTATAAGTAAAGACAATATACTGATGAATTAAAGTACCTTGTACACACTGCCCTTGTTGTCTGTAACTCTGACTGTGTCCCCATCCTGTTCAATTCTAATGACAGGTTTGGAGAGTAAAACAACAGGTCCCAGTCTGGCTGCCATCTTCTCTGACAGCTGCTGACTACCTCCATAAAACTTCTTTTCCTATGGAAAAACAAGACACATGTATCAACTCTAAATTAATATGTACTTAAAACTGCATGCAAATAGATTATAACATGCTACAAGATGATAAAATAGTAGATTTGTCAATGAAATTACCTCAAAATTAGTATTTAAAAGAAAGAAGAAAACTGGAACTTATATATAGTATACAGTAGCTGTTTTTATAAAGATTTTAGAGAAGTTTAGCCTATTATTCATCACGTTGTACATGCCAACTTCATGAGAGGTATAAGCATAATGTTTGCTATGTGGCAAAAAGTATAATGTGAGCATAAACAGTGTAATCTGTATATTAGTATATACTGTACATGTGAATATAAGATGTACTTTAATGAGGGGGAAAAAAGTGCAATGATAAAACAATAAAGCATAGTTGTTGGTATGTTTGCCATGTCATAAATATGTGCATTATGGAACGGTATCAATACACTATTACATATATGTGTGTGTGTGTGTGTGTGTGTTTGGGATTTTTAGCATAGCTTTAAAACAAATTCAGTCATTACGCTCAAATGTCTGCAGCGTGATAGTTTTTAGCGATGTCTAGCACTGGGACAAGACATGGCACAGATTTATGTAAGCATGATGTCACATCCAGTCACATTATCCTGGCAGCAGACTGACCAGTCCTTAGCTAACAATAGCCTCTTAATGCTGAGCATCAAGTGAGGCAGCTGCTAATACCATTTTTATAGATCCTGGTATGACTCGGCTGGGGTTTGAACCTGCAACAAAATTCAAGGTTGACACTCCCACTAATACATAGCTGGTTGACTTGTTCTAGACCGCAGAGTAAACTACACCTAACTTAGCAGCAATCGAACCCTCAGATCATTGGATGTAATGCAATCAGCAATTTGGGACAATCTAGTTCTAAATTAATTTTAATGAAAAATACCTTGAATTTGATGATAGTAAAATGTAACAGAGAAATTTTAATGCTTCTAACTGAACAGAGATTAGCAATATATATAAAAAGTGAATGTAGCTAAAAACTATGATATGTATATTTATATTGTGTGCTAAGCTTTTCTCCATGATTCTAGAATATAATATAATGGTCAATTATAATTATTTATCCATGATCATTGTAGGTTATAACATAATGATTAATTATAACTATTTGTCCATGAATGCATGTGTTAATATAATGATTAATTATAACTATTTGTCCATGATTGTTGGTTATAATATAATGATCAATTGTAACTATTTGTCCATGATTGTTGGTTATAATATAATGATTAATTATAACTATCTGTCCATGAATGTAGGTGTTAATATAATGATCAATTGTAACTATTTGTCCATGATTGTTGGTTATAATATAATGATTAATTATAACTATCTGTCCATGAATGTAGGTGTTAATATAATGATCAATTGTAACTATTTGTCCATGATTGTTGGTTATAATATAATGATTAATTATAACTATCTGTCCATGAATGTAGGTGTTAATATAATGATCAATTGTAACTATTTGTCCATGATTGTTGGTTATAATATAATGATTAATTATAACTATCTGTCCATGAATGTAGGTGTTAATATAATGATCAATTGTAACTATTTGTCCATGATTGTTGGTTATAATATAATGATTAATTATAACTATCTGTCCATGAATGTAGGTGTTAATATAATGATTAATTATAACTATTTGTCCATGATTTTTGGTTATAATATAATGATTAATTATAACTATTTGTCCATGATTGTTGGTTATAATATAATGATTAATTATTACTATTTGTCCATGATTTTTGGTTATAATATAATGATCGATTATAACTGTTTGTCCACGATTGTTGGTTATAATATAATGATCGATTATAACTATTTGTCCATGATTGTTGGTATAATATAAATGATCGATTATAACTATTTGTCCATGATTGTTGGTATAATATAAATGATCGATTATAACTATTTGTCCATGAATGTAGGTGTTAACATAATGATTATTTATAACTATCTGTCCATGAATGTAGGTGTTAATATAATGATTATTTATAACTATCTGTCCATGAATGTAGGTGTTAATATAATGATTATTTATAACTATCTGTCCATGAATGTAGGTGTTAATATAATGATTAATTATAACTATTTGTCCATGAATGTAGGTGTTAACATAATGATCAATTGTAACTATTTGTCCATGATTGTTGGTATAATATAAATGATCGATTATAACTGTTTGTCCATGAATGTAGGTGTTAATATAATGATCGATTATAACTATCTGTCCATGATTGTTGGTTATAATATAATGATTAATTATAACTATCTGTCCATGAATGTAGGTGTTAATATAATGATTAATTATAACTATTTGTCCATGATTTTTGGTTATAATATAATGATTAATTATAACTATTTGTCCATGATTTTTGGTTATAATATAATGATCAATTGTAACTATTTGTCCATGATTGTTGGTTATAATATAATGATTAATTATAACTATCTGTCCATGAATGTAGGTGTTAATATAATGATCAATTGTAACTATTTGTCCATGATTGTTGGTTATAATATAATGATTAATTATAACTATCTGTCCATGAATGTAGGTGTTAATATAATGATTAATTATAACTATTTGTCCATGATTTTTGGTTATAATATAATGATTAATTATAACTATCTGTCCATGAATGTAGGTTATAATATAATGATCGATTATAACTGTTTGTCCATGATTGTTGGTTATAATATAATGATCGATTATAACTGTTCGTCCATGATTGTTGGTTATAATATGATCGATTATAACTGTTTGTCCACGATTGTTGGTTATAATATAATGATCGAGTATAACTGTTTATCCATGATTGTTGGTTATAATATAATAATCGATTATAACTATTTATCCATGATTGTAAGATGTAAATAGGACAATAACACAACATTTGAGTTTGGAACATTCTAGGCATAGTCTTTTTTGCAATTAGACTATAGAACAATTCACCTCTAGGACTGGTAAAAATGTGTGTAAAATAAGGATTTAATAACCAACAATTCATTCCTGTTCTATACAAGTGTGTAGAAATCCATGATCAATGCTTGCAGCTGTATTGTTAAAATTGAATATAATTTCAGAGGATTTATTTATTGAAGTTATTCATTGAGATTATTAAAATGTACATTCACTTATGGACTGATATATATTACTATGGGATTATAGTGAACTCATTCAAAGACATCCTGGATTGCATCACTCTGTCATATTAGGACATTCAAAACTATTGGAACTCATTTGGAACAATCTATATTTTTGAACTTGTAATACAACATTTATGATTATGTGGGATTTAATTTACAATACTGTGAGTATCTTTTGAATTTGATAAAATATAAACTGCTTAAATTTACTTAATAAATTGATGCTTTCACTTCTTCTGTTACATATTTTAAACAGAAGGCAGACAGATCCCTGTTTAAAAATACATATTGTTGAAAACAGCTATTCATTGCTGTCCCAAAATTTCCCAATTCAGTGTTCTAATCCTTAGATGACACTTGTTATGGTTTTCCATATATTACCTGCGCTCCATTAGTAATGGAACTAAGCCGTGTGATGCCCCCACCAGAGTTAATATACCACAGGGCAAACAGAAGTGATACTTCATGCATTTCCACACACATCACAGATGCCACGAATATCCTGATCAACTCCTTCACTGTACTGAAATAAAAATGTATTTGTATCATTATACTCATACATAATGACAGACTTTACACATAACATGAATTAATGTAGCTTATCTGTATTCAAACAACCATAGTATAGTAATTTAGTTTACCTCTCTGACACTGACATTTAATTCCATCTTCATCGGAACCAAGAAAATGTCCGTCTATAGTCAGTCTTACACATGTCCTACAACAAAGTTATTTTAGTCAATTTTACCTATATGTCTTACAGTTTTACATAGCATATGTCTTACAACTACTGTCAGAGTGCAAACAGTTTTATATAGCATATGTCTTACAACTACTGTCAAAGTGCAAACAGTTTTATATAGCATATGTCTTACAACTACTGTCAAAGTGCAAACAGTTTTATATAGCATATGTCTTACAACTACTGTCAAAGTGCAAACAGTTTTATATAGCATATGTCTTACAACTACTGTCAAAGTGCAAACAGTTTTATATAGCATATGTCTTACAACTACTGTCAAAGTGCAAACAGTTTTATATAGCATATGTCTTACAACTACTGTCAAAGTGCAAACAGTTTTATATAGCATATGTCTTACAACTACTGTCAAAGTGCAAACAGTTTTATATAGCATATGTCTTACAACTACTGTCAGAGTGCAGACAGTTTTATAAAGCAGATGCCGTACAATAACTGTCAGTTTATAGTTGGTCTTACATATGTCCTACAACTAACCATTTTACATGTATTACAACAACTGATGGTTTAAAGTCATTTTTACATAGTCCATTGTACATATGATGTCTAACAACAACTGTCAGTTTGTAGTCAGTCTTACATATGTCTTACAACAACTGTCAGTTTGTAGTCAGTCTTACATATGATGTCTAACAACTGTCAGTTTGTAGTCAGTCTTACACATGTCTTACAACTGTCAGTTTGTAGTCAGTCTTACATATGATGTCTTACAACTGTCAGTCTGTAGTCAGTCTTACATATGTCTTACAACAACTGTCAGTTTGTAGTCAGTCTTACATATGATGTCTAACAACTGTCAGTTTGTAGTCAGTCTTACATATGATGTCTAGCAACTGTCAGTTTGTAGTCAGTCTTACATATGATGTCTTACAACAACTATCAGTTAGGTAGTCAGTCTTACATATGTTCTACAACAACTCTAGCATGAAGACATTCCTAATTTGTCTTCTGATCAAAAAAAAAATATCACTTTTAAAATACTTTTATAATGCCTCTCGGTGAAGTTTTAACATTATATGTTACTTTTGTAATGCCTCTCAGAGAACGTTTAACCTCACATGATACTTTTGTAATGCCTCTCAGAGAACGTTTAACATCACATGATACTTTTGTAATGCCTCTTGGTGAAGTTTTAACATTCCATGATAATTTTTAATGTATCTCAGTGAAGTTTTAACATCACATGATACTTTTGTAATGCCTCTCAGTGAAGTTTATTTATTAAATCAGTGTGGATAATTTCTCACTTATTTCTCTCAATTTAACCACATTACTGTGATGTACTTCAATATCCATGTTCCACTGAGAACTGCAAGGCATACATCAATTGTAATCTTTAATATAACATAACATAAATGCTTTGAACTTTGATCTATTTTGATGCCATGCTTCATTCATAAATTTGACGACTGTAAATTCCAATGTTTGTTCATTTCATGGCAGACACAAACCACAAACTTCATACATGAAAGCCTATAGAATGACACCATCATATGTGATCAGTTGTGCGATGGTTCCAACTTAATGTGCTGGCAGATCTGGACCCATGTTATTTGCATCTGGACTTAACTTCTAAGCAAGTATATATGGTATGATCTGAGCTATGTATTAGAGTAAGCTTTAATTACCCAATAAATAAAAATTATGAAGATACAAAAGATGTACCTGTCACACTGGCACAAAAGGGGACTTCTGTCATACATTACTACTGCTCACACCATATAAACATTAATTGCTTCAACCCCCCTCTCCATTAATCCATTAATACAAAACTGCTGTACTTTTCAATCTGACATTGATACCGTTGAGTTACACTGACTGAAGTTTGATGAAGGCAAAACAGAAACAAAAATTGTTTACACACTGATTTACATGATAAGCACCGTGCCTATTCATAAACACTGATTTACATGATACCCAGCATGCCTTTCTATACACATTGATTTACATAATACCCAGTGTGCCTTTCTATACACACTGATTTACATAATACCCAGCATGCCTTTCTATACACACTGATTTACATAATACCCAGTGTGCCTTTCTATACACACTGACTTACATGATATCCAGTGTGCCTTTTCATAACATTGATTTACATGATACCCAGTGTGTCTTTTTATAACACTGATTTACATGATACCCAACATGCCTTTCTATACACACTGATTTACATGATACCCAGTGTGCCTTTTCATAACACTGATTTACATGATACCCAGCATGCCTTTCTATACACACTAATTTACATGATATCCAGTGTGCCTTTCTATACACATTGATTTACATGATACCCAGCATGCCTTTCTATACACATTGATTTACATGATACCCAGTGTGTCTTTTCGTACATATTGATTTACACAATACCCCGAATGCCTTTTTATCTAATGATGCCTTCATGAAACAAAATAATCAATGGCACTATGTTAGAGTGACCATTTAAAGGACTAAGAAACAATTACTTGGTTTAGAAACATGGCCAGTACTGACCACATAAAGTAGGTGACCATTACCAAATGGACTTTAATGGGCCCTGAGTGGTCTAAAGTGCTCCATGAATCCAGAAAATGTCCAAACTTAGTTTATACTGAATGTTGAAAACTTGCAACGAAGTGGCTTGTATGTATGTTATTTGAGATAGGGAGGATCTCGTAGAATGCTGGAAAAAATGATTAACCTCATAACAAACAGTTCTCACAATAAGTGGTGGAGAATCTCTCAAGTGACATACATGGCCATCCACTTTAGATGCGTATGAAGGCAATGGAACATATGCTTTGTGTAGCCAACAAGATCACTTTATACCAATGTAGGCATCCATATCTCAAAAACTAACTTTTTATGGCTCTTCAATGAGATATAACTAACACCAATCACAATTAAACCTATTATTCCATGCACACTGTGCTATCATAGAATTGTGTATATCTGATAAACCAGACCTATCTGATCTTTTATTCATTTGCATTTCACCTGACCAATAACACCAGACCCTTTTCTGAAGTGGAATCTATCAAAGGTAATAAATGGCTGACACCATTAGAACTGCTACCAAGAGCTTAATTACTGCACCAATAAATCCTGCCTCCTCACTATATTAGTGATTGGCAAGCAAAATCAGCATTATATATCCTATTGTAAGACCTATTTAGATGCAGTTTCAAAAAAATGGATCAGTATTGCTCATGAAGTTCCCTGCTTGTACTGGCAATAATATACTTGCATTCATAAGTAATCGGATATTACTGATGATACCTGTCTATTCTGGACACTTCATCTCAAGATCATCTACAGATCCAGTGCAAATTCTAAAATACTAAAATAATATTTCAGGAATATGGAAGTACTGCATTGAGAGATATCACACCTCATTTTACCTTCAAACAAGGGGAAGGATGTTTTATCAATAAGGACACTTTCATCCTGAATAAAATGGGCTACCTTTTTTAACTCAACCCACACTGATGAATTTATTTCTCATATCAGCACACTAAGTTAGGACAGTCACCACAAACTCTTCTATAACTAATTCTCCATGCTATGGAATGGAGATCTGAGTACACTTCTATAGTTGTTATTGGAGATCTTTCATCGTAATGGGTGAATTTGATCTGTAGAAACCTTGACCTGTGTTGCAAAAGGTTACCTTTCCAGGCCATGTCACAGCTTTATAAAGATGCAGTTTCAGACTTCCACTAGATTTGGGGGAGGGATATTTCCCATTCATTACCACTCCCCAACATAGGGAGTCTGTTTCCAATCAGGTTATTAGGAAGCTGTCTCACATACCCTAGGGATCAGAGATGTATCTACCTCCTCTTCATACTTATTCTCCTAAGGTATAATTATTGTGTGTAACGTATTTTTAAAACAAAACTAATTTTCTCTAGCAAAATATGTTTCTACAAAATTAAATTACTTGCCCAATAATAATACATATACACCCCTTCAATATCCACACATTTACATAGAAATCATGTCGTCTGCTTCTGACAGTAGTAACCTTCAACTTCACAGAATTTGGCACCAATGCTAGTATCAAGTGGAGATCACTCTAACTACAGTCAGGCAGGCCAATACCTTTTAGTTTTTTTTATCTAATATGTCTTTAGCCTGGTATGGCTTTAAAATGCAAGATAGTAGTATTTCTCCTAATCTATTATCACTGGGTGGCATATCTTAAATAAGAAATACATTTTGTTTTACAGATGCAACAGCTGTTATAAACAAGTGCAGACAAAAAATAAACCCTGAGGTGAAAACTTTGCTTTTCTGGTGAGTATTCCATTACTATTTATCTATATACATGTACTATATATATATATATATATATATATATATATTTATATATTATGTACTATTTATACATGTACTATTTATTTATATACATGTATTATTTATCTATATACATGTACTACTTATCTATATACTACCTTATTATTTTGTTTTCCTTCTAGCTATATGTTCTTCCTTTACTAAATCACCTTTACTGTAAAATCTGGTTTATAAGCAAATATTAAATCTGTACAAGAGTTGAATTTTTGATGTCTTTCGCAACTACTAATAAGAAAATATCAAATCTGTGCAAACAGTTGTATTTTTTATGTAAACTGCAATAAAGAAAATATTTAATCAGTACAAAGAATATTTTTATTTTTTTTACTGTATTTCACTTTATGACAGAAATGTACTTCAATGTATTTTGCTATGGCTAAAATGTAAATATTATATCTTTACAAAGAGTAATACTTTTAATGTATCTTGTTAATATATATATATATATATATATATATATATATATATATATATATAAGACAGCTCTGACTTTCCATATATCATTACTTTTGAGTGCAAGGATATGATAAAGATAATAAAGAGTTCAACCTTGTCCAAGCAATCGAGTCCACAAACTCTTTGACTGTCATAGAGTCCCACTTGTCAGCCTTCTTGGCTTTCCATGGAGCATCACATGGGACCTAACACAATAAATAATGTCAAGAAAGAAACTAGACTCTCATATCTATGTCCAATTAACGTCATTTTTTTCAAACTTTATACCTTATATAATGATGACTTTTTGTAGAACTCAATTTTCTATCTAGAATGTAAATTCTCAATAAACTATTCAACAACTTTACTGATCTGTTCTTGCAAGTGCAGAAAGCCTGTCCAGTACAAGATTTTAACATTTTATGATGCCAACCTTTGGACACACATGCAAATAGAGAGAGAGAGAGAGAAAGAGAAAGAGAAAGAGAAAGAAAAGCGACACCTTCCAAACGTAATAATAAATGCTAACACTTTTATTCATGGTTGGAAAACTGATCAATGAAAATTCATAAATTAATGTATGCTCAACAGGAATTCAAAATAAATGGCTAAAATAATTGTTTTAACTGAAGCAAATAAAATTCCATGTTTCCTTGACATCTATTTTACCTCTTTTGCCATGCCATTAATGGTCCTTATAACATGATTTAGGTCTAGGAGTTTTATTGGGTTCCAGAAGGGAGGGATTGTCCCAATATATTTGGCCCATGTACCCTAAAAAGAAAAATATATACCAATGTAGTTTATTCTCTATGTTACATTTAAATATGAATAAAATCCTAAAATTGTATATACTGGTCAACTCTTATCCATAATACTTGATCTTGTAATATTTCTTGCAAAGAACTGATGGAATCAAAACATTACTAAAAGTAGTGTAAAATACAAAACGTTATAAATTGCAAACTACTCTGGAAATTATATTTACTTAAATTATCTTGGATGCTTTTCAACTTTTCTAAATGGAAAAGAGTATCAATGAATTCCACACAAGGAAATTTTAAAGCAAAACAGACATTCTAACAAACATTTCCTATAAGCTGGTCTCTACAACACATGGTGAACAAACTCCAAGATGAAATATTTTACAGAATTTTCATCACCTTTATCATCTGTGGATTCCAGTACAGTACTTGCTCAAAGCAATCCTGTCCACTGAAACCACAGAGTGTACTGTCTTATTATAATACCAGCTGATAATGTACTGCCATACTGTCAGACCACCTTATAAAATTACATAAGTATTGTAAGACCAACCTTATAATGCACTGCCTTATTGTAAGACCACCTTATAAAGCACTGCCTTATTGTAAGACCACCTTATAAAGCTCTGCCTTATTGTAAGACCACCTTATAAAGCACTGCCTTATTGTAAGACCACCTTATAAAGCACTGCCTTATTGTAAGACCACCTTATAAAGCTCTGCCTTATTGTAAGACCACCTTATAAAGCACTGCCTTATTGTAAGACCACCTTATAAAGCACTGCCTTATTGTAAGACCACCTTATAAAGCACTGCCTTATTGTAAGACCACCTTATAAAGCACTGCCTTATTGTAAGACCACCTTATAAAGCACTGCCTTATTGTAAGACCACCTTATAATGTACTGCCTTATTGTAAGACCAACTTATAAAGCACTGCCTTATTGTAAGACCACCTTATAATGCACTGCCTTATTGTAAGACCACCTTATAATGCACTGCCTTATTGTAAGACCACCTTATAAAGCACTGCCTTATTGTAAGACCACCTTATAATGCACTGCCTTATTGCAAGACCACCTTATAATGCACTGCCTTATTGTAAGACCACCTTATAATGCACTGCCTTATTGTAAGACCACCTTATAAAGCACTGCCTTATTGTAAGACCACCTTATAATGCACTGCCTTATTGCAAGACCACCTTATAATGCACTGCCTTATTGTAAGACCACCTTATAAAACACTGCCTTATTGTAAGACCACCTTATAAAGCACTGCCTTATTGTAAGGCAAACCTTATAATCCACTGCCTTATTGTAAGATCACCTTATAACAAAGTATATTATACAGTATTCCCTCATTACAATGATGTCCCTTGAAATCATGGAGTATACTGTGTTATTATAAGACCATCTTATAATGCACTGCCATATTGTAGGACCAACCTTATAGTGCACTGCCTTATTGAAATACCACCTTTTAATGCACATCCTTATTGTAAAACCAAACCTAATAATGCACTGCCTTATTGTAAGACCATCTTACAATCCACTGCCTTATTGTAAGACCATCTATAATGCACTGCCTTATTGTAAGACCAAATTATTATGCACTGATTCATTGAAAGACCACCTTATAATGCACATCCTTATTGTTTGTTTTGTTTTTTATGGTTTAACGCCATTTTTCAGCACAATATAGGCTATACATGGTGGCCAGTATTATTGGTGGAGAAAGAACCCGGGAAAAACCCCGGAAAGAACCACCGACCCATGAGAAGCTACTGGCAAGCTTTCTCACATAACTACATTAGCCGAATCTAAGACTCGAACCTACGCAGACAGAGGTGATGTGGCAATGATCCGTAACGGACAGCGCTTTAGACCACTCGGCCACTCAGGTCCCCATCCTTATTGTAAAACCACCATATAATGTACAGCCTTATTGTAATACACCTTATAAAGCACTGCCTTATTTTAAGACAAACCTTATAAAGCACTGCCTTATTGTAAGACCACCTTATAAAGCACTGCCTTATTGTAAGACCACCTTATAAAGCACTGCCTTATTGTAAGATCACCTTATAAAGCACTGTCTTATTGTAAGACCACCTTATAAAGCACTGCCTTATTGTAAGACCACCTTATAAAGCACTGCCTTATTGTAAGACCACCTTATAAAGCACTGCATTATTGTAAGACCACCTTATAAAGCACTGCCTTATTGTAAGACCACCTTATAAAGCACTGCCTTATTGTAAGACCACCTATAATGCAATGCCTTATTGTAAGACCACCTTATAAAGCACTGCCTTATTGTAAGACCACCTTATAAAGCACTGCCTTATTGTAAGACCACCTTATAAAGCACTGCCTTATTGTAAGACAACCTATAATGCAATGCCTTATTGTAAGACCACCTTATAAAGCACTGCCTTATTGTAAGACCACCTTATAAAGCACTGCCTTATTGTAAGACCACCTATAATGCAATGCCTTATTGTAAGACCACCTTACAATACAATGCCTTACCGTATAATCTACTGCTTTATTATAAACTCACCTTATAATTTACTGCCATATTGTAAGACCACCTTATAATGAAGCACATTACACAGGTAATTTTACAAAATACTCAAAAGGATCCATTGTCATGCATGCCTTATAATAGCTTAACATGCTATAATGAAGGTACTTATAGTGAGGCAGTGCTTAACATCACTCACCTGAACATTTAGAACAGTCTTTTCTTTTTCACTGACATCATAGAACTGCAATCCAAACTCTTTAGCCAGCCTAAATACTCTGTTCTGTGTGGGACCAACATAGGCTCCACCCACATCCACTGGACCATGATTACTGTCCTGAAATTGAAACCAACAATGTTTTTTAATAATATGCAAGGATAAAAACTAATATAATATTGAAAACTTTTTGATGTCTAGGCTAATTACTTTGTGAATACTGGAAAGAAACAACAAATATTAACATGACTTTTCATTTAAACGTTTTTAAAATTTCCAACTAACAAAACAAAATCCATATTAAAATATGGAATGAAATTTGCAGACCTAATATGGCAAATAATTTGATGATATGAGGCTAAAATATCCGTGGTATTTGTTTCTGACAGTGAAATAATATTACTACCTTTAACATTTTCTTGTCACACTTGTCAAACTATTGCAATTAAAAATATGAACATCAAACAATGAATATCTGTCCCTCACACTTGAGTTACATATCATAAGGTTGTTGTAAACACTTATGTTACATATCATAAGGTGGGATACATGTGAATATATCCCTTACACTTGTGTAACATATCATAATGTTATCATATACACTCATGTTGCATATCCTAAGGTTGGATACCAGTGAATATCTCTCCCTTACACTTGAGTCACATATCTTAAATTTTGATACCAGTGAATATCTGAATGAGATTGTACTTAGATTTGATGAGGCTAAAAATGAATACTGACAATTATTATATATTATATTGGATATTAAATAATACTGAATACCAATATGTACTATGCATATAGCATCAAATATATATTCACTCAATGAAAGCTACTGTAGGTATGCTGTATGGAAGATAAAAGGCATTTCTGTCCGGTACATAAAATTAGAACTACTGTACTGTTTAGATGATAAATAAATGGTAAGACAATACCAGTTATCTTTTATACCCTTTTTAAGACATTTATTGCAAGCATTGTGATAGGTTAACAGACTGAAGAACAAAAATAATACTGCCATAATATTCTCACTCTTTATTGATGTGTGGGGATAAATGTGACAACCCTCCCCAATACAGAATAATGTATTTAATAAATGACAGCTAATTGAGAAAATGTCTAAAGATGGGTTTTCTTTGGTGTTACGTGCTTAGGCTCGAATAAGCAGCAACACAGAAAGAGTGAAAACTAACAAGCTTGTATAACTTTAACAATGAATTTATTAAGTACAATTATTTAAATAAAACAATTGAACTTACAGTTTTAGAGAATCAAATCCAACAAATTTAGAATTCACAAAATAATCCACTAATGGAGTTGCAAGTCCTAATAAATAAATGTTCTAATAGCTCCAGGTTCGAATCTTGACGAGGTAATAATCCAAAATGGCTGACAATGTCACGTGATGCAGTTCTTGTTTTTAAATCATCCAGATGAAATTATGAAACATATGTCCTTTTCCAGATAAATAGAATAATTCTTCTTTTCCAACGAATTGACACAAGTCCAGAATAATATTAACACTCAAACATAAATACACAACCAATAACTTACAGCCCAATACTTCTACTACTGTCAGCTTCTAAAATACAGCTATATATATTGTTTTTCTGAAGTAAACAAGTGATCATGCTCTTTTCTAGAAATTGATAGAAGGTCATGGAAGGTCACAGAAAGAGACTACCTTACTAAAAATAACATACTCTAGATTTTTCTTACCCCTAAGAACTAAAAATAGAATGTTGTCCCTAAAATTAACCAATGAAATTGAAGACATGTTTACAATGTCCAAAGCAAGGTCAGGAACTAGACCACTGTAAGCCAAGGTCAAAACTTGTTTACAATCTAAGTCAGCCTATTTACAGAAAGTGATTAAGCTGAACTTTCTAGAACAATTTCCCAATTAATGAATATTAAATCCTAAATAATAAATTTGGGTTTAACAATTAAAAAATAAATAAATCCAATAGCCGTAACACCTTCCCCCATATAATAAAAAGAAAGGTTTATATGATAAAACTTTCTTTTTATTACAAACCAATTTACATCTGAAATTAAAAATTACACAATATAATGAATTATACACGGGAAAGAGTGTTTACAATTATTTTATCAAGAAATAGCCTCAACCTTTTAACTTGTCCATGTCCCACTAAATGTCCTAAAAAAAAACACTCTAGCAAAGCAGAACTCACTTTTAAATAAATTAACAGTCAGACACGTATTAGTGAGTCTGTGAAAGAATTTTCTAATTGTTACTAGATGTTCTCTCCAGGTGTCATTGTAGATGATGACGTCACAAATCTCTAGACCAGAGATAATCATTTTTGTGAGACGTTGAAATGAACTTTCTTTATATTGATAGAGTCCTTTTGGAGTCGCAATGTTGAGTTTTCCTTTGCTCTTTCCGTAGTGGAATCTGCCAAAATCCTTTCAGAAGGTCAGAATTTGGTGACGTACTTGGCATTCCCAATTTTATCAATAGAATAGTCACTTCTTGTTAATGGGAATGAATCTGTTTTTTTGTCACTCTGTTCACCTTCCTTTAATCAGTACACATACGGAGAGTTTTATCTGGTTTAGGAACAAATATGCATAGTGAACTCCAATCACTTTTACTGGGCTTGATAAAATCATTCTCCAGCAAATATTGAATTTCCTTTTTCAAATATTCCTGTTTGAGTGGACTCGTCCTGCATGGATGCTGTTTAAAATTTTCAATTTCAACGTCATGAAAATTTTGTTTGTCCTTGTAAGAATATCTGGACATAAGTGCTCATATAATAATAACTTTCAGTTCATTTCTTTCTTGCACTTGCAAATGTGAAAGTTTCTGGTCTAGATTTTTTTATAAATTCTGAATTCCAACAATTCGTAGCTCCAATATCAGTCGAATCCTGATGATATTCCTTCACTAAGAGGGACTGGTACAACTAAATTAATTACATATTTAACATGGCTATTTCTTTCAATACACTGGTACTCCTATAATTAATTTAGATCCCAGGAGCACTAATACTATAACTTTAATTCATTTTCTTCTTAACTTTGTAAGGGCCGTAATATCTAATTTGAAGAAAAGTAAGAAGAATGAACAAGAGTAACACAACTCCATTATCAGACTCAAAAGTTCTCTCCCTTGTATTACTTTCAAACCTTAGCTTCATTTTTAACTTTAATTGATTACTTGACTTGGTCTTAGATAAGGAATCCACACAATCTACCATAATTCCACTGAATGTTTCATCAAACGTAGGAATAGGTTGCAGATGAGCCTTACGTATCTTCTGATTGAGTTTTCCTACCATTTGACAAGTATGACAAGACCTACAGTATTTGGCAACATCACTTTTGATTTTTGGCCAATAGAAATAAGTTAAGATCTTGTGATACATTTTATTAATCCCTAAATGACCAGCCAAAGGAGTTTCATGGGCCAGATTAAGTATTTCCTGTCTGTAAGGTTTTGGAACTACTATTTGATAGTTCACTGACCATTTATCACCAACAGGTACCTCGGGAGGTCTCCATTTTCTCATAAGAATTCCATTTTTAATGAAATAACAGACAGGAACTTCAGTAACTTCAGTCTCATTTATGACCCTTTGAAACAAACAGGAGATCTCAGGATCTTTTTCCTGTTCAACGACAAGTGACTGTCGTTTATCACCCTGATTAAGAGAATGAGTTATTAAAAGAGGATCACCATGATCAATACCTTCTGATTGATCTAAACCAAGAGTAACAGTGATCTCATCAAAAACCTGACCTATACAAGTGCCAGTTGAAGGAATGCTGTCTTCTGTAACATCACTCTCAAAATCATCACCCTGATTAGAATAAAGAGAATGAGTTGTCAAAAGAGGATCACTATGATCAATACTTTCTGATTGATCTAAACAGGAAGTAAATGTGACCTCATTGAAAACCTGACCTTTACAAGCGTCAGTTAAAGGAATACTGGCTTTTTCAACACAAGCCTGACCCACGCAGATATCAGGTAAGGGAATGCTGCCCTCAATAACATAAGCCTGACCCATGCATTTGTCAACGAAGGGAATACTGCCCTTTTCAACTTCATTCTCAAGAGCTTTCTTTACCATAACTCTAGTAACTGTACAAGCTTGAAATATATCAGGGATTTCTTTTTCAATTGGATCAACTTTCTGATCCAAATTAGGCTTGTCAGTCACAAGTGGATTAACCACAACCTTGTCTCCAGCCAAGTCGTTGCCTAGCAATAAATCTATTCCCTCAACAGGTAAAACCGAGACTGTTCCGATTGTCACAGGTCCTGACACTAAGTCTGATGACAAATTTACACAATGGAGAGGAACATTAACAAAGCAGCACTCCAACCCCTGAATAAGAACACTTTCATTAGAAGAAGACTTCTCAGATAAAGGCAAAGTACCTGATAATAAAAGACTCTGAGAGGCTCCTGTGTCCCTTAAAATTTTAATAGGGGTGGGATTGGCCGAATCACCCAAGAGTGATACAGAACCCTTCGATATGAATGGTTCATAATTCTCCATATCACAATCAGACTGGGATTTATTAGACCCAACAAATGTATTGCTTTCAATACATGACTGTGACCTTGACCTCTTGTAAATAAGAGCATTTGGAACTGGTCTATCTTGATTCTGTTGCCTATTTTTCAATTTGTAGCAATCAGAAATAACGTGTCCTTTTTTCTTGCAAAAGTTACACGTCGGAAGAGACAAGGATCTAGAATCAAACTTCTCTGAAGTCTGATTTTTGAAAGTTGTGTTAGTTTGAGTTTTAGAAGGGCTTGAATTAGGCGGAAATTCTTTTCTGCCATTAAATTGTTGAGTAGAAGTCTTGTTAACAAAAGGAACTTTATGTGTCAAAGAATATTCGTCAGCAGCTCGAGCAGCATTTTCTAAGGTTTCAATCTGATGCTCATCAAGATAAGTTTTAACATCATTATGGACACAGTTTTTGAACTCTTCAATTAATATAATTTGCTTGAGAGTTTGATAATCTTGCTCGACTTTCTTGGCTAAACACCATCTATCAAACAACTGCTCTTTTTGTCTAGCAAATTCGACATGAGTTTGTCCAGCTTCTTTTCTGTAATTTCTAAATTTTTGCCTATAAGCTTCAGGAACTAACTCATAACCTCTTAAAATGCATTCTTTAACTACGTCATAATCACCACTTTGCTGAACAGACAGTGAAGTGTAAATCTCACTAGCCTTACCAGTAATTACACATTGTAGTAACTGAGTCCAATTCTCTCTTGGCCACTTTAAATTTTCTGCAACTTTTTCAAAAAGAATAAAATATTTGTCGACTTCTTTTTCTTTGAAAGGGGGCACTAATCTAATATTCCTTGCTAAATCAAAATTTTGATTTGAAGTATGATGATGATTCCCACTTGCCAGCTCCATTTCTTTCATTCTAATTTCATATTGTAATTGTTTTTCCTTCTCCCTTTCCTGTCTCTCTCTCTCCTCTTTTTCAAATTGTAATTGTCTTTCTTTATCCCTTTCCTGAAATTCCAGTTTCTTAAACTCTAATTCAGATTGTAATTGTCTCTCTTTCTCCTCTCTCTCTCTATCAATTCGCATTTGCTCTTTTTGTAATTCAATTTGTTTCTCTTTCTCCTCTCTCTCATATTGTAATTGCTTTTCTCTCTCCCTTTCCTGAAATTCTAGCTTCTTCAACTCTAATTCACTCTCTCTCTGAAATTCCAGCTTCTTCAACTCTAATTCCATCTTGAATTTTAATTCTAATTCCTTCAGTTTAATGTCAGAGTCTGGTGTAGACTTACTGACTGGAATCAAAGCACTTTGTTCAAAAACATCCTGTTCTACCAAATACTGGACCAAAATCTTTTTGATATCTTGTTTCGTTAAAGAAGCTTTCACTTCAGAAAGATCGTATTTTCTGGCAAGTTGAACCAACTCGTCTTTTTTGAAAAGATCTAATTGCTCCTGGGTAGGATTAGAAAGAAATATTTCTACCTTAGATGTCATTTTGATACAAGCGTGTTAGCCTCACTAAAGATTTAAAATTCTCAAAAACTAGGGGAAATTCAAATTTAAATTCAAATTTATCTCAAATCTCAATCCCGGACGAGCCCCCAATTTCTATGTTACGTGCTTAGGCTCGAATAAGCAGCAACACAGAAAGAGTGAAAACTAACAAGCTTGTATAACTTTAACAATGAATTTATTAAGTACAATTATTTAAATAAAACAATTGAACTTACAGTTTTAGAGAATCAAATCCAACAAATTTAGAATTCACAAAATAATCCACTAATGGAGTTGCAAGTCCTAATAAATAAATGTTCTAATAGCTCCAGGTTCGAATCTTGACGAGGTAATAATCCAAAATGGCTGACAATGTCACGTGATGCAGTTCTTGTTTTTAAATCATCCAGATGAAATTATGAAACATATGTCCTTTTCCAGATAAATAGAATAATTCTTCTTTTCCAACGAATTGACACAAGTCCAGAATAATATTAACACTCAAACATAAATACACAACCAATAACTTACAGCCCAATACTTCTACTACTGTCAGCTTCTAAAATACAGCTATATATATTGTTTTTCTGAAGTAAACAAGTGATCATGCTCTTTTCTAGAAATTGATAGAAGGTCATGGAAGGTCACAGAAAGAGACTACCTTACTAAAAATAACATACTCTAGATTTTTCTTACCCCTAAGAACTAAAAATAGAATGTTGTCCCTAAAATTAACCAATGAAATTGAAGACATGTTTACAATGTCCAAAGCAAGGTCAGGAACTAGACCACTGTAAGCCAAGGTCAAAACTTGTTTACAATCTAAGTCAGCCTATTTACAGAAAGTGATTAAGCTGAACTTTCTAGAACAATTTCCCAATTAATGAATATTAAATCCTAAATAATAAATTTGGGTTTAACAATTAAAAAATAAATAAATCCAATAGCCGTAACATTGGTGTGTCCTTTCTCAAAACAACATTTTTATATATTATGCGTAACAAATGGCAAAGAGTAAAAAAATGTATGCAAACATTATCCAGAAGCAAAAACCATTGAACCCATTTCAGTTTGCCTCAGTAGCTGACAAAAAATCTTTATCTGCTGATTACAATCATCTCTTCATTTCAAGAATTGGTTTTCAGGCTTTTATGCTCTTGTCAGCACATGATGGTGGCCAGTATAAGTGGTGAAGTGAGAGCGCTAGAAGAACATGTGATGAACCACCAACTGAACAGGAGCTATTGGAAAGATTTCTCACATATCCACAATGACCAAGCTGAAACTTGAAATCATGCAGGGATGTGTGTCATCTGTAATGGGGATTGCCTTATACCACTAATACACATCTTTATTTAAATTTTACGTAAGGTGACAGGCCAGTAAATATTAATTTTAGAGGACCAGTCAATAAATGTTAATGTAAGAGGACAGGTCAATAAATGTTAATGTAAGAGGACTGGTCAATAAATATTAAAGTATGGTGATAGGTCAATAAATATTAATGTAAGAGGACAGGTCAATAAATGTTAATGTAAGAGGACAGGTCAATAAATATTAATGTAAGAGGACAGGTCAATAAATATTAAAGTATGGTGATAGGTCAATAAATATTAATGTAAGAGGACAGGTCAATAAATGTTAATGTAAGAGGACAGGTCAATAAATATTAAAGTATGGTGATAGGTCAATAAATATTAATGTAAGAGGACAGGTCAATAAATATTAATGTAAGAGGACAGGTCAATAAATATTAAAGTATGGTGATAGGTCAATAAATATTAATGTAAGAGGACAGGTCAATAAATGTTAATGTAAGAGGACAGGTCAATAAATATTAATGTAAGAGGACAGGTCAATAAATGTTAATGTAAGAGGACAGGTCAATAAATATTAAAGTATGGTGATAGGTCAATAAATATTAATGTAAGAGGACAGGTCAATAAATATTAATGTAAGAGGACAGGTCAATAAATATTAAAGTATGGTGATAGGTCAATAAATATTAATGTAAGAGGACAGGTCAATAAATGTTAATGTAAGAGGACAGGTCAATAAATATTAAAGTATGGTGATAGGTCAATAAATATTAATGTAAGAGGACAGGTCAATAAATGTTAATGTAAGAGGACAGGTCAATAAATATTAATGTAAGAGGACAGGTCAATAAATGTTAATGTAAGAGGACAGGTCAATAAATGTTAATGTAAGAGGACAGGTCAATAAATGTTAATGTAAGAGGACAGGTCAATAAATATTAATGTAAGAGGACAGGTCAATAAATGTTAATGTAAGAGGACAGGTCAATAAATGTTAATGTAGGAGGACAGGTCAATAAATATTAATGTAAGAGGACAGGTCAATAAATATTAATGTAAGAGGACAGGTCAATAAATATTAATGTAAGAGGACAGGTCAATAAATATTAATGTAAGAGGACAGGTCAATAAATGTTAATGTAAGAGGACAGGTCAATAAATGTTAATGTAAGAGAACAGGTCAATAAATATTAATGTAAGAGGACAGGTCAATAAATATTAATGTAAGAGGACAGGTCAATAAATATTAATTTAAGAGGACAGGTCAATAAATATTAATTTAAGAGGACCAGTCAATAAATATTAATGTAAGGGAACATGCCAATAAATATTAAAGTATGGTGATAGGTCAATAAATATTAATTTAAGAGGACTGGTCAATGAATATTAATATAAGAGGACAGGCCAGTGAATACTGTCCTTTACAAGTGGATACAGTGGTAACTACTATATATGACAGTCACATTATCTTTACCCAGCCAAACATTCCATTTTATTATAAGCATTTCCTGTAACACTTTCAAATTATCTCTATTTACAACTATCATTATGAATTGCTAAATATCATCACTGGCCATTATCATTCAAATATCATTCATATTTATATCAGTTATTAACATTCAGGTTTATATTAATTGCATCCAGATTTAAATCAGTTATTAACACATAGATTTATATCAGTTATTAACATCCAGATTTATATCAGTTATTAACATCCAGATTTATATCAGTTATTAACATCCAGATTTATATCAGTTAAAAACATCCAGGTTTATATTAGTCAATCCAGATTTATATCAATTAACAACAAGATTTAGATTAGTTATCAACATCAAGTTATATCAGTTATTACCATTAAGAGTTATATCATTTATTAACATCCAGATTTATATCAGTTATTAACATCCAGATTTATATCAGTTATTATCATCAAGATTTATATGAGTTAATACATTAAGAGTTATATCAGTGATTAACATTAAGAGTTATATCAGTTATGACAATCCAGATTAATTTCAGTTACCCTTTTAAGCTCTTAAACATGTTTCTCATATCTGCATTGAATAATAGCATTCAAATGATGCATCCACTTAACATTTTGACATGAAAGGTAATTGTAGCAGTAATGGTGAAAAGTTATATTGTAATTCCACATGAGGTATGTATAACAAATTTGTTTGCAACAGACAATGATTGCAGTACTTACTTTAATAGTGTAGGTCCTGCCTCCAACCCTATCTCTGGCTTCAAGGACTAACACCTTCAAACCAGATTCTTTCAATAGTTTGGCAGCTGACAACCCTGTGTACAGATAAGTATCATAAGAACACTGTATTACATAAATTATTGATCATAAAAAATATATACACATTATTGAAGACCTAAAGCATAAACAAGAGGCCCAATTGAGTATGATATTGTTCACCTTGTCAAATGACATTAGGTAAACACTCAAAAACAAAGTCATATATGTAATAAAATTTGGAGTGGAAAGGAAAGCTTGGAATAATATGTTTCCAGATAATATGTGGGTTTCAAGTTTTATGCTATAAAAAGACTGGTCGGAATAAAATTTATTGTTGACTAATTTTTTTCCTCACCGTTTACCGAAAGTGAACAATACAAAATTGCATATGCATGGGTAAGACCTTTTCAGTATTATATACAGTATTTATTGCAGAGGCATAGCGAGGTGGGGGCAGGGGGGTACATATGTCCCCGGGCGCCAAGGTACAGGGGCGCCAAAATGAGGCTTACAACGTTACATTATAATAAGTAAACAAGGGTAATAAATCGGTCACAAGATCGCTGGGGCACCAATTTTATAGTTCGTCCCCAGGCGCAAAATATCATCGCTACGCCTCTGATTTATTGACAGCAAGACTCAAGCAATAACCAATTTAAGTCCTATGAGTGAATGTAGAACATAGGTTTAAGTAAGTTGGATAACACATGTGCTTGTTCTTTATATGGTTTATTTGTGGGTCCATGAAATCCACAAGCTCTGCCCATCTTTTATTTCTGCAAATGTCAAAATGCAGTCAACAATACCAATCAGCTACCCTTTTGACATGAAATATATACTGCTTGTTTTTCTCTAACCCAGTTCCTTTAAAGATATATTTACAATACGTCCACATAAATGAACCTCAGAAAAATGTAAAAATTAAAAATTGCTCAATAAAGCATGGAACTGCAGCAGAAAAAATGACAAGATGGAATAAATAAGTAACTCCATCCAAAGTGCAAACATGTGTATTTGTATGTGCTATAAATAAAATATACAGATAGTATGTACGCTGTATCAATGATATACCACTCGCTCTGCATACATTTTTCATTAAAAAGAAACTTGGTAAGCCTTGTTACTTTTTAATGAAAAATGTATACATCTCATGGTATATAATTGATACAGAGTACATTATATATATATATATATATATATATATATATATATATATATATATATATATATATTACAATTCACCTTTAATCAAAAATTTTCAATCAAAGTGGTAGTCTAGCAAATTAGATCGCCCAAACCGTCAAATCTGTAATTTTGGTTTATGAATTATTAGACTAATCAAGTACGACCGGGTACCTGAATTTCATGAGTTGTGCTATAAATAGAAAATGTAAGTAATTCTTTGCATTTTTATTATCATTACTCAAACACGTGCAGATCATAATTTAAAAGTCATATTTTGGTGTTTGTGTCAGTTTTTGACCGCATTTCGGTGTTTCTAGTAACCCGTCCTTTAATGATTGTTTACCCTTTTTTTTCAAAGCGGTCCTGGATACCAATGAAAAAATTAAAGGAAGAGAGACGGCTAAGTTATTCAAATTTCACCTGAATCTGATTAAGGGCCGAAATTGACCCTTACAGTATCTACTCTGAATAATTGAAGTGTCTGTGGGTACTGCATTCAAATACAACGCACATCTACGTATTACGGCTACTAACCACTGATTCCAGCTCCTACCACTATCACATCTACTTGATTCTCAGCCATTTTGAGCGGAAGTACTGTATTTTAACAATCTACTCAGGGAGGACTAAGTTGTTGTGAATTCAAGAAGCTTGTCGTACAAGACCAATGGGCTGCACATGAAGATTTTCAAAATAAAGGATTTAACCCAAGACGGAACTACAGGAAATTAGAAATATCTGAGATTGTATGCGTTGTCTGTAATTCAACTTGACAAGACACTGGTAACTCCAACTATTTTGCAAAATGTTATAATCCGGAATCTACAGCCCAAAAATGATATTAAAAGGGGGAAATGCCAGAAATATTAAGTTTCAAAGTTAATGATTATGTACGACCTAAAACTAAAAACAATGTAAAGAAAATGGCATCAAGGAAAGGAATAAATGAACCAGCATCCACCCTAATCTGATTAAAATCAGATTTCGTCTGCCGTACGTGGATGTAAAGTTCTCCCTCGTCGTAAGAGGGGTAGTTAATTGGATTTAGCTACGTTATCTAGGGAATGACCTTCATCTATATTTTGACCCGGTGTGAGTGGAAGATAGATATCAACAGAGAACTGTGCAAAAGTATTGGGAATAAATAATGCAATACGAGCCTCCTTAGAAAAGAAAAATAACAAATTTAATCAAAGAAATTAATGGTGGTAATTTCAATTCTGCTTAAATGATATTAACAGGATTTATTAACAGTGTCTAAGTTAGATTTATTACATCAACATTACGAATGGTGAAAAGAGTGCAATGTCCACGAATGATTGCATCTCCTTCCCCTCGACTATGTTCCAACGGTCCTATTTTTCCGAGTCTTCCCTTTCAGACTGCCTCGTCCTTCCCTGGACTGCCTAGATTTATACTCTAAACTCGTCACGTTCCACTTTTGGATCTCACTCATCACTTCTCCCTTTTCTTTCTTTTTTTTTTTTCGGACTCCGTCTCCGGAATGTCAAGTCCCTTTTCCCTCGGAAAACTTTCCTTAATCCTGTTAATTCTAGAACTTGTGCATCCGGCTCTATACCTTGCCTTTCTCGCAAGAACACAACACCTGGTCCACCCATGTTTAACAAGGAAAGCACTATTCTGTATTTGGCTTAACCAGAAACAGTACTTCTCTCTCTCTCTCTCTCTCTCTCTCTCTCTCTCTCTCTCTCTCTCTCTCTCTCTCTCTCTATAGAAGTTTGACCAAGGTTGTCACTTTTATTGTATATTATTTCCAAGATGTACGAATTAATTGCACACAGCCAATCATTAACAGTGGTTTCTCAAAACATTTCCTAAGGCAAACATGTGTTTCGTCAGTGAGAATCTCTGATCTACGTTATATAAATGTGTCCTTTGAAGAAAGACTTTTTACACGGTTCGGAAGTTCAGATTTCTCATTCTCAAACCAATTTTAGAATATCCCATCGATTTCTTTGAGTTGGAACACTGGCCCCTTTGAAGTTTTAACACTGACATGAAAGTCTGTTTTAGAAAAATAGTTGGTGTTGGTTACTCTGGCAAATATGAAATCAGGACCCGGTAACACAATCCTTCTTCTGTACCAGAACAACCGGTGAACTTTATGCAGATTTGGTTTGATCAATGACCCCTAAGCCCAGCAAAGTTATAATTTCGTCCTGTAAGTCTCTAACTTCGCATGGGGTAGTGGATAAGGTTTCAGTTTGACAGGCGTTTCGTCCAGCAGCTTCAAATTGAACTGCTCCAAGTCCGCCATGTCCTGGCTTTCTGTTGAGACACTTGAGTAATGGTGGAGTATCTCCTCCACCTCTTCACGTTGTTTTGACTTGAACTCTATTTCAATGACGGTGTCGACGTAGGTCTCATCCCTCGTCAAAGGACAACTAGGAATTACTTCTGCCACTCCTCCCTTGTGTAGAACCGCTCCGGTGGCTTTGTGGTTAGAGTGTCCGCCGCGGAAGCAGGAGGTGAGGTCGTGGGTTGGTGCTCAGCATTAAGAGGTTAGTGTTAGGACTGGTCGGCCTGGTGTCAGGATAATGTGGCTGGGTGGGACATCATGCTACGTGTCTGCGGAATGATGCCCCAGTGCTAGATATCACTATTAACTGTCTCACTACAGCCAACCTTGCAATATGACTGAAAAATTGTTAAAGCTACGTTAAAAATCCAAATCAAACAAACAAACAAAGCATACGACCTGGTGTGGACAAAAGAGCTAATCTATAAGCTTAAAGACTGCGGGATATCCTAAAGTGTAAGGAAACACGATGCTGAAATATCCAATACGTGTTGCAATACACAGAGCAAACCACTTCACATTACAAGGCATTATATATATATATATATATATATATATATATATATATATATATATATATATATATATATATATATATATATAACGGGCGGCAAGCTTTAAAGCAAAAACACAATAATAAAATACCTAGCTGAAAGATCATAGTGAACTAGATAACCCAGAAAGTAACTCTTTACAAAAATGAAATATTTCCAAACGCCACAATGAATTCGCCTCAAAACAGTGTTCAACTTAACCATCAAACAACTAGGACATTTTTAAGAAAATACCTGAATTTCCACAACCCACACGACGCGACTTGAACCAATAGGATACGATCAGGAAGAACTCTATTATTAGGACAGAGCAAACTTAACGATATGCGGGTAGTAGTTTCACCAACCTGACAATGTAACCTAGCTAGAAGATAAATTACGTCCGTAAAAGTACGACTGCAAAAAACGAACTCCAATTAATTGTTCAGCTAAAGAAATGTTGTTCGCCATATCCAACAGACGACTCAGTGTAAGTCCACAAGACTAAAAAATACAAGGAAAATATACCATTATAAGAATGAAACGAGGCGGGGATAGAGGGGTCTAAATAGAAAAGTAAACAAAAGTGTAAGTTATAGTTCGGATTAAGTCACCAATAATAATAAACTAAGGGACGGAAGTATGAAGAATTACTGGGAATTGAAGGAGCAAACAAGCAAGTACTCTGAAAAGATGACAGAAACGTGATATAAAGAAAAAAAACTCGTTGCAGAGAAATAAAAGAAATCCAGAGGGCGCACTAGGAGAAGAAACATGGACAGAAGGAAAGACGATTAATACAGGAATGGAAAGAAACAAGGAGGATGAAGACGAGAAAGAATAAACGACAAAAGAGACGACATAAGAGAATATTGATAGAGGTAGAGACAAATACAAACAACAGCGCAGAAGGGAGCAGAGGGAAAACACCAGGAAAGAAAATCATAAAGTCTCAGAATTTCCTGTAACAAATGAAAAGGAAGTTGCCCTCCCAGCCACACGCACACACACTTATAAAAAACATAAGATCTTAATAGACGGGCATAGCACCTGCACGTGAAGCATTCACTTAACCCAAAAAATCAACATGCACATCTATAGCACACATTCTACATGAAACACATGTATAGCATACATACAAGGGAAAAATAATAAAGCAACAACAAAATTACGTACTCTCAATCTCCATTTATATATAGCGCAACATACACTTATTTATCCCATCGTTTATACATAGTGCTTTCAATGTGTCTCTCAAAAATTCTCGTCAGACAGAAAACTAGGTATCCGTTACATAACATTTGTTGGTACGCTGCAAATTGAACCAAGAGACAGTGTCGCGAAACACAAATTAGGATTACAAAATTTCAGTCAATTAGCCAACTACTGCTACACCTTTCCCGACAACAAACAAGTATGCATAGTGCACAAACACACTAACTACTTAGAAAAATCCACAACTCCGAAACAGTAGAACCGAATATTTGACTATCGCATCTTTGTTGCAGTGATATGGACCATCCCTCAAAAAAGACAGCTGGGCATAGCCTTGGCACAAATGGCCCAAGAAATGACAGCAGTGGATACAGCTTTGGCAAAAACATCCCCAAAAATGACATCTAGGCATAGTTTTGACAAACACGTCCCAAAAAATGACAGCATTGGGCGGGAAAAGTCGACAGGACACGCAGTAAGAACACTGCACAGCCCCATGCCATGCTTTAGAGTTAGACGCATTGAAATTAGCACCATCAACTTAATTAGTGCACAAAAGTAGTCATACATTTTCTGATAGATGACTATAATGAAAATAACATCATATTACTTCATTCGGTCTGCCGCCAGCCGTCGACTAGTGAAGACAGTGAGAGCCGGACCCTTATATACGATGATGAGGGGAGCATACAGCCCTCCGTTGCTGCATGTTGGTTCGTGCAGTTTTAAGTGCACTCTACTTCATTAAGGAAGTTTACCACGGTAATTATTATTTTTTCTTTTTTGGGGGGTGGAGAGTGTAGTACGTATTGCGGTACATTTTCTTGTACAAGTACAGCAGTAGGTTTCGTCAGTAAATAAAGTTAGAAAAATTCCGAGGAATCATGTTACGGTTATAATAATACAAAATGTCCATTTTTTTAAAATAATAAAACGAAGTTGCATTTGTCACAAAGGAATATTATGTCCGAATGTTTGCACCCCTGGTCCCAAAGTTTCGCAGCGAATTGATTCAGTCGTGTAGTAGCTAGTAAATTGTAGGCTTCAGGTGCCAACATCCTATTTTTAATAACAAGATTTTTAATGTCAACACGATGTATTTCACGGAGTGTAAATTATATTCGAAGTTTAATCATACCACTTTATTTACAGTTTTTAGATGACAACTTAAACATCCATTAATATACATATAACAAATTAATATATTATAAGGTAATGACCTTTCTTGGGGGTTAGGGCAGATATTGATTTTTAAGTCTAGATATTTTGTTTTATTTTAAATCCAGATATGTTTCAGATTTTAAAATGGATAAAATATAGCAGCAGAGGGGGTCATCAGACCTTTTGCTGAAGCGTCATTGTTTGAAAAATAAAGCTTCTTACGAAATTTAACAATAAAAGCGTAACAAACTGAAGCGTCAAACAGACCGAGAGTTTCTCTAATTGGATTAGTTTATTTTGTTATTGTATTAGTCGTTAGTCTTTATTCAAATTTGTATATGTAATGTTTACCCACTTGACGTTGCATTGAGGTCCCGTCCTCCCTGCTGCTGTAATTAAATTATTATTATATCAATAATACGTCACCAGCTAAAGAATCTAAGACCGCTTGATTACACTTAGAAGCAACAAAGGAATTTCTTCCTGTTTGTGATTCTGTCCGTCGAAAACTAAAAGAATGAAGAATGTCAAGAAGCTCAATTTGAATTGACATAAAGCACAGGACAAGTATTTAAACCAATTACAAAAGCTACTGAAAGAGTGACAGAGCTACTGAAGGCTTTCTTCCGACATTAAAACAAACTGAAGAACAGACTGAAAAGATAGCAAAAAGAACTAAAGAAAGAAAAAGGATTTTAATCAGTGTGAAATTTCAGGATCAGTGTTAAATACTACTTGAGATAATTTCCGAAACTTCTATAACTTATTTTTGTAATTTATGGAGACGAAGCAACTTGATAGTTGTAGATAGAAAAATAGTTCGTGTTACACTGCAGCAGAAATTATTTCACTTGCGAGAGACGTTTTCAGAATTGCCTGTACCATTGTGTTATCGACCATTCATTACAGGGATTAACTATTTCTGACACAAATATTTGGATCGTCGATGATCGTATCGAATGGTCAAACTTAGTTTATCTCGCAGTGTCTCGAGCTAGAAGAATATCTCACATGCAGAGGGTTATCATTTCAGAAAACAATAATCAAACTCATGAACTTAACGATGATAGAGTAACAAAAGGTTTATTTATAAGCAATGTGACATAAAAAAAACGTGATTTTAATCTCGATTCTGAATTTATCATGATATTAAAACAACAGCAAAATAATCATTATGAAAGTTGTAACACAGTAATATTTTGGCGGTGTTCAAATAATAATCCAAGAAAATTTACCATAAACATAATTAATATTAATAGTAGTCTAGGTCAAACAAGTGAAAATATGATGAGGATCTGTCTGGAGTGTAATCGACGTAATGCTGGGAATAATTTGTAATTGTTCACGTACAAATCCATGTTGAGGAGCAGTTGAATCTAATCTGTAAAAAAAATTCTGTCGTAATACTACAGATAGGATCATTCGCTCTTTTCTACCACCTTAAAGTGCACCAGATTCATACAAATATCTTACATTCACATTAACTAGCACTGGTTGCTTTGAAAAGTCATGTCGTTGTATTGTTATATGTTGTTGTTTTTTTTTTTGTAATCGCATCAACGGGTTTCATGGAAGTTCAAAGAGTGATTTCATTATTTAACGCAGCTATCACACGTGGTAATCTTTCAGACAATTCACGAGATCTTATATCTTTCTGAATTATTTCCATTGAATATTGATATCCAAATAACCGCTCAGCAGATGTTCTATTAAATCGCTAAACGATTGCCTGATCACGATGAATTGCGGTATGTACACGTCTTATTTCTACATTATGTGTTTTCATTAAAGATGATATTACACCAAGAAATTCCTTGCCAGGATCAACCGGCAGTAGTTTTGTCCATCGAAGACCACCACTTTGATACATTATATCAAAAGCAGATGCATCTTCAGTTGCTGTTTTAATTGATAGCGGCTTCTTCCTCTTTATACCTACTTGCAACTTCAGTATCAGGTAATGCGTATTTGTATGTATATTAACGTCTACCAATTTTGATAGCATCGTGTGGTATAAACAGAAGGTATGCTTGATGAACTTCATTGTGGGTGCTGACATCAACATGTGTATACTGAATTCGTATAGGTGGTGGTAGATACATTTGCAATATTGCCTGTTGTGTTAACCATTCTTCATCAGCAGAACGTGTAAAATTTGCCGCTTCAGCAAGTATACTAATCATTGCTTTAACTTTCTGATATCCTCTTTAGCTATAATAAATCGATTCCATTATAATAATACCAATTGGTTGATTAATTACCCGCCCCAAATACTAATTTGCCTTTCATCGCAAAATTTCACATAAATATTAGCTAATGTTACTATGAGATTGTTATTTTTGTATAGACTTTAACGAATGAATGAATTCCTCATCTGTTTGTGTCGTTATTGTAAATGTTTATTTTTATATGCTACATCATGAACGTGACATGCTTGATCAATCTCATTTATTTCATACTCTCCAGGTTTTTGTTGATCTCATTCGGCAAGTCGAATATCAAATCGGGTTCCAGAAATATCAGCATTATAGCCAGGAAGATGTTTTCTCCTGGATATTTAGCTCATGAAGTTCCTGGTAGTTTTAGTAATGAAGAAGCAATATCATCAGCTATTGTTTTGAAAGAGGCAAATTTCTATTTTTATGTGACCTCAGTGTAATGTCAAATGGGTAAACAAAACAAACTTGAACAAGAAACACTAACAACTAATAAGGTAACAATAAAAACCTAATCAATTTAAGAGAAAATCTCGGTTAGAGGCTTCAATTTGGCGTTGTTGATTTTGTTCTATGGTTTAATGCAATTTTCAGCACACGATGGCATGGCGGCCAGTATAATGGTGGATGAAGAATCAATCAATCAATCAATTAATCCTCTCTGCGCCGTCTGGTGCTTGATGCAACAGCAAGGGAGCACCATTTCCGTCTGTCGGCAGCTATTGCAGGGGCGGTCTGATAGGTGAGGCCTCTGGTCTTAAGGTCTCTCTCCACTGTTCGTCGCCAGGTCTCTTTGGGTCTGCCACGGTTCATTTTCCCCTGTGGGGTCCATCTCAGTGCCACCATTGGTAGTGAGTCAGGAGGCATTCTGCAGACATGGCCTAGCCATCTCCATCGCCGAGTTGAAATGATCTCAGAGATGGTGCTGCACCCGCTCTGTGCCGTAGTTCCTCATTTGAGATCGTGTTTGGCCAGAAGATCCTCATGATGCGTCGCAGGCATTTGGTGTGAAACACTTCGAGCTTGTGTTCTATGTTCGCAGTGGACTTCCAACACTAGGTGGATGAAGAACCCGGAAAAAAAAACTTCCAGAAAGAACCACCAACGCACGAGAAGCTACTGGCAAGCTTTATCACATATCCACATTGGCCGAATCTGACACTTGAAACCACGCAGACAGAGGTGAGATGACAGTGATTTGTAACGGAAAGCGCTTTAGACCACTCGGGGCCCCTCAGTTTAACGTTATTACGCTTATCCGTTTCATATTCGTATGCAGATTTCTTTTTCAAAACATGAAACTGAAGCAAAAGGTCGGTTCACCTGTCCTGCTGCAAATATTTTGTTAATCTGCTTTGAGTCAGAGCTATTTCAGAGCCTTAATATTTGTTCAAACAAAATCCAAGGATCCTGTCTTAAAAAACTTAAATCGTTGCGGCAATAATATAATTTCTGTATACCGTTGTACAAAATGTGTCGTGCTTCCCAGCTATAATGCTTCCATTTGACTTTTGAAGAGAAAAACAAAACTATTTCATCAGAACGTTTTAAGTTACAAATATGACCTGTTCCGCTCCACCGTCTAAATCTGAACTATGATTTTGTGAAATTAATATCCAAGATCACCAAATGATTAAAGTGTAACTGATACCCACGGATCAGTTTTACATTTTGTTATAAACATTAAGTACATACCGCGACGGTGGCCTAGTGGTTAGAGCGTCGGCCTCGGATGAGGGAGGTCACGTGTTTGAACCCTGGCCGAATAGTACTACAGGCTTATGCAAATGTTACTAACAGCTGACTATTCATAAAGAGGTTATTATTAGGATTAGTTGGCCTGGTGTCAGATTAATGTGACTGGGTGGAGGATCATGCGCCATGTCTGCAGCACGATGTCCCAGTGCTAATCATCACTTTAAACTGCCACACTGCAGACGTGCTAAAAAAATCCGTATCACAAGCACAACCACATACATGTACATTAAATTCCTAAATTCAATGAACCAAGACAAATTGAAGCTAGAAAGATTATTACAAATAAAGAATATGGTTATCAAATAATTATTATAAACCAGGTTTAGCTAAAAAAAAAAAAAAAAGAAAGCTAATTATTTCGCAAGATAACAATTTACGTCTTGATAGGTCTAAAATCCATATTATTTTGTAGTATGTTGCATTTGTTGGGATGAAACCGCATGCAAATTTTCGTGTCCACTGTTCTAGTATTTTAATATCATTTTGTAATATAATATTATACTTATCAATTTTGATTGATTTTCAGAAAAGCAGCCAAATGTACGCGTCAGATGCAATCATAATGTGATTGTTGTCCAAGGAACAGTGGTCCAAGCACTATCACTTGAAGTACTTTCAGAAGCTACTTTGGACTAATCATATTCAGAACAATTTACCCTCACATTGTTCTTTGAAACACAAAATATAGCGTATCCAGCGTTTGCCAGTTGTAACTGAAATTTTCTAATTAATTAATTCAGTTTTTAAGAAGGACATTATCAAAAGCTTGTTCAAAGTTTCTCACAATAAATGCTTACTTTGTCACCAAGTATTTAACCATAACATAAATAACACAACACTTTTGTTTTTCGCAACTATGTAATTTACGGAGGACATTTTGTCTATCAGGTATGATACAAAACTTACCCAAGTGCTTCACGATGTTGGATCAGAGATGATAGGCTAAATCACATTGCGTAAAACACTATTTACTGAGATTAGGAATTAATTACTAGTTTTTAACGATCACCTTTTTTTTTAAACAAGAGGCATATATTTGCTAGAGATCTTTATTTTCGATGTTGCAGATGTCCAAAGAATGTTGAGAGAGGTGTGTTAGCACTGGTGCTAAACCAGACGATAGCTCCCTAATTAATTTTGGATGTGACGACTTTTGAACCTCTAAACATATTACTACCATATTATTCAGATTTCATATTTTAGGGAATATACTCGGTGAAGCCACTTCAGTAAGGTGGTTAAGTACTGTAGAATTATGTGTTCAGTATTTCAGCTTGTTCTGTTTATAGCAATATGTCTCTCAACAAGAGAATGTCGTCAGAGTGACTGTTTGGCCCTCTTACTCTGATATTCTAACTACGTAGTGGCATTGTCCATTCACTGCGATTTGGACCCATATCTGATCCATCATCTATATGTTCTAACGGCATCTGCGCAAGATTGTTATGTTGCAGTAATAATAACCCCCCCCCCCTCCCGGTAATGTTATAATATTCCTATATTCATTACAATCACATTCCTCCGCAAAGAACTTAAGAGGTGTTGAGTAAGATATCAGTTTTAGTTTCTTGTATAGCATATAAGCCTGGCTTTTCACCATCTGAAAACAAATGCAATTTCACCTGCTTATCCCTAATCCCAATCATGCTAATTGATGCTAGTGTTAGGATCCAAAATAATTCGCTAGGTAAGGAGTCAGACTTTACCACCCAAACCAACAAACATATTTTTTGTCGTTCTCATTTATATTGCTGTATTTGTGTATGTTTAAGGTATTACCTCGTCCTTCACTATTTATGTTATAAAAAGCATTCTTAGTTAGAATGGGTGAATTATTTTCAACAAAGGAATCGGAGAAATTTAGAATGGTACATTTTTTTATATCCAAGTACTAAATATAGATTGACTTTCATTAGTTTAAATTAGCAATGTGATTAGTCATTATTGATCCAAATGTATTTATTAACTCTGTATTTAATAATAATTATAATAATAATAATAATAACAATAGTAATGCCATTAATATTATTAAATCTTTTGTTTCTTATAAAAAGTATCTTAGTTGCTTATTAGTCAGAAAGCTTCACTGAAGTAAGTCAGTAGCATGACAATAACTCTCTGAGACCAGTTGGATAATTACGGACACTGGTCCCTAAACCCCGCGACCGTTTTCCATTGAGGATTTTTGGAAACGTCCCCAACCTCCAGAGCCCCAGTAGACAAATCATGACTGAGAAAGATCAAAATAGACAATCAAGTATAGCCATTGTGCAAATCAATCTTGATCCACTAGCAAGTGTAGACTGTGCATAGAAATCAGCGATGGTAAATATACAGTACGGTCTTTTGGTTAAGACGCAATTTAATCAAGAAAATAACATTTCCGCATGTTTTTAACTGTCATGGAGGAAATAAGGATTTAGTGAATTATGCCTATGATTTCCATAGCCGAATCGAGCATTTCTTATCGTATACATCATCATTAGTATCTTGACCTAGTGTGGTCTTTGAGGCACTGTGCTGCTGAACATGGTTTACAAGAGTCAGTCAAATTGACAAGCGTCAATATGAAAAACGACTAAGATTATTGTTGATCAATATTTGACACACACATTCACTATTCCGGGACTCTTTTTATCATATCTGTACCGTGTATGAAACAATATATGCACATATTAGACTATGGAATAGTCATTGAAAATGGTTTCGTTGATCACAATTATAAATTGGTGAGAGTGCATCTCATTGTTTCTCCACATCACTATAATGTTTATATGTGAGTTCTTTTTAAACATTTTTAATGGCGAATCGTCACTGAGTCTTCCTAACATATTCCGGTTTGAATCACACTAGTGGAGAATGGTTATTTGTTTTCTTTATTAACTGATAACATCTAGCTCAAGTTGTTTTCACATGAAAATGGAAGTGAAATCTGCCGATGTACAGTTGCAGTCAGTTATGATCAGGAGTTAGGCATGTACAGTTGCAGTCAGTTATGATCAGGAGTTAGGCATAATTCTTTGAGAC
This sequence comes from Unio pictorum, assembly GCA_030141615.1. Classification (NCBI taxonomy): domain Eukaryota; kingdom Metazoa; phylum Mollusca; class Bivalvia; order Unionida; family Unionidae; genus Unio; species Unio pictorum. Next base: position 8,761,110 of record JARLTB010000074.1, read on the forward strand.
ATAATCTAGTTTGAAACTGCCTCTAAGCTTTCTCTTACGTGGCTTGAGATGCTACTCAGCTCATCTGGGGGTAGAAAAGACAAGATACTTTAACTGATTCTGACAAGCACCACGTTTGACTGAACGAAATTAATATAAATTGGTTGAGCTATGTATCGTCTTGAAAAATAACGACAGAAACTCGGTGACGTTTTTTTTTCTTCTTAAAAAGCGTGAAGTCAGCGAGTAATATTATGCAAGAAAAGCTCACGTCGATGCTATTAACCGAGTCACCAGTCGCAGACAGTAAAACGTCTAGTTTATTCAGCGACGTAAATGAAATAACTAGTGAGAACAACAATGAGCAAATTAATTAGAAATATTTTTCTCACAATAATATGGCAATGTCATCCACAATATAAAACAATTCAAAGGCTACATGAAATTGTGTACTATCCCATATAAGGGAAACAGCACGGCGAGTGAGAAATTCTCTGAAGCAATTTCCATGTTTAATAAAGCAAAAATCGTAGCTGAGATGTAGAAGAACCCCGATAAATTTGCTATTGTTGGATACAAAAGTACAAAAGTCTGGTTGTATTGGAAGGTATTCTATTCAGGTTAACAAGGAAATGTTATGATTATTATTTACAAAAGCCCGATTCAGTTTCGAATTAATAACACGAAATGTTTGAAAGGTACCATAATTGACTACGTACACTTCTAATAAATGATTTAGAGTTTAGCCTCATCATTCGTGTACCACCATATGCACCTAACAGATCAACTAATACAACAATTTTCAGCATAAAAATGTTCATTGCGATTGAGATGCAATCACTGTATTTCTATATGCCTTGGAAAGCGTAAACTCTGCGGCTGAAGATGCCATTATGAATGTTGTAAATAATGTTTGCTCGCGTTACTTGTTAGCCTCGGTGCTTGACCATGCCTTATATATGGTATCGTTGTAACGACTCGTAATCAGTTTCATGGACCATGTCAGTTTCTTCGCGAGTATTATCGTGTGCTACAGCAGTGACTCGCCTAGGAATGTCACCGACCACAGGTAAATTAAATAACAACCATGACTGAATGGATTGCAGTGCAACATCCTGGTAGAATAAAAATACATTATCCTTTATATACAGTAATGCCGACTGTGAATCAACTTAGGCAATCCGTGCTAGATCTTGGAATAAGAGTTCCAGGCGATATATGAGACCACATGCTTACATTATTATCGTATAGGAGCCTCGTCAGACTGTAAGGCAGAAAAGAGAAACAGCAACCGTCATCGTATCACAGCTGCTATTGACGCCGTGGATGCAGCGTACGTCCTTCAAGTATTAACAGCGTGTTGGTAATTTAGAAAACTATATTATTATTCCACACGTGTACAGATCAGACTCACGTCGGGGAATCTTGTACATATTACAGCAATATTCAATGTAAGAAATGCTGATAACTTTTTGGGAATGAATGCTGCTTTTTGCAATGCATCCTGTAAACAATCACATAGACCAACCTCGAAAATACAAGCAATATATGCTAACTGAGTTTGACAATATCATATTTATGTGCATGTTACTGGTATTAGTAAGAATCAGCGGCTCGTACATGGCATTTATGTGATGTGATTGTTAGAACAAAAGTCTGTAGCTGATTCTACTATTCCCACTTCCATGCAGACAGGTTTACTATTGATTTGATAGTATTGCATGGCTCAGATGAGCGTATCATTACTTCTGGTTAATTCGATTTTCCCAGACACCGCAAGTACCAATAGATGAAATTTATATACAGACGTTGCATGTATGTATTGAGCAAGAAACAGCGGCTTGTTTACCATAACATTTTACTGCGGTACATGCCATAATTTAAGGAAAATTTGCTCCACTCCTTGTAATGGATGTTGAGTTAAAGTGATGACAGACACTGTCAACACAGTCATAATAACAGCTGCCAAGGACATCATTGCCCTCCATCGCTCAAAGAAAAACCCTGGGTTACAGAAGAGATTCGGAATCTATGTGATGCCCGAAGAGATTGAACAAAAGTGCACATAAATAGAGAGCAGTCTGATAAGAATAACAGCAAAAAGGCATTTCAAATTGTGAAAGACATCACCAGACAAGCAACTATGAGTCAGTACCATTCAAGAAAAAAATAGAAAATGCCTCACAGAAGCAAGTGACATTGCAGAAAGATGGACTGAGTATTGTAAAGAACGCTACAACCATCCGTCCACAGGAGATCCAGAGGTGCTTGAAGTTCGAAACTCCACAAATGATGATGATTATCCTACTCTCAAGGAAGTGGTGGATTCAACAATAAGAGCACTGAAGAATGGGAAGGCAGCTGGAGTAGACAACATCCCAGATGAACTTGTTATAAATGGTGGGGAACCAGTAATAGAGCTACTAACAAGATCTGGCAGACAGGCGAATGGCCAACACAGTGGACCCAGTCATTGATTATAACACTACCCCCAAAAGGCAATCCCCAGCTGTGCCAAAATTACAGAACTATCAGTTTGATCAGTCATGATAGTATGGTGATGCTGAAGATCATCTTGAACAGACTGAGCACAAAAGCAGAAGAAATTATCGCCGAAGATGTTTCTTTTAAGGTTTAACGCCATAGCGGCCAGTATTATTGGTGGAGGAAGAACCCGGGAAAACCCCAGGAAAGAACCACCGACCCACGAGAAGCTACTGGAAGCTTTCTCACATAGCTACATTAGCCGAATCTTAGACTCGAAACCACGCAGACAGAGGTGAGACGGCAGTGATCCGTAACGGAGATCGCTTTAGACCACTCGGCCACTCGGGGCCCCTATCGCCGAAGAACAGGTAAGGTTCCATAGTAGAAGTAGCACAACAGAACATATATTCATTTTCAGGGTTATGTGTGAAAATTACTCACAACATCAACAAGACATCTATCATGTGTTCAAAATTTCAAAAAGGCTTTTGACAGAGTGTGGCATGAAGCATTGTGGGCCACAGTGAAAACGTACAACATTAGTCAAACGTTGACCAATATCATCAAGCAGGCTGTACACCAAAGCTACCAGTGCAGTAATTGCAGAAGGTTCTATGGGCGACTGGTGCAAGATAACAGTTGGAGTACGTCAAGGCTGTCTCCTGTCACAGACGCTTTTCAACATCTACTTAGAAGGCATCATGAGCGAAGCCCTGTAAACCTACTGTGGGACAGTCAGCATTGGATGGCGTAAAATCACCAACCTACGCTTTGAAGACGACATTTGGTGGCTGGCAGGCAGTGAAGACGAGCTTGCCACCTTAGTGAAGAACCTGGATGAAATATCTTCCGGATTTTACATGGAGATAAGCGTCGAGAAGACAAAGCTGATGACAAATAGTGGCAAACAAATCTCAACCAAGATTAAAGTCAGAGGACAGAAACTGGAAACAGTGGGCAAATTCAAATATCTTAGTTCCATAATCACCGAAGAGGGATCAAGAGCAGAAATGTTGTCACGAGCAGCACAAACATCGGTAGCTATGTCAAAGCTAAGACCCATCTGGAGAGACATGAATATCTGTGAAAACTAAAATCAGACTATTGAGAGCACTAGTCATGTCAATCCTTCTGTATTCATGAGAGGCCTGAACCCTGACAGCTGAATTACAACGAAGAATCAAGGCACTTGAAATGAGATGCAACAGAACCATCCTTGGCATCTCTTAAAATGGACCACATATGAAGAGGTGTGGAACACCATCGGGCACAAAGTAGGCCATTATGAAGACCTCCCCACACTATCAAAAAGAGAACGGTGAAATGGTATGGCCATATCACTAGAACCAACAGTTAATCCACAACAGTACTGAGGGAAGTGTCCATGGTGGCAGAAGGAGAGGTAGACAGATAAAAAAGTGGACTGATAACATCACATAATGAACCAGGAAAAGTTAGCCGGAGACACAGGCATTATCACATGATCAAGACAAGTGGAGAGAACTGGTTCAGCAGCACAGTTCGTCAACATCCACACTAGGTCAAGAGACGGATGATGAGTCAGATGTGTCGGAGTGACAAAGGCCACCAATACAACATTTAGGCCATTACTAGGTTGAGGTGCTTATTAAATTGTTCGAGGTTTCTGTAAAATGGATCCAACAACAGCACTTATCGCCTGCAGACATGATTATAATTAATGATAACATTCACAGGTTTTCTGCAGACACAAATTTCTTGATCTGTGACAGATTTCAGTTCCACTGATTATAAAGTTCGCGATCACTGTCACAACACTGGTGCGCGAATATAGCGCATGCAAATTTACTTATGCGAATTCACCCTGAAAGAACACAAATTCCGGTTGTGCTTCCTAATCTACTGAAATATGAGGGCCACATATTCACGCAAAGTATCTCAGCAGCATTAACTGCAATAAAATAGATGTGATTCCCAAAATACGGAGAAAAATATAGATACCATCAGCCGCAGTTTCTGTGTTCCAACCTGGATAGACATGACTAGTAACATAATACAGATAATGAAACGATCATTTTACGATCGCTCGTTAATATCTTGGTATCTATACAAGGATGTGTGGCAACTCACAGATGTCTTCGTGGATTTTTATGATACAGCCTTACGCGTGTACAATCTCGATGCCGCGCATTACTTCTCGTAATCAGGGGCCCCCGAGTGGCCGAGTGGTCTAAAGCGCTCTCAGTTATGGATCACTGCCATCTCAACTCTGCGTTGGTTTGAGTCTCAGATTCGGCTAATGTGGGTATGTGAGAAATCTTGCCAGTAGCTTCTCGTGGGTCGCTGATTCTTTCCCTGGTTCTTCCTCCACCATTATTACTGGCCGCCATGTATAGCCAATTGTGTGCTGAAAAATGGCGTCAAACCCTACAATAACTACAACTACAACATATTCTCATAATCGGGAATGGCATTGGATGGACTGCTCTCTAAAACAAGGTGTAGTTAAAACTGTTAATGGACATCGACCAACATCTGCTTGCTTCATCAATGATTATCTGCAGCCCCAGAAGTGCTCTCAGTTCCTTTTTGGTATGCGATCATGGAAGATTTCGAAGACACGTTTACAGAATTCATCAAGCTTATACCCAACCTGTGAACTAAAAGAGAATATATAGTCCACGTGAGTAATTGACAGCTGTATCTACTGTTGGCAAAATTCATCGGGTGATAAGGTTTAGCAACCGCACCTGGATGGCAACATTTATACAAATGAATACGGATCTGCGCAAGGTGAATTGTGGACCCAACATTTGAGTCGCAGAAAATATTTGATGGTGGGCTCATTGCCGTACACAACAAGAAAACTAAGTGAAAAGTTGACAAAAGCAAAATTGTTTGAACTTTACACTAATTAATTTTCTTTCTTTTCTATTAGTTATTTTGAGTCACAGTAGTATATTTGTCTGTCTGTGCATTTACCTGCCTATGGAGGCTCTCAATGGACGGCACCTGTGTGCTTCACACAGTTGCATAAATCCTCGATGGAAAAAAGTGTGTTTAAGAACTAGTACTCATAATTGGCATGTTATGGCAAAGCATTCATCTCTTTATCAAATACAACCATTTCTTTTTTCCTCTTGTACAGATTTTTTTTCTCTTGCAAAGTTGATTTGAATCCAATCATAGAATGTTTTTAAAAAATTCAAGACTTGAAACAAATTATTTTAATAATATTATTTGTAGTCAGGATGCCAGATTAACAGATCTCCAATTGTTGGGACTATTGTTGATTTGGACACCTTCTAACCCCTCATAACAAATCTAAAATTAATGAACACTATACAATAAAAGAAAAATAAGTAAGACCAATGTCTTTCACACATTATGCTTTCATTGTGAATAAGCTTATTACATATAATAAATGAATGCAATAAAACTTCACTCAGATATTCCCTAATTTAGTTACAACACTTGGAGGATTGAAAATGCACCACTTCCAGTACCAACAGTGGCATGCATCAGAATTTAACATTTTCAACTTAGATACAATAACCACAGATTATTCCTATGATATATCTTTAAATTAATAATTGCAATTATGATCATAACTTTTAAATTACTATATGTAAGCGTGGTCTCACATTGTGCAAACAATCAGGTCTACTATAAAAGGTTCAGTCTTAAAACTTGACTCCTTTGTAAAAACATGTCCCATGAAACATTTCATCTTACCCGTTTGTAAGTACAACCACTGTATATAAGTTTCTTAAATTTTACACAGAAATTTAACATTGTCAATAATGTCAATGCCAGACCTGAAATTCTGTTGCTGGTTTGTCATGAATGTGCTTCTTAGAGCAAGACTTGCTATACATTGTGGCAAGTGCAAATGGTGGAGGAAACACCTGGGAAAACCCCGTTGAGACCTAGTGATTCATGGGAAGCTGCTGACAAGTTTTCTCACATACACACATTGGCACTGACTAGTCCTGACAACTGAACCCATGCATACTGAGGTAAGATGGTAGTAAAGTCAGATACTTTAGACCACTCAGCTACCTGGGAAAGGCCAGAACTGGAAAAGTGACTACTATATCTCAACATGCTTATAAAGGTTACACAATATAAAAAAACAACCACAAAACACAGCATTGTCAATAAAATCTTATTGTCATCACAAGTATCCAACACTCTAAAATTAAAAAGCAAAATGACTTGGTCATTTAATGTACCGACATCAGTCTCTGACTTACAATCAACACGATCATGTGACAGTTACATATGACATATGTGAAATTGGATACATATATGTACATTTATTTACAGGTAATATCAATCACATTCATACCTGACCAATATACATCATGTCATAGTATTATGTCATGAACTAATCATCATTTTCTTTATTATGACGATAGATTTGCCTTTATAAAGAAAAATATGTAGAAAGTCCTCTGTAGGACTCTGAAATTAAATTAGAAGGTACGAATATTCGATGTATGTGTGCATATACTGTATAGGGCTTAAAGGCATGTCAGCAAAATCATTATTGCAAGTTTAAGCTGTCACGGAATTATATAAATCCTTTTATTTATTAAATACATGTACTCTGATTTCATTTTTGTGTACAATGATACCCGAGGGTGATTTATATATATTGTATAATATTTTGAATAGTTCAGTTCATTATATGCCGCACGTGCAAAGAGCTTTTGATGGGAAGAACCAAATGCTTTCAGTGTACAGACGATATCTGTGTATAAATGCCTCAAAAGAAAAAAAAATCTTCACATTATCGAACGTCGTCAGTGAGCGGTCTACTTTAAGGACATGCACATCTTCAGCTGTAGAAGTATGCGAGTTATTTATTTTTTGTGTATCATTTACGATTATACTACCATGTTTATCTTGGTCTATTTTCTATATAGCTTTGGTCTACATGGTATAATGCAAATATTTTTTATTCTTGTTTGTGACATAGCAAGAGATTTATTCTGGCAATACAAAGTTGCATTTATAAGAACTGTTTAGTACCATAGGATTCTTATCGGGCAAGGTTGGGTTCACTTATGAACTTGTGTATTGTTTTGTAATTATTATGCCAATCTGCATAGCTTACTGTATATAATCTCATTATATTTTATCATATATGAATGTCTTATGCATAGTACGTGGCATTTGATATATTTTCAGCCGAACAGAGTGACCGGAGTGATATCTGACTGGAGTGACCAGCTGTAAATCTGACCAGAGTGATCAGATTAGATGTGGTATCAGTGGCTGAAGCTGACCATAGCAGCTGTGAAACTGACCATAGCAGCCATTGAGCTGAATAGTGTTGCTGGTGGAGTAGGTGATCAGGCGTTACTGGACGATTGGCTGATTGCTTGATTGACCAACCTTGAATACTGACAGCTTGATTGACCAATGCAGCCTATTGTACTGGTGATGGAGTGTACAACTCCATACATGTAATCTTTCTTTTAGCTGTACGCTAATTTTTGGGGTTCATAAAACTCAGCGTGTTTTTGATATTGTAGAGACAATTTATATATCTGTTTCTATTTGTTGATATAATTTCACAATTTTGAGTGATTACATTTTATTATAGGAATAAAATACAACAATTTTTACTGTTTGAGTAAAATACATCCTTCTTTTCATGGTGAAATAACTGTGAATCATTCACCCATGTCTTTGTACTGTGTAAGGTCATTTATTTGTATTTTCATTATTAAGTCCGTACATTGTATGTTAATGATCCAATATTTGGATCAAATACACGCAGATATTAATCATGATTAATTTCTCATTCAAATCATTTGTCATTAAACATTGTATTTGTATCAGCATCAATTGTGTCATGTTGTAAATCCAAAACCTGGCTATCATATTAAAAAAAAAAAAAAAAAAAAAAAAAAAAAAAAAAAAAAAAATAAATAAAAAAAAAAGTAAAACCCTTAAAATAAAAAATATCAATTTTTCAATTTAATCCTAACTCTTGTAAAAGGACAAAGAAGACACTCAGCATTCCATCACCATGAGACATACCACATATCAGTTAGGTTGCCATTAGCCACCGCTTATGACATGCAGGAAGATGCATTAGGTCTACATCACATTCCAGAGACTGCTGGAGCTGGGACAAGATATGGGGGGGGGGGGGGGATCAACATTCACTGTACAGCAGTTCAAAAACAACACAAAATAAAAAGCATTACTAGGCAATAAATCAATACCAGAATTATATTACAAATTACCACCAGATACTTTCCGTGGTAACAACAAATAAAATGACATAAAATTTAAAATGTTGTGACAAGGTCTATCCGCTAAATAGAATCTCATTGGACACATCATTTATTGCTTGTACAAGAACACTCAAAAGAAAGACCCTCATCTTTAAACAATCAATGCTCCACTAATGAAGCAGATACCTAGGTTATAAAATTTTGAATATAACGAAAGAAAAAATAATCTAACATGTTTTTAATTACAATAAAGTACAAGAAAATATACTGACAAACTTAAGTTGCATCCAAATTACATGTGTCAGCATTAAAATTAGGGATATTGACATTCTTTATCATGGAATAATAATATACCAATTTTCAGTAACTAATCAAAAGTAATGTCCTTCAATTTATAAGTCAATTATCTTTCAATATCAAAGTCTTTAAATGAAAAAACCAATTTCATGCGAGCCATTCTGAAAGAGTAATGATAACAAGCTTTTCAAGATGGCAATACTGGATTTCCAAGCAGCAGCATTTTTTTCAGGAACAATCATTAGATATATGTATGTGCAAAGTTTCATGGCAATCCTCTGAGCAGTTTAGAAGTAGTAATATGAAATGGACGGACAACATTCAATAAAAATTGTCCCATACAATCTTCTGGTTTATGGCCAGTAGAACCTAACAACTAGCATTGCAAGTAAAGCCACAAATCTGAATTTATGAGGAAAGATATTTATAATATTCTTGTAATAAAAAAGAATTACTTTTCTCTCCCCAATAAATTACATGTAGACATTAGTACAGTACAGCAGTCTAAAAGAATTTCCATCTGATGAATACCGTATGTACTTCTTTATAAGTCAAGTAAAAATGCAAACTACACAGGCCCAGACCTGTCATGGCATATATGCACCAGATTATCTAGGTCTGCATAGTTTATTAGGGGTAATCAGTAGCGCAAACAACACAGGCCCGGATCTGTTGCTGCATCATGCAAAAGCTGATCAGGGTCTATGTTATTTGTAGTTGGACTCGACTTATTATATGCAAGCATTAACACTATGTGAATAACAATGTGCTTTTGTTGTATATTTTGAAAGCATTATTCTTCATCTGGTTCTAAATTATGTCAATCTGGTGGCTGCTAATGTCACAAATTGAAAGGCTGAATGAAACTGAAAGACTAGATGAAAAATGTAATTATCGATTATACAAAAGTGTAGTTTTTAGCAAACAAAAGGAATTCATTATAATACACATTACAAACATCTTCATTAATTTTGTAAAATTTTCAAATGTCTCCCTCTCTCTTCACATTAAAGCTATGGATTTTCTCAAAAGTCAAACTATCTGTTTGAAAAATATTAATAAAATTATAATAAAAAATGAAAGTAGACTTAAAAAGAGGTCCAAAATTTGACCCACCAACGTTCTCTTGAAGATCTTGCAATCTCAAATGCACACATCAATCCAGTACATACAAAGCAAAATCCAGAATTCTTATTTGAACATAAAAACATATCATATCTGTTGTATATTGTTTGTTCTGATCACCCACTGAAGTTTCTAAGGGGTGAATAATAAAGAAGAAAAATGAAAAATGTAATCAACTGCATTTCCATCTAACTTAACATTACTGATGAAAATGGGTTGAATATTGTATTATTACCTTGAGAAACACGGGTATATTTAAATCTGGAAAATTAATATGATTTGTGTTATTGGAAACTTGTGAGGAAAGGAAAGGAAAGATTATGTATATCTCACTGGACATGAAGGAAACTAGAAATGTGTTCATGAATTGATTTGGTGTTTAATGGCACATCAACAGATGAAGGTTATGTCACTCTGGAGTCGAAGGTTGATCAAAGTAGGATTCACAGCGACACCCTTTAGAGTGATACAAAAATTTTGACTGATACACATATTTTATATGTTTACACTACTTACTTACTAACATGCTTGTAAGTATAATTCATTCTACTCTATTTCAGCTGACTTCCATTTTATCCAATAATCATCTTTAAATAAGAAAATATCATGAAATAGTTTTCTTACTTAAAAGCTGCATTTAACCAGTCACTAACTAAAATGCTTTCTCATCAACTTATTTTGTTTATCCCTTACCTAAATCTTCCAATAATCCAATGTCAAGTGAGTTGCTTTGACCTGCTTCTATGTCACGCAAATTAATGCATGACACATGCTCCAGACACAATGATCATGGAGTGTTACACAATTTTGGCCAATTAGTAACAGATAAAAAAAGTCAAGCAAGGAGCTCAGTCATTGCACAAAATTTGTAAAACCAAACAGTCAAGCTTACCTAACTTTTAATGCAAGAGCTTTTGCCAAAAAATAGATTTAGAATGTATTCAGATTACGACCTTATGACCTTTTAAGTGAATATCAAAGTTTCAAATTTTCATACAAATCTAGTAAGAACATTTTCTTTTATAGGATAATTGTCAAATTTGTTGACTGGATTCGGTTTCAGAAATCCATTATTAAAAAAGGAAAGGTAACTAAATATTGTTTTGGGGGGAATTATTATATTAAACATAAATAATAATTATGGCATGACAGACACTGATCAAAGCCATTTTTAAAGAAAAAAAGTTTATAGTTTTCTTCTATAGCTGAAAATAATCTAAATATATTTCTTTTTTAAAAATTGTGTTATTACCACAAGAGCAACCAAAACCAATTTAAATGGTAACAATTTACTCATTGGATTATTTTCCAACACATGTCATGCAAAGTTATTGGAAAGTAAAAGTGACAGCTTTAATTTATGTACTAACATAGTTCAGTTGGTAGAGAATAAGTCTTGTATGCCAATGGTTGTTTCATACCTGCTCAGACCAGATATCTTGATGTGTCCATGGGAAAATCACTCAACTCGCATGTCCTCAGCTTGATATAGCCCAAAAAATGTCCTCAGCTCGATATAGCCAAATAAAAGTCCTCAGTATGATTTAGCCAAATAAATGTCCCCATCATGTGTGCGTGAGTGTGATTTGAAATTTTAACATAGCTTTGACAATTTTTCAGTCATATGGCTATGATGTATGTAGTGTGATATTTTATAGTCATGTCTAGCACTGGGGCACCATGGCACGGACATGTTCCACCCTGACACCAGGACGACCAGTCCTAGCACTAACCTCCTAATTAATGCTGAGCACCAAGTGAGGCAGCTGTTAGTACCACTTTTGTATATCTTTATTATCACTTGGCTGGGGATCGAACCTATGACCTCCCACATCTAAGGCAGATGCTGTAACCAATGGTTCAGTGGAACAGTCCTCATCAGGACATAGCCATATAAATTTCTACAGCATGATACAGCTAAATAAATTTTCTCAGCAAGATATAGCCAAATAAATTTCCACAGCATGATAAAGCAAAATAATATGCTAAGCTGCTATTAAAAACCAAACAAAACTTAACTCCATTAAGTGGAAAACATGGTATTTAATATCCAATGTCACGTTTGTACAATGAATATATACCTCTGAACGTATTTGCAGTATTTATGACCTTTGAAGCAATTTGTGTTCTACTTTTAGTTCCTTGCTTGTTAAACCTGACGGGTTTTTTTTTGTTTCAAGTTGTTTAAGTTCTTTCACCAACAATGTGTACTATATTTAGACAATGTGTCCTATATTTAGACAATGTGTACAATGTTCAAACAATCATACTTCATTCAACATGTACCATATTCAGACACTGCTACTGTATTCAGACAAGGTGTATTATAATCAGACAATTTTAATGTAATCAGTGTGTACCATATTCAGACAATGATACTGTATTCAGACAAGGTGTATTATAATCAGACAATTTTAATGTAATCAGTGTGTACCATATTCAGACAATGATACTGTATTCAGACAAGTAGTATTATAATCAGACAATGTTAATGTATTCAGTGTGTACCATATTCAGACAAGATGTATTATAATCAGACAATGATACTGTATTCAGACAAGTAGTAATATAATCAGACAATGTTAATGTATTCAGTGTGTACCATATTCAGACAAGTTGTATTATAATCAGACAATGATACTGTATTCAGACAAGTAGTATTATAATCAGACAATGTTAATGTATTCAGTGTTTACCATATTCAGACAATGATACTGTATTCAGACAAGTTGTATTATAACCAGACAATGATACTGTATTCAGACAAGTTGTATTATAATCAGACAATGTTAATCTATTCAGACAAGTTGTATTATAATCAGCCAAAATATAATTATTCAGTGTACCATATTCAGACAATGATACTGTATTCAGACAAGTTGTATTATAATCAATTTTAATGTATTCAGTGTGTACTATATTCAGACAATGATACTGTATTCAGACAAGTTATATTATAATCAGACAATGTTAATATATTCAGTGTGTACCATATTCAGACAAGTTATATTATAATCAGACAATGTTAATGTATTCAGTGTGTACCATATTCAGACGCTGATGCTATATTTAGACAAGGTGTGTTATAATCAGACAAGGTAAACAATAGAACTCCCATTGACAATTTTCTCAACTTAAGATATAGTCAGGTTTACCCTGATAGGTTAATGCGCCACTTAAACACATATCAGCATTCTAGTAACAATCGTTGAGACCACAGAAGCAATACACAGCATCCAAACTCCATACAGGAACAAGCTAATAAAAGTCGAGTTTTGATACTACAGTTGAATAAAAGATTGTAAATATAATGATATGGTCCTTGATTTAGCTTCCATCAAGAAGAGTTTTCATAAAATGAATTTTTAAAAACATAATAATTTTTAAACTGAAATTGGATTAAATAATTTGTATGTGTGACTTTGCCAATAAGTGCAATGCATCAGCCATCGCATATTTTCATATACAAATGTGTTGCAATTTAATTTTATCTGAAATTATTGTGAAAGAATGGTCCGGTGGTGATGGAAATTAGGGAGCTTTTATTAATCATGATCACAATAAAGGTCATGTGATGCAAGACACATGTCATGTTATGAAAGAGATGGCCTCCACTGTCGTTCTACACTGGAAAAAGTACCCTACACATGCAGCAATGGGAGAAATGTTGATACATATTGCATACAAGAATTTCCACAAATGACAAGACACTTCATGAATTTTGGCAACATGATTAACATGTGCTGTAATTACAGTGACATACAACAAGACAAAAGATTATAACTATATAATCATATTAATACTGTAAAAAAATGGCTTTGGCAAAATAGATTGCCAAGAATATTTTGCCATGAGAACACATCCGTAATCTTGTAACATTTGGCCTATAATTGTCACTATCTATACCTCATGTTCAATGTGATTATCTGTGTAGTTACCTATATCCATGGCTAATGTGGTTATTTGTGTGGAAATCTGTACTCCATGGCAATAGTGGTTACCTGTCTGGCTATATATACTCCATTATTAATGTGGTATTTATGTGGAAATGCTATAACACATTGTGAATGTGGCTATAACCAGCAGTAATGTGGTGATAATATGAAGCTTATTACACACAAATTAATCTTACAACCTCATCTTGTGTTCAATATGGGTTTTCAAGCCATAATACATATTGTTCACCCAGATTAGAGCTATTCAGGTGTTTACACTGAGATATGCATGTCAACATTCTTTAATGCACTGGACTGAACTTTGTAAAATTGGAAATTTTCTTTAAATTATATTTACACTGAAAAGTTTATGGTATATGGAAAGTTTACCATCAGTGAAAAGTGTACAATCAGTGAAAAGCTTACAATCAGTAGTACACAGAGCCACATTTGTATTTGTTCTATGTCAGATGAAAGAACTCTGAAAAAAACAACTGTTTGTAGAGAGTCAAAGAATTTTCATGAGCTTCCAATCCTTTACAATATTTTTCTTCCCAGAAATGAACATATCCATGTTAACTTTACCAATGGACAAATAGGTACAAAATAATGAAACAAAAACACATAATTAGCATACCATAAAAGCAAAGAAATGCCACTCAATCTGGTAAGAACCCACATCATGTAGACTTGATCCACATAATCAAATTATTTTTGTTCTATATTTCAATGAATTTAAGAAGTGATATATTTGATTTATGTTTTTCATTCCATCAGATAAATTGAAGGAGTTGGGAGAAGAATTCAATGAATTTTTCTTCAAATTCAAAAACTTTCCAAGGACAAAAACAACTCTTTTAAAATTAAATTTTCAAGAAAAACCATCAGTTTCAAGGATCTTTCATGGTACAAAACCATGAAAACACAGTTTTCTTTACACAGTGTATATAATGTAGTGTCTTGCATTTTGAGGACAAAGTTTTCTGTAAAGCAGGTAAGACAAGAAACCCTAGCATTCCGGGATACAAACTTAATGCATGACACAGGATACAAGCCTGAGGCATATTGCAGGGATATAAACTTTAAGTATATCTCAGGGATACAAACTTTAAGTATATCTCTGGATACAAACTTTAAGTATATCTCTGGATACAAACTTTAAGTATATTTCTGGATACAAAGCGGTGACGTATCCCAGAATAGACTTCAGGCAGATCCCAAGAATACACTCTTTTGGGCATATTCAAATATACAAACTTTTAGCATAACACATGATACAAACTTTAGCCATAACACAGGATACAAACTTAAGGCATAACACAGGATACAAACTTTAGGCATAACACACGACACAAACTTTAGGCATAACACAGGATACAAACTTTAGGCATAACACACGACACAACCTTGATTTTACATCAGAGAGGTTTAATACAGCAATGCAAGTAGAAGATTAAAATAAAATTAACGCAAAATCTCAATGATGAGTTATTTTTTTCTAGCTTGAAAACACAAAGTTCTCAAAATTACTGCAGGAAATGTGACATCTGTGTCTGACCATTGAGAGTGATGTATTTTTGTTTGACCACATAAGATTAAGCTTCTATTATAGTGCACTCAAAATGCTATATATGTTGGCATGAGGTGTCTTCTATGTAGAGAAAAACTGGACAACCTGAAGAAATATCAGAACAACATTGGGTGGTCAACCATATTATACATGGCTGAACCTGGACCTGAACCAATCGCTGCAAAAGTGTAGCTACTGCATTTCTTTGGCAAAAATTTATATCCATTCAAGTCTGCTTTAATAGGGTTATCCTTCCACTTTCTGAAAACAGTACATCTCCAAACTGAACATGTTTTCTAAAAACCTTGACACAGTCTAATATTCTTGTGCATCATATTTAATTTCAGTATAAGGTATAAAATGTAGCACATGACAGCAAACAGAAATAACTATTATTTGAGTACAAATCATTGCAGGTAAATTGTCTGCAAGGCATTATGGGAATATGGGGCATTCAGTTATCACTGGGATGATTTTTCATTGACATAAGGGGTGAGGTAGTCAAACTAAAACATGGCACCAGTTTTGCCTAATCTGCTATGCAGAAAAGTTGCATAATACCTTGCAATCTATACAGGAATCTCTGTGCCTGCTACTGTCTGCTACAAATCATTGAAAATGAAATATGTTACCTGCTAAACTTAAGTAAGCTTAGGACATGTAAACAGTTATCTAGTTAATTATTATACTTTTCAGCAGCAAATGTAAACAAGCTGCAGTAAATTGCCCCAATTTTAGCAGGCTTTTGTTTAAAACAATGACCATTCTTTCCTTCCAGGACTGAGGATTTTGTTTTCAGTACAATTATATTGGTTGGCTTGTTTGTTTTCCTTGTTCGTCTAATTTCCTCCCAACAATGTATTTTGTCACTTTCATCCATTGAAACTGAATTTTGTCCTTTTGTTCACTGCTTTCTTCTTCTTTATTTTTAAAACAAATGTCTGATGATGAGAAATGGTACAAACACAACTAAGTTCGACTTCAGTGTAAGACACTGCTAACATCCCACATCTGAAAGAGAAATCACAAGAAGATATAACTTAACTAGATAAACTTTCATTGTATAATGCGCTGGAATATCTGGATCTTTGCCATTTTGGGGAAGACTCAATAAAACAAATAACATTGAATATGACCTGCCAGCACATTTAGCATCTGTATTTTCAGGGTAAGCATCATTAGCAGTCGAGCTGACTTATAAGCAAGTACATATCCATGGTACACAACAAAAGTTATTATTTTTATTTGTTATTCTTGTCATTAGTGTAATTGGTCATCATCTTTTTTAAAGCCGGTCATGTTTATCATTGCTTATTAGGTACTGTATAAACATATTCAGGTTCAGCAAGCATCTCTATAACTTAGAATAACTGTTGGAGACAAAAAAAGCTTTCGTTGTTTACCCTATTATTTCTTTTCTTTGTGTTAGTAATAAGATATGATGCAAGTTAATATCCTTAAACAGAAAAATCTCATTTTATACACAATATGTCAGACTGATTTCAAACAATACCACGACAAATCAAAAAGTTGGTGCAAATTCTAAATGGCAAAGAAAACAAATGTTTTGATAAATAAATGCATAATGTTAAGTTTTACGTTTGTTAAGTGATACTTTTTGAATAAGTATATTTAAATATTTCTTAACATCAACTAGTATTACAAATGAAATTCAACATGCACATAAACCTTATATTTAAATCATATGAACTGAATCTTAATGGCAATGAAAATTCATTGATTCAGAAATGATAAATGCCACTACCTCATAAATCTAAATTTTAGAAGGAAATGTCTCTTCAACATCTGAAGTCTTAACAATATAATACAATGAAGCACCAATTAAATAACTATTACAATGTAGCACCAAATAAATAACTACAACAATGTAGCACCAAATAAATAACTATTACAATGTAGCACCAATTAAATAACTATTACAATGTAGCACCAATTAAATAACTACATCAATGTAGAACCAAATAAATAACTATTACAATGTAGCACCAATTAAATAACTATTACAATGTAACGCTTAAAAAAAGCTCTACCACAATGTAGTACCAAATAAATATCTGCCCCAATAAATCATCAGATACATAACTACCACACTGTAAGACTAAATAAATAACTACCACAATATAGCATCAAAGAAATAACTGCCATAATGTAGCACCAAATAAATAAATATCATAATGTAGCACCAACTAAATAACTGCCACAATGTAATAACAAATAAATAACTGTCCCAATGTACCATCAGATACATAACTACCACATTGTAACACTAAATAAATAACTACCACAATATAGCACCAAATAAATAAGCACCACAACATATCACCAAATAAATAACTGCCCCAATGTAACACCAAAAAAATAATTACCACAATGTAACACTAAATAAATAACTACCATAATGTAGCAACAAATAAATAAATACATTAATATAGCACCAAATAAATAATTGTAACAATGTAGCACCAAATAAATAACTATCTTAATGAACCACCAAATAAGTAACTACCCCAATGCAGCACCAAATAAACAACTACCACAATGTTGCATCATATAAAAAAACTTCTCCCTTTGTTTAACCTTGAACAGTTTGCAACTGGCACTTAAAAGCATTACTGAATAAAACCATTGCCAGTCACAAGTAACTATTGCCAGTCATCAGTAACCATTACCAGTCACAAGTAACTATTGCCAGTCATCAGTAACCATTGCCAGTCACCAGTAACTATTGCCAGTCATCAGTAACCATTGCCAGTCACCAGTAACTATTGCCAGTCATCAGTAACCATTGCCAGTCACCAGTAACCATTGCCAATCATCAGTAACCATTGCCAGTCACCAGTAACTATTGCCAATCACCAGCCAGTCACAAAGTAACTATTGCCAGTCATCAGTAACCATTGTCAGTCATAAGTAATTACAATGTTTTATGCCTTGAAAATATAAATACCTAATTCACTAAAAGGTGGTGCTGATATAACACTAACAAACTTTGCATCAATGGACTGGGTCATCACTTGTATTGAGTGGTCTAAGATAGGTGAAACTGTAGCACAGAAGTAGTTGCTTTCCAGTTTAAATAGAGACATAACTGCATACTCAGCAACATTAATAATGTTAATATTATTTTCATTTAATTAAGTGTGCTAAATTATTATGGTTGCTTTGAATTTGTGGACATGGCTTAATGACATTTGAGCCAAAGTTTAACATGTGACGTAGACTAATTAAAGCGAATGTTCTGAATAAATAATTTATCATTTTCCTTTCTGTCTGTATGCACATGGAATTATCCAATTTGTGACAAGAATTGTAAATAACTGCAGATCCACGTATATTTTTCACACAGTTTCTTTAATTATGGCATGTAATATATAGATCACTCTTTTTATGCTCAGATTGCACTTTTTATCCACTTATGTTAGTAATAAGATACACAGATCGTGGGGATGCCATGTATGAACTCAAAACAAAGCAGTTCAGGTTCACATTTAATATAATTACCTTTATTTTGGGTACCCGGGTAACCAGTAATTATGATTATCAAGTACTCTTTGATGTTTTCTAAAATTTTTACCTCTATAAACAAATTCCTCTCTTCTTGAGCTGTTTCAAAGTATAGAACATTCAACTGGTAAGGATTGATATCGTAAAACAAAAAAGACACATCAACATATAACAAATCCAACAATTAAAATCAAGTGATGTAAAAAATCAATTAGCTTGGCAATTATAATCAAGTGATGTAAAAAATCAATTAGCTTGGCAATTATAATCAAGTGATGTAAAAAATCAATTAGCTTGACAATTATAATCAAGCGATGTAAAAAATCAATTAGCTTGGCAATTATAATCAAGCGATGTAAAAAATCAATTAGCTTGGCAATTATAATCAAGCGATGTAAAAAATCAATTAGCTTGGCAATTATAATCAAGTGATGTAAAAAATCAATTAGCTTGGCAATTATAATCAAGTGATGTAAAAAATCAATTAGCTTGGCAATTATAATCAAGCGATGTACCAAAATAGTTAGCTCTGCAATTATAATCATGTGAAAAAAATTATCAAACAAAAAGCATTGACATTATTACAAAATGCAAAAATCTTATTCATTTCATTCAGTGGTGTGTAATTTCTAACTCAACTGACACCATGTGTCCCCAACATTGTCATCTTTTCCCGTTTCAAACCTAATGCAAGTTTTCAATGTAAATGAAAGAATAAGAAGATATGCCCTTTATTCATAACATTAGAGAGTATTCAAGAGGTTATGGAACACCATGAATGACATCATCCCTGTATGAAAATAAAAACAAGACTCACCCATGCAAATATGGATGCTCTATTAGTGCTGAAGCTCCGTAAATTTTGAAATACAAAGATGATAATAGTAACGACAGCTTGATATTAGTGACAGCTGTGATATTATAAATCAATTAAAGAAATTAGTAAGTTTTGTGCATTTTGCATCTTTATGCTTTTTATTTTCAATATCACAACGTGGAGAGGTACAAGCTGAGAGCAAAATACTATGTTTTTGTGTGCATTAGACCTATACAACATGCTTGAGCCTGCATTAAAAATACCAAATACAAATAAAATGTCCATTTATATGATTACACTGTACTGTACAATCACTTCTATTCATAAATAAGAAAAACATCAGGCACCTCATTACAATGCAAAACAGTTTCCAAATTAATAATTGAGCCAAGAAAACTGGACTTAGATGCAGTCTGGGAGAAATATAAATTGAGAAAAAAAGTTGTACACTGGTCATAGTATTTTTTAAGAATAAACAAGGATGTAAGAGAAACTAAGCATGATGCTCACTGAGTAAATAATGAAGGTCTAATTTAGTTTTATGTCATCATTCGGACGGTGAACCAGATGGATCTGATTTAAACTATATACTCACAAGTCCATTCCAACATCAATCTGCACAGACCCGAAAGCTGTCAATATGGGCAGATCTAGGTCTATGCAGTTTGTTAGAAGTAGAACAAACCATAAAAAATTTGATCTGCTTGGCATTATGCTATATGAGATCAGGAGCTATGTTATTTGCCATTGGACTTCACATACGAGTGTTTACATATGCTAACTTTGCTAAATTTTTAGGCTGTCAAACAGGAAAATATGCAACAGGAAATGATTAATACTTATGTTTAGCAATGTTGCTGATAACATCTCAAATTTTGTTTCCAATAAAGCAATGGAGTACTGAAAAAAATTACATTGTTTATACACACATATTATACTCTAGACATTTAGTAGAGATTGTTCCTGTCATATGACTTGTATCCATTAGGGTATACACAAATCATTTCCTTACCTTAACAACTCTATCCCTCCCAACTGTCAGTAATCTCTTCCTGGTTTCCTCAATGAACATCGCTGCAACACACTGTTTTACATCATGAAATGTAGCCAAAGGAGCCCGCCTGAAAAAAAATGTTTTGTCAAAACTAAAATCAAGTATGACTTCCTAAGTTAGACTGTGTGTAATATTCCAAGTTGATGTGCATCAGTTTCCTCAACACATTCCACATGCAGTGCATAGATAGCCAAACCTTCTGAAGCAACTGCCTCCATACAAGACCAGCATCTGTGTAAAGGTAAAGTTCATATCTGCTACAACTGATATGTATTATTAGATAAACCTATCATACTTTTGTTTAAAAAATAGCCAAAATTTTAGAATGGTTTCTTACAAGTCAGAAAGTGATACTCTCCTTTTCTGATCCCCTATCACCATGTTCTCAAACAAGAATGGATCTACTTTCATTCCTGGTTACAACTGAACAAATAAGAACAACAATGCCACAGCCTAATCTGCCATGCTAAAGAAAACAAGTAATTGTCTCTGTAGAAAATCTATATCTGCCATCAAGTTCCATCAATATGTCTAAGCCAAACTGTACAAATAATGCTCTCATTCAAATATATAATCCCCATCAGAGACCCTCATAATGTATTTAGACAGCAATGTATAGGCATTTACAGTGCTGAAATCTTGTGTCATTCAAATTTTTGAACTGCACAATAATTGTTTATCACATAATTATATGGGTATGTTGCCCATATGCATTAAAGAACAAGACTTGCTAACACTGATTACAGTGAAAATAAGTGATTAGTACATGTGCTTCAACCATAAATCTAGATCTTCATGCAGACACCAGCTGATCAATATGATTTAGTTATTGATTTAAAATATGATTGAAATATTAAGCAGTTTAATTTGTTTTTTTAGTTAAATATAGCAATTTTATTATATTATTTGAAAGTTCATAACATTATAAAAGTATCACTACCTCAGTAAATTCAATCTTGGCTGCTTTAACCAATATATCACTATCATAGTTTTGTTTGTTTTTTATGGTTTAACACCATTTTTCAGCACAATATAGGCTATACATGGCGGCCAGTATTAATGGTGGCACTTTCATAGTAAATTCAGTCTAGGATATTTTAACCAAAATATCAGTATCCTGTTTTAACAAAAATATCAGTATCACAGTAATTTAAACTTGGCTGCCAGATCAAATCATATTGTTAGCAAAAAGGAAATCTAGATGATCACAGTAATTGAATCTTGACTGACAGATCACATCGTATTGTTAGCAAAAGGAAATCTAGATCACATCATATTGTTAATAAAAGGAAATCTAAATGATCACAGTACTTGAATCTTGGCTGACAGATCACATCGTATTGTTATCAAAAGGAAATCCAGATCACATCGTATTGTTATCAAAAGGAAATCCAGATCACATCATATTGTTAGCAAAAGGAAATCTAGATCACATCATATTGTTAACAAAAGGAAATCTAAATGATCACAGTACTTGAATCTTGGCTGCCAGATCACATCGTATTGTTAGCAAAAGGAAATACAGATCACATCATATAGTTAGCAAAAGGAAATCTAGATCACATCATATTGTTAGCAAAAGGAAATCCAAATCACATCATATTGTTAGCAAAAGGAAATCTAGATCACATCATATCGTTAGCAAAAGGAAATCTAGATGAGTAATTCATCTTGGCTGTCAGATCACATCATATTGTTAGCAAAACAAAATCTAGGTCACTAATTGATGCGTTGCATCTCATGATACAAATGTCCTTATGCTGACAACTTGTGATTTTCTTCTGCAATCACAATTCTATCATAATACCGGATTTTCTGGGGTATAAGTCGCTACTTTTTTCGTTTTTTTTCTTTCAAATGACGTGTGCGACTTATACGCAGGAGCGACTTATACGATAAATAAATTTTTTTAACAACTGATATGACTGATGCGCAGTGATGCTGTGTTATAGCGAAATGCATGTACGGTATACCGGCAAGCCAATTGCTTGAAACTTACACGTAAGGCTGGCGAACAATTTCAATTGTCGTATAAAATGCCTTTGAAGTTCGCTCTGGGTGTGGAATTGACCGGAATACCGAGACTGGCTTCATTGAGAGAACTTTAAAGTAATTAATAAAAAAAATTGGAAGGCTGGCGAACAACTTCAATTGTTTTATAAAGTGCCTTTGAAGTTCGCTCGGGTTGTGGAAATTGACCGGAATACCGAGACTGGCTTCATTGAGAGAACTTCAAAGTAATTAATAAAAAAAACTGGAAGGCTGGCGAACAACTTCAATTGTTTTATAAAGTGCCTTTGAAGTTCGCTCGGGTTGTGGAATTGACCGGTATATAAATACGGACCGTTCATACCATGGAGCATTAAAAAAAGATAGTTTCACAATAACGTTGAATGATTTAAAATTGTTATATTAGCGTAAGTCAATACAGTTTAATCATGGCACCAACAACTACCACGCGAAAAAGTT
Source organism: Unio pictorum (assembly GCA_030141615.1). Classification (NCBI taxonomy): domain Eukaryota; kingdom Metazoa; phylum Mollusca; class Bivalvia; order Unionida; family Unionidae; genus Unio; species Unio pictorum. Next base: position 8,784,601 of record JARLTB010000074.1, read on the forward strand.
ATGATGCAGAATTTAAGTTAAATGTTGTAGCATTTGCGAAAGAAAACGGAAATCGTGCAGCAGAAAGAAAATTCAACGTAAGCGAGAAGATTGTGCGTGACTGGCGTAAAAAAGAAGACGAGTTAAGGTCAACCAAAAAAACCAAGAAGGTCAATCGTAGTGGCAAAGCAAGTTGGCCAGTTCTTGAGGAGAATCTACGACAATGGATTGTGGAACAGCGTGCTGCAGGTCATAGACTTTCAACAGTTCAAGTACGACTCAAGGCACAGTCAATGGCGAAGGAGAGCGAGATTCCCGATTTTGCCGGTGGACCAAGTTGTTGGAAATTACCAAGTCGTATGCAATGGCCGGCGGTATCAAAAATGTGATTACAGTAAGTGCGCAGGAGCGACTTGTACGCAGGAGCGACTTATCTGTTGAATTTTCCAAAATTATCTGGATTTTCCCCTCCCGCGACTTATACCCAGGAGCAACTTATAGGGCGGAAAATACGGTAATATATATATATATATATATATATATATATATATATATATATATATATATATATATATATATATATATATACACATATATATAAAGACACTTCAACAAGAGTAGCATGAAAGATTGTTGCATTTCACAGGTAAAGCAAGTTATCCAAATATTTGCTTCATTATTTCTATAAAAAAAATCATTTATTCCATACATTATTTACACATAAGACTACAATGGGTATGCAAATTCACTTCAAATGAAATAAATTTGCTGTATCCATGTGTGTACTATGTTGCAATGTATATACATATATTAATCTGTATGGTTTGTAAGACTGAGTGTATAAATTGCATGTTCTCAAGTACGAGGTAAAATTATAAAATCATTTTTAAGGATGACATACATTTAAGCATAATAATACAGTGGGACCCCGCTATAATGCACTCAATTATAACATGAATTTGGATATAATGTGGTTGTGGCATGGCTCCTGAAATTTCAGGTACTTTATTACAGGTATTTTTCTCAAAAACCAAAAAAAACCTTATAAGACTTATGAAAAATAAAATACGTAAACAGTTTTATTATCATTTTCAAGAAGAGATTGCATATAAATTCGAAAATAAGACAACTGTGGCTGAAATATCATATACATGTATTATTTGAATACAAAATAATCGTTGTGTGGCTCCTAAAATGTAAAAATTTAACCAATTTCTTACAGTTTTGTGCCAAAATAAACATTAATACAAAACAGTGGCTGGGCCTTTTGAGAACTTTGATCTTTGTATATTGTTGAAAAATGACATCTCATAAGTGTTAATATTATTATCACTGATCTTTGAGCAATGAAGCCATCATGTCTACTTTGTGTTTGTCTTTAACGCATTCCGTATACAATCATTGCTCTAATAATATCCGACATATGTTATCTAAATTGCATACACAACTAAGCAACAGCCAATGCCGCAGATGATAAAAGATTCTCACCAGAATTTATTAATCAATTAATTTAAGTACATTGCTTGTCAAAGTCAACTGCCGTGCTAAACTTGTTCAAATTAGGGGGGCAACGTTTTATAAAACATCAAAGAAACAAAAGCCACCAACATGTGTGGCTTGATGGTGTTGTTTTATGCAATCTGTTGACTAGTAAATAATGTCCTCCATTTCCTTCAAATATACCCCAATTGTTTAATGACAATTATTGTTGCTGTAGTCTTTCAAACCAATAGGGTGTTAGAGTCTAAGATTTGCCTAATGTAGTTACGTGAGAAAGCTTGCCAGTAGCTTCTCGTGGGTCGGTGGTTCTTTCTGGGGTTTTCCTGGGTTCTTCCTCCACCAATAATACTGGCCGCCAGGTATAGCCTATCGTGTGCTGAAAAATGGCATTAAACCCTACAACAACAACAACATCAAGCCAATAGGAGTAAAAGTGTTAATTAGTGGATATTTAGAGGAAAATGGGAAACAGAAACATAAAAGCTGAGATGAGAAATGTAATGGTACAAAATTTATACAGACACCCGTTATGTAATATTTGTTATTTTCTTTTCATTGAATTCAGTCACATAATGATCTGTGACAATATTATTGAATAATTTACATCTGTGTGTGGCTATTTTCGATGGAAATACTTGTATTGTGGATTCAATGTATGTTATGAGATTCGCTGGTGAGTACACAGTGCTGATACTCTTTTCATGCTATAGATCAGACATGTATATATAAACTAGACATGTGTATGTAACAATGCATGAATAAAGTAATATATTGTATATGCAATTTCTGTTCTCACAGCAAATGTTTTTCTCATTTAATATACACTAATCTAAACTGGTAATTGTGCCAATGAAGCATGCATTTTCGCACTGCTTTTATTAACCCATGCCCCACTAAATCTAAAAATATGTTGGTACTGTACATGGTTGCTTATAACATGGTTTGGTTTATAACATGGTTGGATTCTATGGCTCTCAACTACCGTGTTATAGCATGTCTATCCCTTATCAAAGAATAATTTCAACTCATTGAAGAATGACTAATGAAAATGTTTCTTAAATTTCATGTTTCAACTTTAGCATTTTTATTAGCAAAAGTCAAGTCTGATTGAACTAATAAGCTGATTAATGGATTTCAGAATTAAATTAAATTTATGTCAAGTTTTGTTTTCTTACCTTGATAATAACTCTTATAGCTAAAGAGAATAAAAATATAAAACTCACTCCTCTTCAGTAATTCCTTCAAAACACTCTTCACACACTCGGACATCATATTCATAGCCCATGGGTGGAATGGTGGATCTTTTACCACTGCATTTATCACACACTGCCTTTCCACACTTTCTACAGTGATGCTGTGGACAGAAAAATCATTAAAGAAAATAATCATGCACATGGGGTAACAATATTCTTAAGTCAATGTAAGTCTTAGCATTGACCTTAATTTATTATATGCTATGCCAGCTTGGAGTGCATTATGCAAGAATACACTTGTTTTAGAACCAATTCATACTTGGCAGGTGTCAGAAATGATGACAGCAAATGATAAATCCTGTGATTTCACAAGTCAATTATCCACATTATTTGTATATTGATTTGTACAAAGAGGTTAGCACAAAGGCTCCTGAGAAAGTCAGGATTTTTATCTGAAAGGATTATCACCCCTTATCATGAAAGCAAGAGGAAGCACAAACAAAATGGATGATAGGGGAGCAGAAAAAATCAACAAAGCTCAGCACTTAAATTTGTTTCTCTTTAACACCACTCTGTTTGGTATCTACTGAAATAAAAAATTATGATAATATCCCCCCTTCAACTGTATAAACATTAATCTGTTGACTGTTTCTGCACCTAATCTGTTCCTTTGTACATGTTCTGTGCAGTGGATCCCCTTTGAAGTCTGTTGTCTGAAGAGGTGTATGCATCATGCTTAGCCACCTTACATTGGACATTTTTTGATTATGATTGATTCAAAGAATTTTTCACAGTTCACTGATACCATCTGATTTAGACACTAATTTTTCACTGATAGTCTGATTAGACACTAATTTTTCACTGATACAGTCTGATTAGACACTAATTTTTCACTGATACCGTCTGATTAGACATTCTTTTTTACTTATACTGAATAGACTAATTTTCACTTATACTGTCTGATTAGACACTAATTTTTTACTTATACTGTCTGATTAGACACCAACTTTCATTTTTTTATACTTATACTGTCTGATTAGACACTAATTTTTCACTGATACCGTCTGATTAGATACCAACTTTTCACTGATACCGTCTGATTAGACATTTTTTTTACTTATACTGTCTGAATAGACTAATTTTCACTTATACTGTCTGATTAGACACTAATTTTTTACTTATACAGTCTGATTCAACACTAATTTTTCACTTAATATACTGTCTGATTAGACACTAATTTTTCACTGATACCATCTGATTAGACAATAACTTATTACTGATACTGTCTGATTAGAAAATAACATTTCATGTATACTGTCTGATTACACACTAACGTTTTACTGATACTGTCAAATCAGACACTTATTTTTTACCTATACTGTCTGAGTAGACACTATTTTCCAACATAAAAGCAATATTTTCACCACAATTTTTGCAAATGTTACACAACATACTTCCTGTCTTTGTGCTATGTTGTAACAATATGTACAGTAACAGCCAAGATTTCCGAAACTTAGCATCAGATTTTTTTATATTATTCTTTGGCTGTTCATCTAACCCTGCATTTGTTATATTCTTGGAATTACTGTCCTCCGTATGGCAAGAAACTCCACTTCATCCATCGATCGCTTTATTTACCATAAACTTTGCACATTTGTACTAGCATCGAGTTGAAGTTAAAGAATTAATAGTTTTCCATCCAGCTATGCTTCACTCACCTTCCAGAAATGAACTAAATTTCATGCATGCACAAATATGAAGAACTTCGCACATACATGTTTTGCTGTTATAATCAATTAGTGTGATTTCCAAACATTGTTTTGTAGTAACTTGCATCTGAATACTTTAGAATGGACATAATTATTTTGATCAATCAAGTATCTTTGCTTTTCAACTTTTGTTAAAAAAAAATTATTCAGTTGATTTTAACAGCTGAATAAGTTTTACACTATGAAGAATGCATTTTTATGACTCTGAACTATTTTGCTGGTATTTAAACATCACTGCTTTCCAGGTGAGTCAAATGATACAAATTTTCAGTGATTTGTTCACTCGTATTCTCTGGCAGCATACACAACCCAATATTTGTATATCCTTGTGCAGAAACGTTTAGCACAATTTCATACTTGCTCATATACCTCAATATCTGTTTATCTTGGTGCAGAAACAGAGACTGGCACAACAACATGTATCTCATGTACTACAATATCTGTATATATGTTTTCTTTCCATGTAATTTTCAGGAGTTATGGAAGAAAAAAACATGTTTGTGAATCTTCTAGATGAATTCAATTTATAAAGCATCTTCTGGAAATATACTTGCTATCCAATTTAAACATAAATTAAGCAAACACAAAATAAATTCCAGCTTAAGGATTTTAATTTTAAATGCCTATGTAATATAAAGTAGATATCAATTTTACCATTTCTCTAGACTTGTATGGTTTCAGGTAATATGTACCTGTCTAATTCCCATGACTCTATCAGAAATATGTACCTAACTCCCATGACTCTATCGGAAATATGTACCTGTCTAATTCCCAGGACTCTATCGGAAATATGTACCTGTCTAATTCCCAGGACTCTATCAGAAATATGTACCTGTCTAATTCCCAGGACTCTATCGGAAATATGTACCTGTCTAATTCCCATGACTCTATCGGAAATATGTACCTGTCTAATTCCAATGATTCTATCGGAAATATGTACATGTCTAATTCCCATGATTCTATCAGAAATATGTACCTGTCTAATTCCCATGACTCTATCTCCCCACATTTTCTTTACATTCCAGAAAAAAGGTTTTGTGCATTTCATGCACACATCACTCTCTGCCCATTCTGGAGTCTGCAATTAGATAACAAACCATGCATTAATAAACGAATTCCAAAACACTTTCTCGATTGTGTGTCAACATTTCTTTAAAATAGACCAGAGAAGTGCATTATCGGCACAAATGAACTCATCAGGGTCATTATTTAAATATCTATATTAGTGTCATTCATGACTCCTGCAGGCCCCAAAATAATTATTTTTTTATTTAAGAGTTTTAAAGGACTTCCAAATGTTTTCAAGAATTGTTCTTATGGAAATTGAGCTTTCTCCATATGTTACAAAAATAAACACAAGAGCAAAACTAAACAACCAACTTTCTTGCCCGAAAATACATAACTAATTATCATGCCACTATAACAAAGGGATGCTACTCCATCCGGACACTGCACATAAAATGTGTCATTTGATCACCCAATTTTATCTTATTATATTTTGTCTTCTGGAAATGCATGAACATAAATTCTATCTATAAAAAGTGATATCTTTTATTCCCTTTTTCAGATGCTGTATTCACTGGTATAAATTCAAGAGGTACTGGAAAAAATTAAAGTTGTTCCGTAAATTCAAGGACTTTTTAAGGATAAATCCAACTTTTTTAAAAATTCAAGGGTATATGTAATTATTTTAAATTTGTGTGTTTATGAAAATAGTAATATCAAATATTTATCCAAAGAAGAAAATGAGACAGGTTTTACAAATAAGGGAATCAGGCTCATTTGGAAACTTCTGGGCTGACCAATGCCTGTGTTTATGTATTCAAACATATTTGAATCTAATGTTTGAACCTAACAGTGTCAGATTGTGACAATATGAATATATTACTCTAATGTTTTTCCACATAGTGTCATCTAATTATAGTGTCTCTGATATATTCATGCATGAATGCATTTGTACCTGTAGGTGATGACACATTCAATTCCAACTATACAAAATTAGATTCAAACTTTGGAACTAGATGACAATACAAATAAGTCTTCATATGCTTTGTTAATCCCCTTGAAGCAGTGTTTCCCTTTACCCTCCTTTGTGCTTCAGAGACCCCCAAATTTTTATTTGACCCCCAATTTGATACCAAAGTTTAAATTTAACTCAGAATGACCCACAGTTTTGACAGCAAGGTAATTCTGACTCTCAGTCTTGCACCCATAGGGGATACACTGCCTTGAAGTCAAGCATATAACACATAGCTTTGTTAATACCATTGAAGATAAAGATAAGGACACATTGCTTTGTTAATCCCATTAAAGATAAAGATATGGACAAACTGCTTTGTTAATTCCTTCGACAATAGATATAAACACAATGCTTTATTAATCTCTTTGACAATAGATATGGACACACTGCTTTGTTAACCTCAAAGAAGATAAAGATATGAACACACTGACCGATTTGTTATTCCCTTTGATGGACACATTGCTTTGTTATTCTTATTGAAGATAAAGATATGGACACACTGCTCTGTTAATCTCATTGAAGATAAAGATATGGACACTGCTGTGTTAATCTCATTGAAGATAAAGATATGGACACACTGCTGTGTTAATCTCAGTGAAGATAAAGATATGGACACACTGCTGTGTTAATCTCATTGAAGATAAAGATACGGACACACTGCTGTGTTAATCTCAGTGAAGATAAAGATATGGACACACTGCTCTGTTTATCTCATTGAAGATAAAGATATGGACACACTGCTCTGTTAATCTCATTGAAGATAAAGATATGGACACACTGCTGTGTTAATCTCACTGAAGATAAAGATATGGACACACTGCTCTGTTAATCTCAGTGAAGATAAAGATATGGACACACTGATCTGTTAATCTCATTGAAGATAAAGATATGGACACACTGCTGTGTTAATCTCATTGAAGATAAAGATATGGACACACTGCTCTGTTAATCTCATTGAAGATAAAGATATGGACACACTGCTCTGTTAATCTCAGTGAAGATAAAGATATGGACACACTGCTCTGTTAATCTCATTGAAGATAAAGATATGGACACACTGCTCTGTTAATCTCATTGAAGATAAAGATATGGACACACTGCTCTGTTAATCTCAGTGAAGATAAAGATATGGACACACTGATCTGTTAATCTCATTGAAGATAAAGATATGGACACACTGCTGTGTTAATCTCATTGAAGATAAAGATATGGACACACTGCTCTGTTAATCTCATTGAAGATAAAGATATGGACACACTGCTCTGTTAATCTCAGTGAAGATAAAGATATGGACACACTGCTCTGTTAATCTCATTGAAGATAAAGATATGGACACACTGCTCTGTTAATCTCATTGAAGATAAAGATATGGACACACTGCTCTGTTAATCTCAGTGAAGATAAAGATATGGACACATTGCTCTGTTAATCTCAGTGAAGATAAAGATATGGACACAGTGCTGTGTTAATCTCTTTGAAGATAAAGATATGGACACAGTGCTGTGTTAATCTCTTTGAAGATAAAGATATGGACACACTGCTGTGTTAATCTCAGTGAAGATAAAGATATGGACACACTGCTGTGTTAATCTCATTGAAGATAAAGATATGGACACACTGCTGTGTTAATCTCATTGAAGATAAAGATATGGACACAGTGCTGTGTTAATCTCATTGAAGATAAAGATATGGACACAGTGCTGTGTTAATCTCTTTGAAGATAAAGATATGGACACACTGCTGTGTTAATCTCATTGAAGATAAAGATATGGACACACTGCTGTTAATCTCATTGAAGATAAAGATATGGACACACTGCTGTGTTAATCTCATTGAAGATAAAGATATGGACACACTGCTGTGTTAATCTCATTGAAGATAAAGATATGGACACACTGCTGTGTTAATCTCATTGAAGATAAAGATATGGACACACTGCTGTGTTAATCTCATTGAAGATAAAGATATGGACACAATTAGGGCATAACCGATTAGCATTTTTCTACCGATTTCCTATTCCGGATTTTGGGCATGAAATTTTTCCGATTCCGGATATGATTCAAATAATCGGAAATGCTAAATCTGTATTATACTTCTAATAAATTTCATATTCCATTTCCGGGTTTCTGGTATCTGGTTTTGCCATGTCCAGCATGTTACTTAGTGCTTTACCATATCCGGCTTCATTTCCGGTTTTCACCCTCCAGTTCAAATAGATTGTATCACAGTGTGGTTGTGTTGACCATATTGGACTTTTCTGACTTCTTATTTAACTTTATTAATGCACTATCGAATGACACGCAGTGTTAGACACGGTGCTATAGAAATTCAACTTTATTATTTTTATTATCCGAATTTGTTGTTCCTGCCTTGTCCGACTCCGATTAATCGGAAGTTCATATTATCCGGTGGAATCCGATTTCCGGATCAAAAGACGGTTATGCCCTAGACACAATGCTTTGTTAATCTCATTGAAGATAAAGATATGGACAGACTGCTGTGTTAATCTCATTGAAGATAAAGATATGGACACACTGCTTTATGTAAAAATCCCCATGAAGTTAAGCATACAGACAGTAAATATTTTAGTGAATTATGTTTATTAAAACATACAAAATGCTTGCATTGCAGGGAAGGATTGGAGGTATTATTTCAAAATGATCAGGTAAGTAATATCAGCGAGGCATAATTTACCAAAATAATTTGTTTTCTTTATCAAATACACTACCTGATTATATTGCATTAGAAAAATAGGTAGGAGAAGGAGGAAATACTGAACATACCACCTCTACCTGTGTCATCCAATAGAAGCATGACTGTTCTTCAACAAGGATGAACATCTAATGTTAGCTTAGCATCAGACAATATATTTATATACAATGATGGGAGATCCATTTGGGATTCTGTTGTTGTTGTTGTTGTTGTAGGGTTTAATGCCATTTTTCAGCATATGATAGGCTTTACATGGCGGCCAGTATTCTTGGTAAAGGAAGAACCCAGGAAAAAACCACAGGAAGAAACCACCAACCCACAAGAAACTACTGGCAAGTTTTCAAACATACCCACATTGGCCAAATCTGAGACTTGACTCCATGCAGAGGTGGAATGGCAGTGATCCATAACAGAGAGTGTTTTAGACCACTCGGCCACTCTGGGCCCCTTGGAATTCTGTACTTGATTATTTTAACACCATCAAAAGTTTCCCATGCAAAATCAATAAAAGTGTGAAATCCATGTCTGGGTCAAATCTTGTGCTTTTATGAATAGGCCATGGTCTGTGCAAGACCATTTCATCCAAATGAAGCTACAGAAGGTCAATGGGGTATTCTAGTCAAATGCTTCTGCTGTGTTCCAAATTTAGACATGGCACTGAAGGCCAAGGTCATTCCTTGTATTTTGTGAGCTGAAATGTTCAACTAGTGTACCTGATCCTATGAGAGTGAAGAGTACACTGACTCAGTAACTCCATTTCACTTGCATTTCTTCCTTCAGTGGTAGGAATAGCCGTTAAAAGTTGATGTATATGTTTATACCTTTCCAGTGACATAGGAACTATGTACAGGGTCCTGCAGCTTTGCCTCTCTTGACAGACTAAGTTGGGGCATTGAATATTTATTGTTCATTGACAAGGGTGGAGTAACTTCAGCTGTTACAATCCTCTCCATGGTTGATGCTCAAACACTTTCTCAAATAGAGCATCTCTGAAAGGAACCATGTGTGAAGGAGTTCTTTGGATATGGATTGAATAGTGGTAATCTTGACTGCTTGAGTAAAGAGGTGGGCTAAAAGTACATGTACCACTAAGGTTATTATTTTAACACTGATGTTTACAGGCAATGAGGTCAGCTACATTTTGATAGAGTTGGGGTTTACACAGTGGATATTTTTTAAATTGACGATTATGACAAATAATCATGTGACAATACTTTATAACAAGTTTTTTCATGTACAAAAGTTTTGCTTGTAAATTTAGCACTCACTGTAGAACAGGTGGTTTCTTTGAAGTACGTCAAAGAGGTCTGAGTGTATCCTTTACTATTGTGCAGTTTGGGCATAGCTGACCAGAATATAAAATAGAGGCACAAGGGTGTGTGTGTGTGTGTGTGCGTGTGTGTGCGAGGGGAAAGATGCACTCCACTGGGAGAAAAGGCGTCCTTTGAAAATTTCATGTGTATTGGATCAAAATAAAAAAATGCAAATATGTAGTGAAAACAATGCTTAAATATGCAGTAAACACTTCCCAATGGTAGATTCCAATCTGCGTGTTTTCAGATTCAATCTCCCAACTTGTTTATGAAAAGATTTATGTTTTTTGCATGACATGCTAGAGTAACTATATGATATTAACTAAATTTATTCAACGATTATTTGAATTCTTTTGAAATCTTTTTGTACATTTGAAACTTCAACATAGAAGGGGCATTTTTCATTGGAATGTATTCAGATTTCTCAGAACTATTGGAATAGAAAGATCTTGTAGGATATATGAATTCATTCACCATGCTGTAAGTTTCTTAATTTTTTAACCCTGTACTTTGAGAAATAAATTATTTTCAATTATACAAACTTATTTGTTTTGCTATTTCTTGTTGCAGAGTTTAAGTCCATTAAGTCGTAACATGGCATTGATGGCAAAAGTAAAAGATCAATGTACAAAATAAACACATTACTTACCCTGCCTTGATTCATGTTTGGTGTCATGCTTATTCTTCAAAATATCACAATCAGTTGTAAATTAATTGAAAACTTGTGCAGAATATTTGCTTTAACTTTGAATCATATCTCAACCACAGATGCCAAGTTTCAAGCCAACAAGAAATCTTTGGCACTTTCTGACCGTTCATCATGATGTGGTGTTGCATTTGAAGCATTACTAACATCACTACATTATAATGTTTGACTGTTCAGAATAACATCAGGTTCAATGACTGTTGTCTGATGATTTGCACTAATGTAAATGCTGTTAATTTTGTTAACTTACTCTTAGAATGAGACAATGAACATGTAATGTCTAACTTACATTTACCCATGATAACGTTGTACTGCATGCTAATTAAGATATTTTTTCTCCATTTGCTTTGTATTTATACACAGCAATCAGTAACTAGGATGTCATAGCCTAAACTTGATTTGTCCTGTCCATGAGGTAGAAGTAGGGTATTAACATTAGTACTAAGCAATCGGTACTTCAAAGGTAATCAGTTTTCTCGGAAATTTCCACAAAACTTTTTTATTGGTACATTTAAAAACAAACAGCATAGGGATTGGCCATTATTCTATTAATTTGTAGCCATTTCTGTCTGATTTCAAAATTCAGTCAATTGTAGGTCCAGTCTGGTAGCATAACTGAGTGTATCACAGCATACAGTACTCAGGTCAGATGTCAACATAAGCGGATTATGATGTAAAATTGCACTGTAGAGATAAGTTTGTCAATATGAACAAAGGATTTGTGTATCTAACAGATAGATTCCAGTGCATTGTGTATCCAAGTTTGTGGCTTCCTTGCTAGGTTAGAAATCCATCACATTTACCTAAGTACAACTATGTAGCAGGCAATTGTTCTAAATTCTGAATTTAAATTAGTCAATAACAAATCTTGCTTTAGGAAGTTCACAATTCATTCCATAATGATGTGCTATGCTTGCCTGACATTTTCTGCCTGGACAAAATGTTCTATATGGCATGTAAAAATTCAATGTTTAATAATGTATTATTTGTCATCTTAATTTTATAACTTTTAACTGCATTAAATATAGGTAGTATTGTTTAATCATGTATTATTTGTCATCTTAATTTTATAACTTTTAACTGCATCATATAGCTAGAATTGTGGCGACATGTCGTTAAAACATTTCATCCTCAGTCCATAACAGTTTGTAAATGAACTGATATATAGCTAGAATTGTGGCGACATGCCGTTAAAACATTTCATCCTCAGTCCATGACAGTTTGCAAATGAACTAATATATAGCTAGTAAAATTATAAATCTTTTCAAAAGAAAACTATAGAAAATGGGCACACATATCTTTGTAGTCAATTCATCAACTGTACATCATGTTATATAGTCATAAAGTACCACACTACAACTGTACATCACGTTCTACTGTCATAAAGTACCACACTACAAATGTACATCATGTTCTAGTGTCATAAAGTACCACACTACAACTGTACATCATGTTCTAGTGTCATAAAGTACTACACTACAACTGTACATCATGTTCTACTGTCATAAAGTACCACACTACAACTGTACATCATGTTCTAGTGTCATAAAGTAATACACTACAACTGTACATCATGTTCAACTGTCATAAAGTACCACACTACAACTGTACATCATGTTCTAGTGTCATAAAGTACCACACTACAACTGTACATCACATTCTACTGTCATAAAGTACCACACTACAACTGTACATCATGTTCTACTGCCATAAAGTACCACACTACAACTGTACATCATGTTCTAGTGTCAAAGTACCACACTACAACTGTACATCATGTTCCAGTGTCATAAAGTACCACACTACAACTGTACATCATGTTCTACTGTTAAAAAGGATCACATCATGTTCTACTGTTATAAAGTACCACACTACAACTGTATGTCATGTTATATAGTCATAAAGTACCACACTACAACTGTACATCATGTTATATAGTCATAAAGTACCACACTACAACTGTACATCATGTTCTAATGTATTAAAGTACCACAATACAACTATACATAACGTTCCAGTGTCATAAAGTACCACACTACAACTGTACATCATGTTCTACTGTCATAAAGTGCCACACTACAACTGTACATCATGTTCTAGTGTCATAAAGTACCACACTACAACTGTGTCATTTTCTAGTGTCATAAAGTACCACACTACAACTGTATGTCGTTCTACAGTCATAAAGTACCACACTACAATTGTCCATCATATTCTAGTGTCATAAGTACCACACTAAAACTGTACATCATTATCTAGTGTCGTAAAGTACCACACTACAACTGTGTCATGTTCTAGTGTCATAAAGTACCACACTACAACTGTGTCATGTTCTAGTGTCATAAAGTACCACACTACAACTATATGTCATGTTCTACAGTCATAAAGTACCACATTACAACTATTTTTCATGTTTGACTCTGTTATATACCAACACACTACAACTGTATGTAGAGATGCCCATCGACAACCAAGGAAATTAGGGTAAAAATTGTTTTATTCCAGTAAAAATAAATCAGGGAAATTAGGGTAAAAATTGTTTTATTCCAGTAAAAATAAATCAGGGAAATTAGGGTAAAAACTGTTTTATTCCAGTAAAAATATATTAGGGACAGTTACTGCAGCACACAAAAACTACATGTGGACGGCAGAAGAATAATAAAATCATTTCAAAACATCACAAAATATGTCTATATGCAGTTATATAACAGTATTTTTGGGGTCCCGAGTGGCCAAGTGGTCTAAAGCGCTCGCCATTACGGATCACTGCCATCTCACCTGTGTATGCGTTGGTTCGAGTCTAAGATTCGGCTAATGTAGTTATGTGAGAAAGCTTGCCAGTAGCTTCTTGTGGGTCGCTGTCACAAACAAACCCAAATCTAATCCCTCCCCAGTTCAAAAGCAACACAGCACACCACAAGAAAAATACTGAAGAAATGGAACATTTTATGTAACTTATATCACACAAATTACCGAACAAGAGAGGGAGAAATCAAAATGATCAGATTAAAATAACAAGATAGATGCCAGAAACGGGTCTTATGAAACACATTAACAGAAAAGAATGAAAATAACTGAAAACTCTCTCAAGTTATATGCCAGAAACTGATGATGATACAAATGACCAGAAAAGACTTGAAGGACTGAAAATGCTTTCATATGGCTTCAACTTCTACCAAATATTTTGAAAGTATCTCTCAAGGAAAATTCCTGATTTTTGTCTATGGCAGTGTGATTTGTGTACAGGTTCAGCATTTTGGGACATCAATACCCAATACAGTACAATGGGCATCTTTGCTGTATATCAAGTACCTGACGAAACTGTACGTCATGTTCTACTCTATCATATAGTACTACGCTACAATTGTATATGGTGTTCTGCCTTGTCTTATAGTACCACACTAAGATTAAGTTTGATCTGGTTGATCCTGAAAGGTCTACTGGTTCTACAAGAAGCTATAGCTGCAAATCAAAGAGATTTCACTCTTAATGGGGTGGACTTCAGTGGATACTCCAGATATGGAGTGCAACATGGTCAATTACATTTGATACTCTATTTTCCATCTAAAAATTCTCTAACTTTTGTCCAAAGCAAATTAAAGGGATTTAAAATATGTTTTACACTCTTGTCAGAAAAATAAATTTTAATAGTGCAGACAAAGCACAAATTACCTCAATTCTTTTGACTGCCATGTCCCAAATGGCTAACATTTTATCATCTGCTGCAGATAGAAGCTGCTTGGATGAAGAGGAGTATACTAATGACTGCACTTTCTCCCTGAAATAAAGAAATGTATCTAGCTTGTGTCTTACCAGTGCCTTTAATTCCACCTAATGAAATGAGTCCGTTATATTTAGATCACAGAAAATATCACGTTATCCATGCTGAACCTCCAAGATTATTTCTTCTGCCAAGCAGGTTTCTGAAGACTACAAATGCAGACATGTGCATCAAAATCTGATACCAGATTTTATAAAAATATTTCTTTGATAATTACTTATTCTTTCAAAGTACAGTGGAACCCCGCTATAACGCGATGATCGGGGTCCATAAAATCAGATCGCGTTAAAAGTGGGGTTGCGTTAATGCGGGGTTTTACAATATTTAACTTTTTTCCGAGAACATATATGTGTATACATGTACAATGATCAAAAATCGGCTTATCATCAGATGAATATTAACTGGAATGCATTAATTAAGATATATTCAAAATAATCGATGGCTAATATATGTATAGGTTATTACTGTGCATTAAAAACATTTACTAATTTTTATTTGTTTGAACGATAATACAGATTGACCGATAATACCAGACTATCGCTATATCATGATAAGTGTATCAACATCGTATGATACCGTGCCGTCGTGGCATGCAGTTCATCCATAATGGATGTAATTTCATTGAAAATCGTACAGATTTTAAATATTCAATAATTTTGTAATAGTCTGAATTCGTCGTGTAAAATATAGGATGAACAAAATATTGAAACCATTTACTTGCCGTCTGATATCGTACGGTCATTGCATGCAGCTATTCCCAGGTCTACATACGGTGTCTGTACAAATTTCATACCGCTAAAATTTTATCATATGCGACAACTGCAAGAATAATTAACAATCAACGCATGATTTCAGCGTGCAAATAACTTTTATTTCAGATTTTGTGAACATCAAAAGAAACATGTGAAAACTGCTAAATTAATCGTTACGCAAAGTGCAAAGTCAGTGTGGTTCCAAATTTAAATTTCATCATTTCTTGAAAAATATATCCAATGACGTTTGCTTCTTTGCTCTAGGGCATACAGTTTCTCTTTAGCAGAAAACGACTTGCGTTTTTGAACTTGCTTTTCCATAATAGTAAAATATTTTTTATATAAGCAAACAACATACACAGATAAAGCTCGATAACAAAGTAATGAAGGCCTGCAATGGTTACGAATTACTTTTTATATAAAACAAAATTAAGTTGAACTGATGTACAATTTCATACCCTTTTAATTTACAGATAATAAAGTGGATATTATTTACTTTCAACTGTTTGTTGTTTGATCACACCGCCAAGCACAGCATACATGTTGGCGGCGTTCGTCCTTTGATGTTTATTAAATTGTGCGACTCTTGTATCAACCACAGCTTTGTCTGCTGCTTGGCTGTGATTGCAGTTAAATAAGAAGCCCATGTCGGCTATTGTTTGAGCAACGACTGTATACAGAATTCATGGAAGACAATCACAAAGACGATTTACTGGCTTTACTCATGGGTCCGTAATAAGTAACACTTCTGATAATGTTTACTTCGGCTTAACAATTCAATAACCTAATGAAACCAGTTTCCTCTTCTAGAGTAGAATACGGAGCTTCACCACAACCTGTTCAAATTGATAAATTTCAGAAGCCAAGCATTGTACACACTATTTCTCGTACGTTATATATCGTATTATTTTAGAATTCATACACGATAACTTCTCCAAAATCACTTAAAGAACCTGAATAAATTGTTAAGTTCCGATCGTTTATTATTAAAAGTCATACGCGAATTCTTCCACCAAATTATAATAAACGTTTTACACACTATTTCTCGTACGTTAAACAAATATTTTCACAGTCTGATAAAAATACACGTAAATGAATTTCAAATTTCAGGAACCATGCCACGATCATATTATTTTAAGTCACAATTAATCCCATGCCCAAAATGAGGTTAATTTCTTGTTTTGTTTTTTTTTTTTACTTTTCTCCAAATTTTTTTTCTCCATGTGTGAATGAATATACGAAATTTCGGGAGCCATGCTACGACCGCGTTATATCCGAATTCGCGTTATGGCGGGGCGCGTTATAGCGGGGTTCCACTGTATATTAGGAATATATCCACTACCTCAAAATCCAGGCTCTTGCCATGTCTTTTGGTTTGATGCAGCAACAAAAGTGCTACACATACATCTGCTTGCCAGAGCTTAAGTCAGGCTAGAATGGTATACCCAGTTTGCAAGATGGGTAGCAAATTGACAATAGTCAGTTACTACTACCTGCAGGGAAGACTTGGAAGGATGTGCCCATATTATGATTTTGGTTAGGAGGTTTTGCATAAACATTTTGGCCTAAAAAATAGTTACATCTTCAAATATGTTGCCCAATTATAATACGTTCAAAATGAAAGAGGAGGGAGCCAACTTCCATTTACACCTTTCTCATGTCCATTAACCCTTAAAGTGTGTATCGCGACTCCAGTCGCGCTGTTGTTTGTGGTCCCGTAGTGCGTGTCGCGACTATAGTTGCTTTCGAGGTGAGCAACACTGATCGCATTCTATAACTTCATCTTGCCATAAATGCCTGTAAAACTATATTTGATTGGTTTAAAAAGGCCCGGGAAAGGCCCGGAACGAGCATTCTGTAGTACTTTACTATATTATTAACGATGTAATTTTACAAATGCTCGCTTCTAATCACATGGTACTAGTGCAAAACTAAAATGGCCGACGCTGAATACGAAGGTGATTTCTTGCAACAAATATTCGCGTCTGATAGTGATGCTAATAGTGATTTTGAATAATTTGAGAAAAATTACATTATTGGAGTAAGCGAGGTATTGATGGAAATACACATGAATGATTTTGAGCCAGTAATTTACGTCGGATGTACATGCTCGCTTGACATGACAAGATTTCGCGCCTGTCAATCCCCATTCACTGGTAATTCAAAATTAAATGTCGAGATGGTGAATAATGAACAATCGGACTATTGAAGACTTTTTCTTAGATGACGAGCTATTGCATCTGATAGTAGATCAAACAAATCGTAATGCAGATCAGAGAGTTCATGGGCCAGACTTGAAGGAAAAAAAGTCGCATGAAGAAATGGCGGCCTGTCACACCTGAGCATCTAAAACGTTTTCGTATCGATTAAAACAATGGGTTTGGTACATATGTCTGTTCCCGATTCCTAATGGGCTATTGATGATGCGATATCAACCGCATACTTCAGGAAAAAAAGTAAGGATGGGATATATTTCAAGCTATTCCAATCAATTTACACCTGTCAGACAATGAGAACAATTAAGGTGACTCTTCACACAAAATCAACCCAATGTTTGAACAAAAATAAAGCCTTTGCTGAGGTTTAATCACTAGATATGGACCTCGGTTTAATGATATTATAATAAATAACAGGTGATAGTTTTTCATGAACATTAATTGCTGACTGGAGGGTTTAAACTTACCTGTGACATTCATGGAGTGGATTTTTGCAAAACTGTCACCCTTCCTTTACCTGTGATTTTCACAATTTATATATAGCATTGTGACAGACATAACATGTGCATGGTTGGACTACTAAAGAATATAACATTTCTTAGATATATTTGAACTTTTCCATAAAAAACAAACAAAATTACTGATGAAATACAATTTTAACTTGTCATTTTACCTGTATTTACACCTTTACCTGCAAATATGTTAAACCTACACATGTGTCTTGATGCCAATCTTAAAGTATAGACACGCGCCATCATTTTTCATATAGGGTTTGTCTATCAATTGTGTATATTTAATGAAATACATGTAATTTAAAGACTGTGGAGTTTTCTTCTTTTTTCTCCTGAAACAATTCAGCACTGAGGGACCTTTTACTGCAAAACAATTCAGCACTTTAAGGGTTAAGAAATTTTAAGAGTGAAAAAAAGTTATGTTTAAATGGCAATCATAAAGTCTTGAAAAAATGCACAAGCTGATGTAGTAACTAATCATCGATGGAATTTGGTGCCAATCCTTCATAATTTGGTGCCAATTCCTCAAAAGATGGGTGATAAGTCTAGTGTTTACTTCCACTTTGGCAACCAGACAACACTTCTTTCATTAAAACAAGCCATGTGACATTTTTGTTTTATTTTACAATGGAAGAGTATGCTCTCCATGGTAGTGGACCTCTTCTGAATGTTACTGGGTGATATACTTGAGAACAACTAGAAAAATGTACAAGTGTTGTAATACTGAAAGATTTGTATAATCTGAGAAGCAAAATAGTAAAAATGCAGTAAAATCATTTAATTTGAAATATTAAATTATATCTGTTTGTACTTACTTGTGGCCATTTAACTCAAATGCAGTTCCTTTTCTTCCACCAATATCCCACACAATCACCGACTGGTCATAGCTCCCAGAAAAGAGCAGGCTTCTGTCTGAATCCCACGCCAAACATCGGACACTTCCTGCAAAAAATACATAGATCTGATTACAGCTACTTGAAATATGTTGATTGAAGATATTCATATCTGATTACAGCTACTTGAAATATATTGATTGAAGATATTCATATTAACAATATTTTTTAAATGTCATGGTATCAAATTCTTGATGTTCAGCATTTAACTAAATAAGACAATGGTTAAAAAAAACATAAAGGACTTAAAACAATACTCAAAATACTGAAATAACCCAAATAGTTTTGAATTCCTTCACTTTCATGTATGTTTATTTACCATCATTTGTTTTATCTCTAATTCTGACAACTTATCATATGGCTAATAATTCTGTATATCTCAGATTGGCAAATGGTTAATAATTCTGGATATCTCAGGTTGGCAAATGGTTAATAATTCTGGATATCTCAGTCTGGCAAATGGTTAATAATTCTGGATATCTCAGACTGGTAAAAGGTTAATAATTCTGGATATCTCAGATTGGCAAATGGTTAATAATTCTGGATATCTCAGGTTGACAAACATCTTGTAGACTATATACCTGCAAACAATTCAAACTGCTATTAACCAGATGTTATGACATAATATGTCAGCCGACCTGGGTCTATGCAGTCTGAGGTGAGTGATCATTATCACAAACAATACAGCCTTGACCTGTTGTCACATTATGCAAAAGGAGATTGAGGTTCTTGCTGTCTGTAGTTGGAGCAGACACACACACATATATACATACATAGCTCAGTGTTGATATCTTCCATCCAAAAGTACAGTATTTTAATAACTGCAAACAGTTTATGAATCCTTCCAATGCTGAGTACAATCAAGTGTCAACACGGCAGACAAGAAAATGTCCTTACAAACCACTGCACTTTATGGGGAACAATCAGCTTAAAAATTTCCAAGTATGTGAAAATAAAAAAATATAGAACTTATCTTTAACCAAGTTGTGTACTTTTCCAGTGCATTGACATAACAGAAAAATTATGATGGAAAAGGTACAAGATGTATTGTTGATAACATCTTGTGCAAATGTCTGGTCATGGTAAGAGGATTATTTTTCTTCTCCATCAAGGACCACACTACCAAAGATATCTGCCTTGCAAATACAAGTGATCTAATCGTGTCATGCAAACAGAATGATTTGGTTTTATGTCACACCAACAAAAGAAGGCTATTAAGTACAGACATACTGGCATTAAATGCCTTGCCATATTTAGGATGCAGAGTCACCATAGTTCTAGCCTCCATTATAATCTCTGATTTAACTTTGGGTAATTGTTGTTGTTGTTATGGAGTTTAAAGCCATTTTTCAGCACATGATAGGCTATATGTGGCAGCCAGTATTAATAGAGGAGGAAGAACCCAGGAAAATCTCAGAAAGAACCACCGACCCACGAGAAATTACTGGCAGACTTCTCACATACCCACATTGGCTGAATCCAAAATTCAAACCCATGTAGAGGTGAGATGGCTGTGATCTGTAATGCTTTAGACCACTCAGCCACTCTGGGCCGCACTGTGGGTAGGACTAACTGAAAAAGTATACATTTAAGTACAGCTATTACCTCACAATATTTAATTAAATCTGACAAAATTGAAATATGAAAGTATTGAACAAAAATGGAATAAAATATTTGGGATATTTTTGTATTAAATATAACTGGGACAGAAGACATTATCACGTATTAATTGATATCAGTATAAAATGATATGGAGATATAAGAGAAGAACTATTCTATGAAAAAAGTCATACCTGAGTGCCCTTTCAATGTAGTTATGAGAGTAAAGTTGGTGTTACTTATTTTTAATACTGATATTTGCCCTGAGTAGTCACCAACAAATACATATTTTGATTGTTCATCAAATCTGGAGCTTGGTTAAGGATTATTAAAAAGAAAATTTTAGTCATTTATGCTTCTCTGAAAATAATTACCATGTCACAGTAATATCAAGATTATAAGCCTCCTGCCACCCAAATCCAGCCCTACTAAAGGACAAATATTCTTCCCATCACATATAGCTAAAGAGTAATAACTCCTGACCATTATCTCCCCTTGGCAACATTAGATCCCACCAGTTTAAATTGAGCAAACTCTCAATGAGAATGCTCAAATAACAGTGGTCTGGACAGACTACAAGAAATGTGACCAACGTTCCCTCTAAGCAAATGGTAGGTGTGCACGCAGTGCTCGCTGAACTGCACAAGCATTACGAAGACGAGCAAAATTTAATGTTGGATTCAGCAAAAATTGACAATTTAGCTGCGCGGGGATGCCTGATCAGCTGCGCGCACGCGCAGCTTAGAGGAACGTTGAATGTGACCAGGTAAGTGTTCTCAGAGAATATTAATCTACTACAATATGTGCTTTCACATTGGAATACATTTCCCAACCATATTAACATAAGGATAATAGGTAAAAGGAAGTGAGAATGCTGAGCATTATTCCTATGAAGAAAGATGGATTCCCCATGTGAATTATAAATAATGGTTCTGCTTAAATCAACAAATCCTATAGTCCCATGATCAATGACTGCTCTATAAGGTTAAGAAGATAATTACTGAGTTCTTCTAAATGTCAAAATACACTGGTGAATCCAGCAAAACTAAGCACCTATATTGGTTTAGCTAGGTTTGGGCTACAGTCACTGGAACAAACATATTCAGATTTTATCTCTACAAACCTAAAGACCCGAGACAAAAACTGAGAAGTTTGACTGCATACCAGATAACAGCTTCTATGGAGTCTCAGATCAAAATGTTGTATCTGAAAGTGAGGTTTGCAGAGAAGACCCTAATTTCAAGAGCTGAAGTCCTCACATGGAGATTTTTATCTTCTACAGGTCAAGAGTACAGCAAAAGTATAACCCACTTAATCCACAAAGATGGGGAATGAGAGGTGATATCCAGCTTTCTGACATTCACGTGGAAAGACAATATTTTGCAGTTGGCATCACTTTTTACTGTGCAACAACATGGCCACTACTCTTATTTATAGACATGCGGGAAAGTATAGCAACTTTATGAATGCCCAGTGAAGTAAGCAGTTCCTGGACATGAAGTCTGGCTATGTCATGAAGATCAGTGAACCATCCAATTTGAACTAAAGATAGTTTAGGTAAACTAATTTACTCACCCAGCATAATGACTCTAAAGCTATCCGAAAACAGGTTTTGTATGATAGCAACACTCTCCCTGCATGATGACTCTAAAGACAGGTTTTGTATGATAGCAACACTCACCCTGCATGATGACCTAAAGCTATCAGAAAACAGGTTAGTATGACAGCAACACTCTCCCTGCATGATGACCTAAAGCTATCAGAAAATAGGTTAGTATGATAGCAACACTCATCCTGCATGATGACTCTAAAGCTATCCGAAAACAGGTTTTGTATGGATAGCAACACTCACCCTGCATGATGACCTAAAGCTATCAGAAAACAGGTTAGTATGATAGAAACACTCTCCCTGCATGATGACTCTAAAGACAGGTTTTGTATGATAGCAACACTCACCCTGCATGATGACCTAAAGCTATCAGAAAACAGGTTAGTATGATAGCAAAACTCATCCTGCATGATGACCTAAAGCTATCAGAAAACAGGTTAGTATGACAGCAACACTCTCCCTGCATGATGACCTAAAGCTATCAGAAAACAGGTTAGTATGATAGAAACACTCATCCTGCATGATGACCTAAAGCTATTAGAAAACAGGTTTTGTATCCTAGCAAATTCAGTGAAATCCTGACTAATGACTCGAAGTTCAGTCTTGTTATGATCCAAGACAGATTCCATCTCGGTCAATTCAGATCAAAATTGACTCATAGGTCTGAGTGATTTTTATCATAACCAATAGCTCCTTGGCAATGGCAAATAAACGAGTCAGATAAGGAGTGTTAGTTTTTGATGGTGCTAACATTTTCTTCTCATAGTGTCAAGAAAAAAGTTGGCTATTTAGAGGATCAAGGCTCTTGAACGGATGATGGTTAAACCATCTGTTAAAACGCAGCAAGTAGTAGGCAGTCAGGTGATGGTCGCACCTTGGTTGCTGGGAGAACTATCGGTCTGGCTGTCAGCTGTGCACAAGCTGAACTGGATGGCTTCGGTAGTGATTGTGCAGGCAGCATGGATGGACTGACAGATATTTTGCTACTATTAAATCCCCCCATAGTCACCTTGGCTATATGGGTAAATTTTTCACTAAGATCACCTTTCTTATGAAGCCACATGTCTCGCTAAATGGTCAAATCTATCAAAAGATCCCTGTATTTGAGTCTGGATTGGGACGGCAGATTAGCTGGACAGTTGGTATTATTACTCTGAACAGCGAGACAGTAATACAGGCATGGCTCTGAAAAATACCCCATGTGTGAGGTCTAACAGGGCCAAAGGCCAAGCTTGGACTTGTGCTCCCTATGTTGCTTAAATTAGGGGGAACAATTCAATGCTGCATCCAATTTATCATTGAAAAATAGAAAGAGATGTAATATTTGGACAGAAGTAAGATTTGAATTGCAACCCCCATACCGATCAATCCATTGTTTCTAAGAGGGTGTTTAATCCGACTGTGACTAACAAATCTTCCATTGTCATAGACTGGCACAGTGGATGGCGTAGTCCTTCTGAATGCTGGGAGTGGGGGGTGGGCGGGAAAACCCCAGTAGAATTCTCTACCAGGCGTATAAATGATTCTATATTTAGATAAATATTTAGTACATTTGTACTGGTCTTGCTTTCCTGTTTCTTTGCCTTTCGCAGGTTTTTTGCCGAATGGCTGATCTGGTGTCCTCAGACCACAAACTGCACATGCCTGCAGAACTTGCATTTACTACTTTTAGAAGAAATATGTTAAATGGTAATGAAAGAGAAGCAATAGATGAATTAACATGTCAGTGTATTAATAATTTGTCACATAATTTGGCCAATAACACCCATTATAAATAGAGTGCACAAATGGAATGCAGCCTGTAAGAACACTTGAAAGTCAGTATGCATCAATTGTTAGTCTTTTTGGACCACTTGGGAAAACACTCTAAGTCCGAGATAAATATAACAACAAAATAAGCCCAATTTTTATAAATATTGTATAGCATCTATTTGTGAATCAATTTTAGTCAAAAAAATTGAAAGGTTTGAATGGATAGCTTGAATTTCACACAAAAAGACTTGGACTAACACAAGGCCTATTTCATACGCTATTGTGAAGCAAAGCTTAAAAACCGTCATTAACTTGTGGTGGCAAGGGGAGGAAATGAGAAAGAGTTACTGTCCCCTGTCTATATAATTTGTATTTTTATTGAGGTCTGATTTGGGAAGTAGAAGGCTTATATTTTGAATGTTAACATGAACAGAGACTGTATGCAAAGGAAAAAGCCACATACAGGTCACTTGTACAGTGTAACCTGTACAGCTTTTACTAGATTAAACAATTTCCCATAACCACACAGTCCATATACTATCAACTGTTGAAAAAACTGTTGCTAATAACACTTGTAAGAAAAGGACAGATGCACAGAAACCAGATACCATAACTGACATCAAATTCTACATTTGACTGTTATGTATGCAAAGAATACACTAAGATATGGGCGATTCCAATGAAACTTTTCAACATTAAGACATACTTTTCTCTCTGTACAGATCATATTACTATAAATACAGGTTGCTTGCATTTGTGCATATAGATGGGAGAGATTAACAGTAGTATCAATGGGTAAGTATCTTTGAAGAAACATGGTTTACTACAAAATTTATGTTCTCTGTCAAACATTATCTGGGTAAACATGGCTACCTGGTGAAAACAGAGTGATCTATAACAGATATTTCATCTGTACGATATATAGATGTATAGATGGGGTTTTTTTCTTTCAGGGATGGCAGGATTCAGAGGTAGTTGGTTAATGTCATCAAGTAATGTATCAGTGAAATTTGCAATAATGTAATTTTAAGAAATGAATAAGGATACTCCAGACACATGCACCATGCTGTAGTCTGATAGCCGCCAAGTCTTCGTCCTGTTTCAGAACAATGCCACTGAAAATATTTGTCCTTGCCACAGCTCAATACCCACTCACAGTTCAGGGAAAACTTTATGCAGCTGACTGTGTTCTGATGAGCTGAAATTAAATTATTTTGGCATTAACAGTGTTTCAGTTTCGCACATACATTGAAAAGAAAACATTAATATTTCATTAACTTACCAATCTCCAACCTCAATCTACCACCAGCAGCCAATCAACTGTTGATTAGAAGAAAATCCACAGGATTGCAAATCAATATTGCCCCCAAGACAACATTTGATCAGTGCATAACACCTTTTGTGCAAACCTTTTCCAACTAAATGTGTATGTCGCCCTAATGGTTAGACACCAAGTACCTTGCAATATATAACAATGTATAAACAAATTTGAGATAAATCCATTTTTCAGCAGAATCGCAAGAAACTTTCATCATCAACCAAAATACATGTTTCTGCTAAAATTAGGAATAATTGTAATTGTTTGGTTTCAATGAAATTTGATGCTAATAAGATGTAGCTACACATGAACAAACCTGGTTCTTGCTAGTCATCAATCCTACAATGTTTTGCCAAATGCTGACAAGGAATAATTTTAATTCGTGTTTAGGAAACTACAAATGTCTATTCCACAAGACGTTCCTGTTAAAAGTCAGCTATTATTTTAAATAAGAATATTGTTATTTTCCAATAGCTATTCCAAACTTTTGCAGCTCATTCATAATCTTGATCAGCATCATCAGTCTCAACCTAGTGTGGTCATCAAGGTGCTGTTCTGCTGATCTCTTGTTTCACTTGTGAAGTCTTTCTGAGAACCAGATGCAATGAGCAGGCTTAGGCTATTGTCCTCTTTGGCTTTTTCAGCATTTTCATCTGCCAATTTGAATAGACGAGATTTTACAACTATTTCTACAATGATTTTGCGATATTTCTGGCATTATATAAGATGACTACTCAATTTATTTCATTAACTGCAAGGAACATTTTCAAATTGTTGGTATTAGCCTAAAAAAGGCTGAATTGACCCATATATGCTCATGTCAGTACCCTGTCCACAAGAGATGGGGTACTAATATTAGTACTAAAGCCACCTGTGCTTACAGAATGTTAGTGGCAGCTCCTTGATACCCAATGCATTTTGATAGTCTTCTATTCTGGCTGGACAATCTTTAAAGATATACAAGAGGTTGCTAAGTGTCTCCTCCAGATTACACTTCATTTTGACAGATCCTCAATGGTAATTACCCAAAGCTGACCATTTGAATTTTCCAATCAAACTACACCGGAAATCAAGTGAGACCTACTGTTAGGAAACTTGTAATATGAAATGAAACAATTTATCAATTTATCAATCATAACTTTATCTAGTTTTATTTAATATGTGATCAGTGCTCTATGAAATGTGAATTAATCAATTTCATTAACTCCATTGTCAGAAATTCCATGACTTTTCCAAAACTTTGCAAGGTTTTGACAAATTCCATTACTTTTCAAGGCCCTTGAAATTTGTTTTTATATTCCAAAGTTTTTCCAGGATCCCATGACCCTTGGGAACCCTGTTAGTCTTTGTTCTGGTTATAGTAAATGAATCATGAAATCTGAAATTAAAAAATGGTTTTCATGAAAACAAATCTACTTATTATGACATTGCTGGTGAATTCCACAGTTAATGCCCTTCTTTTTGCTGTTGTGTTATAGTAGGTTTACATTATGTATTATAGTAAATGTAGAACTCACCTAGATAGTCCCTGTAATGTGACAGTTTATTGAAGTCATCACTCAGAGTAAATTCCTGAAAATGTGACAAATTACAGAACTAAAGATATATCCATGTGACATTCATATATATAACTTCAAGAACAAAAGATATGTCCATGTGACACTCGTAAATAAATTCAAGGACTAAAGACAAATCCATGTGACACTCATTTAAATAAATTCAAGAACTAAAGATATGTTCATGAGATACTTATATAAACTTTCACATTTTTCAAGTATATGGTTTCTTTCTCCAAGATCACTCAAAGATGAAATCCTGAAAAAAATGTGACTACTGGAATTATGGAAATTTTCGGGACAGAATTTGACATCATAAAACCTTTGTTTCAACTTATGTTTTCCAAAATTTCAAAGTTATCAGCTGCTCCTGTTAAATGGGTTACCATAGTGTTCTTCTTAATTTGGATAATTCAGAATTGCTGTCAACAATGTTGTATTTTGGTTGAGTTGTCAAATGGGATATATCATGTACTTCTACTCTGATATAATGACCATGATACAGTGATTGGTTAAACTCTGAAGGACACAAAGTTTGGAGTAGGAAAACATTCAAACATTCTAACGCTTTAATTCATTCCACATGAAAATCAACTAAAATACAGTGTAAACTGAAACTTTTCACCATTTTATAACTATTTATACTATTCCTCAACCTTACCAAGCTAAAATTCTATTCAAATTAATAACTATTTATATCTTTCCCCATCCCTACTGAGCTAAATTTCTATTGCAATTTATAACTACAGTGGAACCTTGCTATAACACAATAATCGGGGTCCAAGAAATTGGATCGCGTTAAAAATGGGGTTGCGTTATTGCAGGGTTTTACAATATTTTAATTTTGTTTGTTTGTTTGATCAGGATTTTTAACGTAGCTTTAACAATTTTTCAGTCATATCGCTACGATGTCTGCAGTGAGGCAGTTTATAGTGATGTCGAGCACTGAGACATCATGCCGCAGACATGTAGCATGATGTCTCACCCAGTCACATTATCCTGACACCAGGCCGACCAGTCCTAACACTAACCTCTTAATGCTTAGCGTCAAGCAAGGCAGCTGTTAGTACCATTTTTGTAAGTCTTTGGTATGACTCGGCCGGGGATCGAACCGACAACCTCCCGCTTCCGGGGCGGACGCTCTAACCACTATTCCACCGGAGCGGTTCAATATTTTAATTCTTTTCAGTAAACACCGCATTTGGCATATATACGTGTACACGTGTCTAATGTAAAAATCGGAGTATTATCGGACAAATATTAAATGGAATGCAGTAATAAGACTTATTAAAAAAAGTGGACGGATAATATATTTATAGGTTATTTTTTTTTGTTAAAAAGTTTTACTAATCTTTATTGTTTTTCCCTGAAAATACACGTTGATCGATAATACCCCGACAGACGTTACATAATGAATAGGGTATCAACATCGTTTACTATTGTGCCATTGTGGCATGCAGTTCATCCATAATGCATGTAATTCCATTGGAAAATTGCAGATTTAAAATATTCACTAATTTTGTTCAAGATCGCTGTCTGAATTCAATGTACAATATATAGCATGAACAGAGTATTAACACTGTTTACTTACCATCTGATATAGTACCGTCATGGCATGCAGCTAATCCATAATACCTGCAATTCCATTGCAAAAATTGCAAACGTATTTAAACTATTCAATATTTTTGTCACAAATCATTATGTCTGAATTCAATGAGAAAAATTAACAGAAAATTAGGTTACGAAAGACGAAGCAAGTGTACGTTTCATCACGTTCCAGGATCTATGAACGGTGTTTATAAAAATTGTAAACTTGATTTTCCATAAAGGTAAAATATTTTTTTATATACAAAAAATAGGAAAGTAATGACAAGTTCATAAACAAACACCACACACATAAATCCGAGAACTAAATCATAAAATGCAGTGAGTCTGTAATGGTCACGCACCACTGATATAGAGTTTTTTCAGCTGTATGCATGTACAATTTCATAGCCTTTCAATTTCCAGCTAACATAGACAATACTGTACACTAGTCAAATGATTCCCTCTAATAACACCGCCATGCCCAGAAAACATGTTGGCGGCTTTCGTTTTTTGATGTTTATTAAATTGTGAGAATCTTATATCAACCACCACATTGTCTGCTGCTTGGTTGTTTATGCAGTTAAAGAACATGTGTCTTTACTCTTGGATTAATAAAAAGTTATATTTCCGATGTTTATTTAGGCATAAGAATTCAAGGAACTGGTGATATTAATACATTTCTGAAGCTGCGTTTTACACACTATTTCTCTTACTTTATTCTATTATATATTGTATTATTTTAGAATTCATACACGATCTCTTCCCCAAAATTATAATAAACATTTTTTTTTGCAAAGTGCAATGAACGACTTCCTTTTGTGAAGATGCTTTTCCGTAATAGTAAAATATTTATTAAAAAAAAAGAAGGGGGAAATTAATAACCATTTCATAAGCAAACCCAATACACATGTAAAACCCGAGAACTAAGTGCAGTAGGCATGTAATGGTCACAAGTCGCTTTTATAATTGTTTTTAAGCTGAACGCATGTTAATTTCATACCCTCTCAATTTTTAGCTAGGGAAGCGGACATTATTTACTGGTAAACTGATTGCATCTAATAACACCGCCAAGCCCAGAAAACATGTTGGCAGCTTTCGTTTTTTTTTATGTTGATTAAACTATGAGAAGTTTTTATCAACCACCGCATTGTCTGTTGCTTGGTTGTGTGTGCAGTTAAAGAAGAAACACACATCGGCTATTGTTAGAGCAACGATTGTATACAGAATTAACTGAAGACAACAACAAAGACCACATCATGTTCATTTTGGCATAATAACTTCAAGAAAAAAAATTCATCTGCAAATAAATATAAGAAATTTTGAGAGCCACGCCGCGATGGCGTTATATCCGAATTCATGTTATAGCGGGGTTCCACTGTATTTATACTACTCTCTATCCTTACTATTCCAATTTATAATATTCTCCATCCTTACTGAACTAAAATTATATTCCAATTTATAACTATCAATACTATTCTCCATCCTTACTGAGCTAAATTTCTATTCAGAATGGTTGCTTAAATCCATACAGCTGTGACATGAAAGTAACATACAACCAATTCGTATTCCAATCAACCAAACCATGTACTTGTATGTCTGGCAATCATAATTGGGTAACATATAAATGTCATAAAATAATGCAAAGTCAGCCATATTCCATCTGAAGGTAAACATTATTTCATCATTTTCCAATCTACTTTTCTGATACTGAAACAGTTTACAAAATTTGTAACACTGTATTAAATATTTTATTGGTGCTGTGCTTCTACAATTTACATTATGTATTAGGTAAAAAATGAACTTTGTATGCAAGGAAAAACATTGTCAAAATCTTGAACCAATTTAGGAAAACAGCACATATGACACAATTGTTATGTTCCAAGACATGCTGAAAAATAACACTCAGGCCAGTCACAAGTTTGTGTTGGACAAAACAGCACTCAAAGCAAGCATTGTCTTACATTTTTGCTTCAAACATTCAGTTTGTAAACTTATTTTATGAAGCAAAAAGTTAGTAGATAATATATATATATATCAATGACTAAATCACAACTTTAAATTTTGTTTATTGGTTATCATATTTTTACTGGCATAATACCTCTTCAAATTCAGTACAAGACAAATATATTAAGTTTGACGTTCTGTGCATAAACTCTCTCAGATTTCATACTTATGATTTTAGGAAGCAGAACTTTAGAAAAACCTGTCTTCCCTATGCTGACCACAAAAGGAAACCAAGAAATAAATCTTGTCTAATTTACTGAATCTGTGTCTGAATGAGGAAAACAAATTACTTTCAAGAATGGTAAATTCTGTCACAACAACGCATAAAATACTTTGCAATACTCTTCATTTTATACTCTGACACATATGAAAGATTACATCATTAATTTTCATATGCACAGGTCATTATCAAATGAAGAGTCACTTTAAGAAAGGATCTTTTACATAAAGTTATCAAATTGCATATGATCAATCGTACCAAGACATTTCCCAAGTGGCAGAGTGGTCTAAAGCGCTCTCCGTTACGGATCACTCTCATCTCACCCCTGTCTGCGTGGGTTCAAGTCTAAGATTCGGCTAATGTAGTTATGTGAGAAAGCTTGCCAGTAGCTTCTCATGGGTCATGGTTCTTTCTGGGGGTTTTCCCGGGTTCTTCCTCCACCAATAATACTGGCCGCCATGTATATAGCCTATCGTGTGCTGAAAAATGGCGTTAAGCCCTACAACAACAACATCAACAACCATGTTGTTTAACTAATACAATTATTCTGACATAAAATGGAATCTGACCCTGACCTTTCTTGTACAATGCTTAGATTATAATTGAAGAAAATATGGAACCTACTGTGATAGTTCCATTATCAAGACCAACAAAAAGACGTCTTGTTTCACCATTGTAAATCATGGAAGTCACGGGAGCTGTAAAACAGAAAACATTTGTGACTTTTAATGACATCAAACAGTTTGTGATACAAGCAGTTTTCTTCAACATATTAATGTTTAAATTTCTATATTGACTTTGCATGCAGGGTTCAATCAGGACTTGCTTTGGTATAGTTTCTCAGTTTGAAATAATAAAGTTTTATACAAAGTAACTCATCCCAGTCCCACCAAAATAGGAAGAAGAGTCAGTATTGTGTAGTGGTGTCACAAATTAGAATTATTCTATCAGTCACTTAAAACAGTAATTTTACAAGAGCTTTGAGTTAAATTATATAACACAAACACTGTACTCATGAAACTTTATAAAAATATTATAAGTATTGTAAACTTAATATAGCATTTATTACAAAGCAACATTGTTGGACTCAACAACTGCTTGTTGCGGGATTAATGTACATGACTGGCAGTTACTTATCAAGTATGTAAAGTAATTTATAAATTCAGGTGATAAATCTATACCAATTGCCTGGACAGATTTGTGTCCTATTAATTGACCTGGTTTTAACAATTTACATAATAAAGCATTGAAGAAGACTAAGACAAAAAAAAGAAATATTAGCATTGCTGTTGATTGTTCAATATAAAGTGAATGAAGACATGACATCATTCAAAGAAACAAGATATTAAGCACAGTGATTTACTATGGATATATTTGAAATAAATATTCAAAAAGAAAAGCTTTTAATATCTTGATTCATAAAATAGAAAAATGATGTTTCTTTAAGATACAAAACATTTCACCAAATTACCACAAAAACTCACTTAATCTGTCATAACAATTTTGCAGAAATGCAGCAAAAATCATAAGAATCTGTGAAGAGATAAAAAAAAAAAATAGGAACTATGTGACAACCATTGTATCTAAATTTGTGTTATAATGCAGCATAATTTCATTGCACTACTAATTAGCAAAATACGAGAAATAATAAAAAAAACTAAAGGTGACTTACACGGCATTGTGTGGTAGATACTAGGCCAATA
This sequence comes from Unio pictorum, assembly GCA_030141615.1. Classification (NCBI taxonomy): domain Eukaryota; kingdom Metazoa; phylum Mollusca; class Bivalvia; order Unionida; family Unionidae; genus Unio; species Unio pictorum. The sequence continues at coordinate 8,817,295 of JARLTB010000074.1, forward strand.
TTGTCCAGTATCCCTCTTTAGCCATACTCTAACTGTCCTAGAAAAACAAAATAAGAAATATAATCACTTACTAAAAGCACACAACTTTATGGTCCACAACTTAAACCCTGAGTGTTCTACCAATTATCTATGTACATGTATTACATTTAAGATATCAGTTTCCCACTAAGTGAAGATCTGATTGAGTTTACTTAAATAAATACCGACTAGATTGCCTATCAATAATCATACTTTCGAGCCATTTAACATAATAATTGCTGTAAAACTAGATACAAACAGAAATCATCCACATTTTAAAAAGGCACAAAACTTAGATTAACTTTAAAACATTAAAAAAATTTTTTTGAAAATGATGCATTAATACCTTTAACATCTGCATGTGGATTTTTTTGTCTCAAAATTCATGTGACATCTATATATATTATGTACTATATTTGCATTTATTACTAAGGGTGCATGTATGCCCAGACACTGGGCATCAGTTTATAGCGTATTGGAAGGATTGTAAAATTTACATCTCTTTGCAAAATAATCCCGTGCATTAATTCCACCATTGTTTAAAAATAGAAAACAAAGACTGAATTATAATAAACTATTAATTTTCTGCACCTTTAAAGGTTCAAAATTTCAGCTTGCAAATAATTAGATCAACAAGCTGTTCTCTATCTTTTTTTCTGGAGAACAATTGTATAAGACACAATTTGTGCTAGAAACACTTTTCTTATTCTGGTAGATTACTGGGCAGCTCACTACTAATTAATTTATTTTGATTAGCTTTTGTTGTTGTTTTGAGTCTAATACCATTTTTCAGCACATGATAAGCCAGGGTCGACAACCTATTTTACATAGCATGCCACTTTATTCAATTAATTATAAAATGAACGAGTGTGTGCCACCGATAAGAGCAACACTGTTAATATCAAGAATTTTAGCTGCCCTTTGCATGCCATATAAAATTTCCTCACGTGCCACTTTGTGGCTTGCATGCCATAGGTTGCTGACCCCTGTGATAGGCTTCATATGTTGTCACTTATATCTGGTGGGAGAAGAACCCTGAACAATCTTGGGAAGAACCACCAACCCATGAGAAGCTACTGCAAATATTTCTCACTTACCCATGCTTGCCAACCTGAGACTTGAATCCAAGCAGACAGAGGTTAAGAAGTGATCTGTAAAGGCAAGTGCTATAGACCACTTGGCTATCTGACAGACCTTTGTATGCAGAGTATAAGTATGTATAAAGCCTTCTTTTCTGTTCCATGGCAATAAATCTGTTACAGAGATCTCGGAGTTGCTTAATTATGCGTATTTGGATGCAAATTTTTTTATCTGGGATGCAGAAAATCACCCACGCAAGAGTCCTCCGAGTGCACGTTTTTTTTTTTTTGGGGGGGGGGGGGGGTGTTTTTTGGGTTGGTTTTTTCTTTTGCAAACAGGAAAGTTTCGCGGCACAATATATATGTTCTAATCACTATGAAAAATGAGGCAATGATTTTAATTGAGTTTGTTGCTGACTTTCCTTGAGCAAAGGTTGTCGGCTTGCTTTGATGATGGTGCATTTGTTACTGAAGGCATTGCTAAAGGCTCCAGTTGAAGGACCTAACAAATACCCATTTGTTATTGCTGCGGCAACATCAGATAATTGTAGAACATTGAGACACATTTGTTTTATTTGTTTTATATATATCAGTGCTTCAAAAGTAATCAGTTTTCTTTGAAGTGTCAGTAAAACTATTATTTTCTTCCATCTGGTATTTTTTTTAAAAATTTGCATCATCTGGTTTACTGTACTCATTTCACGTTTCCGCCTTCAGAGGTGTTGGATTTTAACTAGTCAGTTGCATGGTTATTTTGATTATAATACTGCATACAGTAATAAGGCCAGATATCAACATAAGCAGATTATGATATAACAGTGCATTGTTATATCCAAGTTCGCTGCTTCCTGTCATGGTGCCTGGGAAAAAATGCCATTTGCAAATTTGGACAAGTATTTTGGGGTTAAACGAAAAAATGATGAAGATTTAAATGAGATTCAGAACTGTGCTTAAGTTGCTAGAACTGATATAGTGGACTTTTCTGCACATCGCTTTGAAAAGATGTAATGTTTATGCATCAGGCTATGGAAATGAAATACATTACTTTGGAATCTTTGTCTGCATTTCAGCCCCCCTCCCCCCCACAAAATTATTTTTTTCCCCAAAAAGGCACATTATGGAATAATTACAGAAATGACGTATTTGTTTTGCAGAATTACCAGACACGCAGAATATGCTGATATAGTTGTACATGTCAGTGTTATAATGAATGGGAGAATTAAACTAAATGACAACCAACAGTTCTTCTAATCTGCAAAGTTTAAAAATATTTGGGATGGGATTGCAACTTTTACTGGTGGGACTCCTATTTTTACCAAAATGGGAATGGACTCCTAGTTTTAAAATCCTAGCAAGACCTCTGTTTTAGAACACTCACTTTTTTAGTAATATAATTTCTCACACACATGTGGAATGCGGTATCACCTCAAGACACAAGCAACATGTCTTACCTAGATAACAAAGCCTACATCACTGGGAACTGATTAATGTGTGGGGCAATTGCTCATGCTTTGGGATGATGATGCTTTCTATGCCTGCATATGTGAGAATTCTAAAGGATGTATTGCCATCAATCAATAGAAGAAGGATTATTCTTAGCATCTAATTAAAATAAATTTATTAGGCATTATCATGCAGTCCAATAATTGTCCTTAATAACAGAAAAGCTGATACATGAATTGTATCTTCAACGAGTCTATTCTCTGCCACAAGCCATGTCAGAAAAATGGGCAGAGAAAAACTGGTTGGTCTTTAAACTAGTCCTACATGAGAGACATATCACATCTTAGTAATGATATGGTGCTACGTATTACTACCAAAAATAACAGCGCTGTATTGCATGTTCTCATGTCTGTTGACATCAGAACGAGTAATAAGCTTCAGGAATATCTCACATACTTGGCCATCCATATGAACACTACTCCACAAACTGATATGACATCAACATATTTACTGTGCTGTTTTTATTCTGGTTAATTCAAAATCTGACAAGGAAATGGATACAATTTTATGATCCACTGACATACACTAAAATTTGCTGAAATGTGACAGCATAATAAATTTGTATTTGTTTTGTTAAAGAATAGTAGTTCAACTTAACCCGAATTTAGCATTCCTGAATAATGGCCTTGTATTGCGAGTACAAGTAATCAAAGATTCTGGAATATCTCACCTGCATTTTGTTTAGTTTCATGTACAGGATACAGAGGTCTAGTAAACGCCCAATTACAAGTATTCTGTATCTGGGATGCAGAAAATTACCCATGCAGGAGTAGGGCTGTCAAAAACCATGGAAAACTTACCCTGGTACCCGTTGCGCCATTTAGCGGGTACCCTGGTACTCGTTACAACATGAAAGACATGTACAACCCTTGAGCAACAATTTTTTTCCACTAAATTACGCGTTACACGTAAACGTATATGGATTAAGCTTTTTAGGTATATCCACCTTTCAAAAATCTCGTTTATATTAAAATTCCATTACTCCCACAGACCGTATTTTAGAAAAGACCGCTTTATGTAACTACAATATACGAGTACGCTTCTCCATAGACTTGTACTTTCCTACAGTAACATGATCTATTTATAACAAACCTTGTTCTACTTTCCCTCAAATTATTTTTATAGCATATGTATGGCTTAGTGAGGAGAGAACAGACTATATTTATTATGTGGCTACCATATAATATGTCCAAATTATATGTACAACAACTTTTGGAAATTTGCTTATTGTCGATATCGCGTGACTGTATGACCGAGGTTGTGAGAGTTGTGTAGTCACGTGACTAGGAATGCAAATAGCCAGATCCTGGACAAATTTCGCAATGATGTACTTTTGCCTTGTCTGTCAGCAGATTAAAGACATAAATGCTATACTCACGATTTTTGAGAAAATAAATCATATTCCTATCGATTTCATGCTGGTATATCTTGATGAAAGATCGTTCAAGTTTGCTGGGCCGGCATGTAAGCTGCTTCCCATGCCGACATCAAATGGTGTCGGCGAATTCCAACATTTAGACAGGAAATGCGCTCTGACCCTACACCACAACATGAATGTCCAAGTATCAAAATTGGGGTGGCAAGGGTCAGAGGAAACTCCGACTACTCAGACCAGTGTGCTGCTGATGATATATGATATTTTGATAGTGTTATCGACAAATTATTTTTCTGAACGGGTACTTGTCATTAATTTTCAATGCCCGGGTTTTTTGCTACGGTCGGGTACCAGAGTACCCGGGTACCCTTTGACAGCCCTATGCAGGAGTAAACTATACGCATGCAAACAGCTGGATAATGTGGTTGATTACTATATTAGCATTGCTGATATTTACAGAGATCAGTGGTTAAAATACTCCCAGATGTATCTGCTGCATATATAAGAGTACACCAAAAGAACACAATGCTATAAATAGTGAAGGCGACCTCAAAATCAAGACACTTCAAGACTTAGACAAAAATGTTGTTTGCAAATATTTTGGAGTTAAATGGCAAACTGACAATAATTCTAATGAGATTCTGAAGAGTGTTATAGTTACTAGAACTGATAGTTTGGATGAGACAGTAGCCAAGTGTAAGAAAGTGTGATGTCTGCATTAGTTTTTGGAATAAAACCATTCCTTGGAATGACAAAATTCAGTCTCAACCCTGAAGGACTAACAAGAGCTACATCGCTGTCATGTTATTCTGTGCATCTAAGGTCGGCAAGATTGGTGCAAAACCCATACCAGGTTCAATTAATAAAAATAAAATTCTGCAACGTTTATCAATTCAAAAGTGGCAATAGTCACCAGAATATTCTACTCAAAATAATAATAAAATTTGGACAAACGGGATACCACCCCGGTTTTCATGACTCCATATATGGTGGACTATTCTGCACATGGCTTTCAAAAGATGTAATGTTTAAGCAGCAGGCTATGAAAATGAAATACACTACTTTGGAATCTTTCTGTTGGCATTTCAGCCAAAAATTGTACAACCAAAACACTTAAACAGCATGTCATCCAATGTTTACAGAAATGATCATTGTACAGAATTACTAGACATGCAGAATAGGCTGACATGGTACAGAATTACTATAGGTGACAAGGCTGTACATATAAAGGAAGTGGAATTCAATGGCAACCAATAGTTTTTCTAATCTGCAAAGTTCAACATTTTCGAGGAGATTACTGCAACTTTTGACTCAACCCGATTTCTGTATTTCCGGCTTTCAGCACTTTCCAGCCAAATGAAATGTAGGCCAACAAAACTTGAAAACAGGTTCATTTCTTTTTTTGAAAATTTGAATTTATTGGAGAAAAGATATCAGAGTAAGTAAAGTCTAACTACAACATTATTACTTTGTAGAAAAGTGTCTGTATTTTAGTTGCCATTTATGTGAGATATTCCTGAAAAGTTGACGTCCGTTACCATGTTGGTCGACAGCTACAATGTTAGTAAGGCAGTAAGACCAGAACATAAATATTAGAGTCTAGGTCTTACGTGTAGGACTATGTACCAAGACGAAATTCCCATTCCTTTCGTCATTTTGTTTCTCATGGAATAGTTAGGTATCACACATGAGCAACAACTTCTTTCAAAAACAATTTACCATTTTTTCATTACTGACATGATACAGAAATTAAACAAGATAAATGAAAAGATTTATATAAAAAAAAAAAAACGAAAGTAGGCGGATAACCCGCTGTCAACTTCCTTATGCAAATATTTTCTCCACTATGAATGCCTACTTGTCACTACTAATTGTAATTACTCCATCCTCACGAGGGATGATGACAGCCATATTGACATCATCATTAAAGTCATCCAATTTGTTCATCAAAACAGGTTTTCTGACATTTCCACTAAGCTTCCCACTTGATGACTTAATTTCTGCAGCCATTTTGCACACATAAAAGGACAATCACGTGATTACCAATAGCTCTCTTATTATGCAACCCTAGGTAAGGTATGTAACGTACAACCTCGGCTGACTCACGCTACGGTACACTGTTGTCATCAACTCCCAAAACCAATAAACTGACAGAAAATAGACACCTTGTATAAATACTTTGTTTTGTTTCTTTCCTGCACAAATTTAGGCGGATTTATTCCCTTACAACAACTTAGCTTTTCATATTTAAAATATAACCTAAAACAGACCAACTTTAAACACACGTTTTTATTATTTAGTCCATCGTAGCTTTTGTTTGTTCGGTTTTCGTTATTTTTATTAAAATAAAATTCAATTAAGATTTAATTTCATCACTCCGAAGAATAAAATCATGTCGAAATGAGACATACAATAGATAATGTGCTATTATTTTGAAAATTACTTACCCTAGCCAAGTGAAAGTAATGCAAATATAAAAGGCAAATATATTACATTTTATGTTAAAATGATGAAAGAAGAAATAAAACCAATAGGCACGCTTCATGAGTTCACATACTGTATAATACGATTCGGAAAACATCATGATCATTTTTACTTGTCTTGTTTGGTCTGATTAGTAATTTTTTTTTACAATCAACTTTCCATTAGCCATTATACGGAGATCGTAAAAAAGATTTAAACGAACATTAAAGGCTTTTAAAATGCGGGTCTCTTTGCATGTTTTACTGATAAAATACGATATATTATGCAAACTGAATTCAATGTCTTAATGAAGTTAATCGATCTGATAAAGATCACGTGATTAATATACAAAGATCACGCGAATAATATAAAAAGATTGTCCTTACTGTACAACTTGTATGAGATTTTAATGATGTAATGCCATAATCTAAACTGATTGACATCGAATCAGAAATATGGATTCCAAAATGTTAAGAAGCTATTGTTGACGGACTGATACCTTTGGTTTCAGTGTGCAAAAAAGGTGAGAAGGGTAATGACTTATTCACTAAAGTAACATAGATTTTTGTATAATGAGACCGGGGCGTGCATCCAAGGAACAAATAGTAACAAAAACACATTGCCTTGGTTGTGAGAAAAAAAGACACACATCAAAATACCTAATTATGAATAATAACCGAATAAAACGGCCAAATATACATTGTTAAATATTATGCCAAAATACATTTTAAAGGTGATGATTGCATACCAGGGCACAGCGATGTGGAACGAATTTCCCATTGAAATTAGACACAAAGACGCATTGATCCCTTTTAAGAGTGCTCTTAAAATGCACCTTTTTCGACTGCAGTTACAAACTTAGTTACCTAATAATCTTTTGTACCTTAAATGTTTTCAACATGTTTTATGTTTTCCAATTTCATGTTTATTTGGGTTTTTCTCGTTTTTTTTTCTGTAGTGTAGTCATTTCATCATAGATGTTGTAACGCGCTTAGAGCTTCTTTAGATTAGGCGCTATACAAAGTCCACATTATTATTATTATTATTATTATTATTATTATTATTATTATTATTATTATTCATTTAGAGTCGTCCAATTTGTCATTAGAAATCGAAAATTTGAATCACCTTTTCCAGTATTTCAAATGAAAACTGAATTGCTAATGTTTCTTTCCCAATCGTTTTCTTAAAACATTTTGTATTTAACTATCGTTACATCTTAGAATGATTCAAAATGTTTGCCTTTTTGTCTAAAATGAGTTACTGATAAGTACTTGGCATCAAGTGTGAGTCTCTAATTATCACAGGAAAAGCACACCCGTTTTTTAATACGTTTATTTAGCAGCTTTTGAAAATTTAGAATGTTTGGAAAATTAATGGTTTTAACTCAAAGCACATAATCAGAATTATAAAAGCAAGTTGTTTTACAAGTTCTTGATTGTACATCTCTAGCACAACCATGCCGTCGGGTACGTCCTAGTAAGCTACCCTTCCTTCCACCCCCAGCAAACCAAAAATGATATGTGTTACTTTTATTTTAAACAGTTAATAAACAAAAGCAATAAATAACTATCACGTGACTTTGATTGTCAGACCAAACACAAAAATATTGATTTTAATTGTAAAATATAATATGTATAGAAAGAAGCATTAAAGAAACACTGGTAAACTATAAAACAGAATAAATATAAGTTTTTTGATCAGACTTATTGGCAAACACACATTATTGGTGTATCGTTAAATGACAATATTTTATCATCGATGTTGAGTACTGCGTTTTACTGAGTTGAACCTATTCTATATTTCAATCAACAATTTTAGCGAGACCCGTAGAAGCATTTGAACCTGTCTCTATGGATTTAGTACGGACAAACATGATGAAGAGTGCAATAAAGTCATGTGAACTTGATCCATTTCGAACATCACTGCTGTATGAGTGCTTAGACCCAATATTGCCTTCACTAACTGATGTTATTAATACCTCTTTTTTTAAATCCTTGACCTGATGCTTTCGTTAGTGCCATTCCGGCAGCGATTCCAACAGCACATAACTCAGAGGTTTTTGTTATTCATTGATTTAATCTTTGTGATAGTCATCAGCAATTTAATCAATAATAGACCGATAAATATTAATATCCATCATACCACCTGTAAATAATCGTTGACAAATATCATGTATTTTGTTAATTATTTCTTTAGAATTATTTTCAGCTTTTCTTCTTCAACCATAATCTCTAATTTATTTACGTCAGAAAGAACATTGTTAGGACAAGCAATATAATCACTTCCTTGAGTAGAAAAACCACTTCCTGTATTTCCGGGATACGTGTCATGGCCAGAATCTTGTTTCCATTTTCTGAGGGATTATAAAGTCTCATTTGTGCCTCTGCTTTTTCTAGTCTTTTTCTATCTCTCTCTGCTTATGCCAAATTCTCTCTTCGCATTTTTCCATTTGAATTTTAAATAAATTAAAAGTTAAATCATAATCAACTAATATTTAATTAGAAACTACAATTTATAAGTCTTTAGCCAATTCATTTCGATTTGCTCTATAATCATCAATCTGTTTTGATTTTACAAATTTTCCAGTTTTTTTCATGTAACAGCACGATCCGCCAATTCGCTGTAATCTAATTTTAATTAAGTTTTTCAATACCTGTAGGTTTTAATTTATTTATAATATTAATTAAGTATGGATCTTCCTTCTGGTAAAACAGTGCTGGTTGTTTTTGTTGCGAAACGTTAGGATTTAATGGAAGAGTTGGAAGAAAAGACTTTGATTGGAAACGTTCCGGTGGAGAAATTGGAAGGAAATATATTAATTGGGGAATTTTCCGATGGAGAAATTTGAGGAAGGTGGGCGGGGTTTTTCGAGCGATTCTTGATTGGTTTTTGTATCCGAGAAATGGTTCTATAAAAATTATCTAACCATTTTTCTACTTTTTCTACTTCATTCATGAACATTACAAAAATAGCATCATTTTTGGAAGCTTTTGAGTTATTACATTTTATACGAAATATACATTTACTCCATATTGTAATCCACTTAATTTTCAAGATAATGAAGCATTTTAACGTAAAGATGTTGCTTTTTCAATATGTCTTAAAACAACTTCGGTAAATTTTTCATATATATCAACTCTTCCTGTTCCAGTCACTGCATCATCACCACCTTCAGCACCACCTTTAGCACCATCTACATCCGCAGGAGGTGGCGGAGCAGTAACTCTTGCCGCTGGAAGTTCTTGTCAAAGCTTGTTTGTTTTCTTAGTATCCTTAGCAGCTAGTTCAAACGTTGGACGAAGACGTTCAGCAACTGCTGCAGCTTTTCAGTTGATTTAGTAACATGTTTATTCAGCTAATCTAGTTGTTTAAAATTTAGCTAACATTAAGATGTAGAGCAATGGTTTTAATTAAGTAAAAAGAGGAATAGCAGCAGAGAGGTCGTGACCTCAATGAAACGTCCGGTGGGTAAACAAAACATAATACAAAATTTGAATAAATAAAACGACATAAGATTAAGCAACAAAATAAGCTAACCCAATTAGAGAAACTCTCGGTCAGTTAGAGGCCTTGGTTCGGCATTATTATCTTTATTTGTTTTACATTTTTGTAGGAAGCTTTATTTTTAACAAATGACATTTCAGCAAAGATAGTCCGTTTGCCCTCTCTGCTTTACATCAAAACATATTTCGACAAGAAAATTAAGCCATCCCAAGCAACCATAGCTGTAGGCGTTTGTTTGTTTTCTGTAACAATTCATAAGTGTTATCTTCGAGCAGCGGTGATTAGAATGCTACTTTTCGTGCCTACATATTTCTGAGTTATTTACATAATTCTTACTCACAGAAAGGATTCTTACTCACAGAAATGATTCTTACTCACAGAAATAATTCTTACTCACAGAAATGATTCTTACTCACAGAAAGGATTCTTACTCACAGAAAGGATTCTTACTCACAGAAAGGATTCTTACTCACCAAATTTTCTTAAGTTCATAAATTTTACTCATATATATAATTCTTAACCACATATATGATATACGTCTTACAATTGTAACTTACATATACAAATCATACAATTCTGGTTCACATATATAATCCTTACTTACATACATAATTTTTACATACATAATTTTTACATACATAATATTTACATACATAATTTTTACATACATAATTCTTACAGACATAATTCTTACATACATAATTCTTACAGACATAATTTTAACATACATAATTCTTACATTCATAAATCTTGCATACATAATTCGTACTCACAATTAATACTCACATAAATAATTAATACATATTTCTTACATACATATACAATTCCTAAAATTATTACTTACGTACATACTTCTTGGTCTCATACATAGTAGTTACATTAATAATTCGTACTCACAATTTTTACTCAGATATATAAATCTTATTTAAATACATAATTATTAATTAGATACATAATTGTTATTTACACAATTTGTTCTCACAATTCTTACTCCTATACATATTTCTTACTTACATACATAATTCTTACTCAAATTCCTTCCCGTTCTTTAATTTTCTTCTTTGTCTTGTCTCCATAATTCTTATTTAAGTTCATTGTTATCTTCCAAACAAAAAAAGGACAATTTTAACTTTGCATCAATTCTTATCGATGAAACTATATATCCCAAAGTCATTTGTTTCTTCAATATATGAACAAAATAGATATTTGACCAAAAGAGAAACGGAGTGTGACCGAGGACCTGAGGTATTCTAATCATGCCTAAAAATGCCTATAAATGAACGGACAGACAATACGGTAACGAAATACCACTTTTCAAAGACACTGTCTATGTGAATATCGATTAATTACGTAATTCTTAATTATTATAAAGACAGTATCTACTTGAAACCATTCCTTTGAAACAAACTAATGTAAGGATGGTTCAAAGTGAGCCTCTTAACAAATGTACGTATCAACTGAAATTTTGATATTGAAATATTTGAAAAGAACAAGTAGATAGATACTCAACAATAATACCTAGATACCATGAAGTACGTGAATACTAGTGCTTGGTGTCTGTATTCTAAACAATGTATTATAAAACAATTTAACCAAGACTGCTTTAACTCATACGTTTTCTATGGTTCACAATATCAGAAGTTATTTTGTCTCCACTAGAGTTTGGATTGATATATTATGGTGTTATTAACAAAATATACAATCTTACAATCTACAGAGTGACAAAAACAAACGCCAAATTATATCTTCTGCTATAATTCCTACTTTATGGGAACTACTACAAACTAGAATTGCAACGAGGTACATCGTAGACTCGATTGCAATACGACTCCAAAGTTTTTGACAACAAGCGAATTGGGTCCATCGTGCAATATTCACTTAATCTAAATTCAAGCCTAAAGCACTGACTGTTACAGTGATGACGCCAAAATGCATTGTGCAAACGATGTTAATAGTTTGTGTTCTTTACGTAAAGTTCACCTGACGAACAATACAGGTGCCCATATCGTTTCGTGTTGAAGAAGATGTCGACACTACATTTTAAAAATAAAAGGGAGGAAGTGAGATGTACTGCAGCATTCCCTACTTATAATTGAATGATATAGGTACCTGATAAGCTGAATGACATAGGTACGTAAAGACTTGAATGACATAGGTACCTGATGAGTTGAATGACAATAGGTACCTGGTGAATTCAATTACATTGGTACCCGATGATTTGAATGACATAGGTACCTGTTTAGCTGAATGACACAGCTACCTGTTTAGTTGAATGACATAGCTACCTGTTTAGTTGAATGACATAGCTACCTGTTTAGTTGAATGACATAGGTACCTGTTTAGTTGAATGACATAGCTACCTGTTTAGTTGAATGACATAGGTACCTGATGAGTTGAATGACACAGGTACCTATTTAGTTGAAAGACATAGCTACCTGTTTAGTTGAATGACATAGGTACCTGTTTAGTTGAATGACATAGGTACCTGATGAGCTGAATGACATAGCTACCTGTTTAGTTGAATGACATTGATACCTGTATAGTTGAATGACATAGGTACCTGATGATTTGAATGACATAGGTACCTGATTGGTTGAATGACATAGCCACCTGTTTAGTTGATTGACATAGCTACCTGTTAAGTTGAATGACATAGGTACCTGTTTAGTTGAATGACATAGCTACCTGTTAAGTTGAATGACATAGCTACCTGTTTAGTGGAATGACATAGCTACCTGTTTAGTTGAATGACATAGCTACCTATTTAATTGAATGACATAGGTACCTGTTTAGTTAAATGAAATAGGTACCTGTTTAGGTGAATGACATACTACCTGTTATGTTGAATGACATAGCTACCTTTTACGTAGCATCTGTATGTTTCATGGTGACTCTTCTCACGTGGCTGAGTCAAAGCGTAATTTGATAGTGAAGGAAATTGTGGCATAATTACTCATTCACATTTGTTATAATGTCCAAGATACAAATATGAAGCAAGTCCTCTATAATCATCATGTAATCTATCGAATATGGTCGGTAATCGTAATTTCGATAACTGAATCGAAGAGCTGAGTAGGCCACGTCATGTACTCGATTCCTAAATTGCTTGCTCCCTATCTCAATCCCGTCCCCACTCCTACCGATTTTACCCCGCACATGCACACTTGTCCAGTCAAAACTAGTGATTTAATTTCGCATTATTAATTCGAGTTTGTTTCCGAGTGTAAGAAAATAAAATTACAGTTTCTGTCTGTACTCATTTCTGTTTAATTCCAATCGAACAGTTTTTCTTCGCCAATATCTCGCATAACAACACAACATTGCCAATATTTTCGAAAAGGAAATGTTTTTATCTCGTACTGCTGAGAGCTTCTGTGTGTGCAATGTAATGTTGTGTAATAACGACACAGTCAAGATTATCAGTGCTGAATAGACGAGTAACACCATTTAATACAACATGAGTGCATTTCTTTAAATAAAAACGTGAAATCGATTTAATGATTTCAAATGGCAAATAATCATTCCCGATATTTTGTAAACGGACTAGGATTGAATGTTTTCAGTTGGAAAAGCAGTTCCAGGCAGGATGTGCTTTTTGGAATGTAAGATTAACTGTGTCTGTAATTAAATAAGATCCGAAAATAATAGGAAACTTAATAATATAATAATACTACTTGTAATTATTCAGATTAAAATATTTTCGGTTTTGATATAGCTAGACAAGCTTCTTCCTAAAACTCTATAAATTACAATATTTGCACACAATACAAATAAATGGATTTACAACAATTAGTAGATAGATTAATGTTACCATGTACTAACCTATTAGCGTTGCAATAGCATTATATATATATATATATATATATATATATATATATATATATATATATATATATATATATATATATATATATATATATATTGTGCACATCACTGTTCTTGAAACACTCATGACGTATCGAGCATATGGTTGCGTGTATTTGCTTGTAAATGTCTTTGCTAAAATAAGTTAAAAACCTCAAAATTATTTTGTAAAAAAATGCTCATTTAAATATTTTGAATGCCCAAAATCTGGATAAAACTATTTTGAAATGTATCTTATAAAAATGTCAAAAAATAGTTGGAAATAATAATACTTTAGTTTTGCGGGTTCACACAAAGAATTCCCATTACTCATGAAATTAAGAATTGGGCGAATCATTACACAAAAAACAAAACTAGTTCCAGGAAAATGTAAAAATAATATGACTGTGATTTAATCCGGACGAAATGTCATAAATGCAAACCATCCAATAAGAAAGATATTTAAAAACCACATCTTGAGCAAAAAACATTTAGAACTTCAGTGCAATCAGACTCAAAAGCTAAACCCCAAATAGAATATTTCCAATCAATGGATTGGCTGCATATACATGTTTACATTTTGACAGCTATTGTCTGCGAAGCTTTCCTATACAAATCAGATAGCTGAAAGTTAGGGCGATATTGCAAAAATTAATTGTTGATTATAATGCGACCAGGTTCCCAATGTTGATTATACAAAGCCTAGAGACGTATAAAGCGGCATGCTTTTTCATGGTGACATGCTTGGCAAAACTGCAAATAAAAACGTGACGGAGCACATACTGCAAGCACGACATTCACGGTTTTCAAATTTGATATAGATTAAATGAAAAACAAATGTAAAAGTCTACACAGAAGTCAACAATCTTATATATTATTTGTAAAATTAAAATTATTCAGAAACAAAACTTGATTCATGTATTGAGTGATGGGAACAATGTCTTTTCTTCTACTTATTAATCTTGTTTCATAAAATCGTTGAATTTAGACATAATATCTAAACAATAGCAACTACCTCGAACCTTTTAGCCTTATACATGCTGTATGTCAATTTGTCTAAGTGTTATGTAAATTTGATTTACCCGTTATTTGATTCAAACTAATTGCTTGTTTGTAAGTTTTAAAGTTTTTAAAATTCAATTACATGTTATTATAATTTAATTTTATTTTATTTTGACATATTCCAGAAATTTAATTCAGTAGTTAACAGCTAACAATTAAAACTTTGTATATAATTCTGATCTAGTTCCATACCTTGATTCAGAACCTGTGAGAGTTGTGGAGAACAATTATTAAAAAAAATATTTATTCTTTCTCAGAGTAAGATTGAAAAAGTAAAATCGGGGCCAAACTTGGAATTCCTGACAAGTAACAGGCAGCAATTATTTCTACCTCTGCATTTGTCAGAGGATTGACGCACATACTGATATCCGGTTTGCAGTGTAGCTACATTTATTATCGATGTTTTGAGAATTAATAGTCATTGGTGCCTAATCACTAGAGAAGTTAAAGTGTTTGATGTTGTGCTCAGATTTGGGCTAATGATGTTGCTTTCTTCGATTTTTTCAAGCTTGTTTTCCTTAGAAATACTAGTTCTCTAAATTAATACTTGGACTAGGACATTTATTGAAATTTACTTAGAATTTAAACACTGGAATATTATTTTATGTGATTCAACTTGAGACTGCTGACAAAGCAGAACAATGATGACCACAGCATAGTCATCGCTTTCCATTTTTTTTATTTCATCGGGATTTTAATTCAGTTTCATTAGGACCTTTTCTTACTTCTATTTTTTAATTCTTCAATTACTTTTGGATTTGATTCGTAAAACCGTAAGTTCATTTTCTCATTTTACGTTGTTTTTCTAGGGAATAATATTTTTTAACTTTTATTAAGCATTTTTTTTTTTACTGTTTTCTTGTTACTGCTTCAAAGAGTTTTAATACGTTACACCAAGTTAGTGGGTGTTGTTACCTTCAAACAATGTAACTGATAGCTTAAGGCAATTAAGAAATTCGGCATTTTTAATTTGAAGATTCCGGCATGACACTACAAATTAAAAGTGCAGGCAATTCTTTTAATGTTGAAACGAGTTATTTCCAGCACCTGTTCTTTTTTAAATGATCTACTCATTGCATATCTAAGCGACTTTTGTCCGCGAAATTCATTACTATTACCTGATATGATTCAATGGTCTTAAACTAAGTAATATAAACCACCAAGCGTTGTTAAGTTCAACAAATAGTTTATTTTTCCTTCAATACAAAAGAGAACATTTAAAACGAACTTACAGTATTTTTATTTTAATGTAAAAACGTCCAAGAATTTCATTCACCATTCTTAAAAAAATAAAGTTATAATTATTTTCAAGTATTGTTCCAAAAATGATCCAACTCTGAACGTGATGATGTGCCTGTAGTGGCCTGTGACGTACATATGTGCCAACAGTCATTTGATGTAGCACAATTATATAATCCAAGACGTATATATCTACATTCACGGCAATTCCAAGTTAATATTCTAGTACAAGAATTATTTCCAGAGATCAATAAATGGAATAAATAATTCCACCCAAAGAAAATACAGAACACAATATTAAGACTGGTTTTGCCTCAGATGTTAAATGCAAGAATAATTTCTGAAGTAAAAAAGATTATATGAAAACAAGCTTAGACGGAGAAGTAGAACTAGACAAGATGATTTCTGAAAAATTATAAAATTTGTCACTAAAATTATAAATAATGTGGTAAAGATCAGGTAGACCATATTTTTTTATCATGGGAAAATCCAGTTTCCCAGCAAAAGTATTTTTCATGGGGGAATTAAAATATCCCAGACCAAGTTTCTTTTATGGGAGAATTCCAATACCCCAGAACAAGTTTTTCTCATTGGGGAATTCCAATACAATAGTTCAAATTTTTGTTTTTGTTTCATTGGGGGAATTCCATTACCCCAGACCAAGTTTTTTTTTCTTGGCTGAATTCCAATATCCCAGACAAATTTTTTTTCATAGGAAAATTCCAATAACCCAGACCAAGTTTCTTTCATGGATGAATTCCAATACCCCAGACCAATTTGTTTTTCATGGGGGAAATCCAATACCCCAGACCAAGTTTTTTCATGGGGGAATTCCAATACCCCAGACCAAGTTTTCTTCATGGGGAATTCCAATACCCCAGATCAAATCTTTTTCATGTGGGAATTCCAATGCCCTAGTTCAATTTTTTTTTTTTTTTTTTTTTTTTGGGGGGGGGGGGGAATTTCAATATCCCTGACTAAGTTTTTTTTTCATGGGGGAATTGCAGTAACCCAGACGTAGTTTTTCTCATGGGGGTATTCCAATACCCACAACCAAGTTTTGTTTTCATGGGTGAATTCCAATACCCTAGTTAAAGGGTCTTTGTTCACGGGGGAATTCCAATATTCCAGACAATGTTTCTTTCCATGGGGTAATTTGAATATCCCAGACTAGTTTTTTTTTTCATAGAGGAATTCCAATACACTAGTTGAAGGGTTTTTGTTTCATGGGGGGAATTCCAATATCCCAGACCAAGTTTGTTTCTCCATTTGGGAATTCCAATATCCCAGACCAAGTTGTTTTCATTGGGGAATTCCAATAACACAGACCATGTTGTTTTCTCTCTCTTCTAGGTAGCAAACATTTTACAGACCACAGATGTATGGCCTCCATGTGAGCAAGTCAATACCACAAATAAATGGTAAGTATGTAAGACTGCTCAATGGGGGTCCCACAATTGTGATACATCTCAAAAGCAAAACAAAAGGGAGAGATACCAAAACAAAAAATTCAACAAACAGAATGAAGACACACAAAAGGAAGAAGAGAAATGAAAGAAGGGCTATGGTTTTTCACAAGTAAACACTCAAACATAATACAAACAAACTCTCCAATCCCCATATGGAAGCACGAGAGAGTGAGAGAAGGGGAGAATGTAAGTGGAAGAAAGCAGACGCAAAGAAACATACAAGCGTACATAACATACAAATCGAAAGAAAAAGAAATATAAAATAGAAACTTTTCAGATTGTTTTTTTTTTCAAGCAAGGACACATGCTCCCACAAACAAATTTTAAAACATATTATATAGAAAGAGAAAACCACCAAAAAAGAGATATATAGTACCGTCTCAAACACACAAAAAATGACTCTGGTAAAGTCACTTCGAGGAAAGAAAAAATAAATAAATAAATAAAGAAAATAAATTAATAAAGAACCAAAATAGACTTATGTGATAAATAAGGTATCTTCACTCGGTGGAAGGATAAAACCAAACACAAATAATAGACAATAAACCTTACAGCAATACATCAGTTCTTTGTTAAGGATATTCAAGTCTGGTCAGTAGATCTCCAAATGACAGCGACAAGAAAATCTAAACCTAATTCGGGATAAAAAAAAACTGTGATACGCTTGATAATCAAAACAAAACATAGAAAAACCCTTCAAAAAGTAACTAACATTTTTTAAATCTAAATGAACACCAAAACAGAAAAACAAATAAGAAATAAAAGTAAGGGAGAAGGAAACAAAAACACGACATACAATAAGAAAACAAGGGTGTCATCTTAAAATTCAAACCATCAACAATTGAGAGAGAGAGAGAGAGAGAGAGAGAGAGAGAGAGAGAGAGAGAGAGAGAGAGCTGAACATGATATTATTCATTGTTATTACTAATTTTCGCGGGTCTCAGACAGGGGAGGAAACACGTGCTATTGAAAAGTAATCTTCATGAGCGAGGGTAGGAATAATGATAAAATGAAAAAGTACTTACTTAACCTAACCTTTATCCAAAAGACAGCATATATATTATATCTGTGCAAATATTTATGGGAGATGGCTGGAATTATGACATAGGTGGGGGAGAGAGATTTGCTAAAGACATTGATGAAATTGATATGCAGAATGCTGAGATTTATGTCCTAAATAAAAGCGTTATTGAATGTTCTTCTTTTACTCTGTTAACTTTACGTTGTCAACATTTTTCAGTACTTACGCTTACTTCGCGCGTACTTCATATTGTACTCATAAAGGAACTACTGTGTTCATTATTTGGACCAATATTTTTCGAATCTGTTGTGCATTATTCAACATAGTTCTCGGGGGACCAGTAGATTCCCGTTTTTCATTCATTTGGACTTTCATTGAACATTATCGGGATTATTTTTGATTCACTTCATAAAAATGTAATTCCCTCTGTTATGTGCTTAGGCTCGAATAAGTAGCAACACAGAAAGAGTGAAAACTAACAAGCTTATAACACTTTAACAATGAATTTATTAAGTGCAAATGTTGTATAAGAGAACATAAATAAACTTACGGTTTTTGAGAATCAAATCCAACATTAATCCAATATAGAATTCACAAAAATAATCCACTAATGGAATTGCAAGAGTCCAGATAAAGAAATGTTCTAGTAGTTCCAGGTTCGAATCTTGACGATGTAATCCAAAATGGCTGACGATGTCACGTGATACAGTTCTTGTTTTATAATAATTTAAATGAAATCGATGAGAACATGTTCTTTTCCAGATAAATAAAATAATTCCTCATGCTCCAACGAATTGACACATTTTCCAATATAACTCAAAACACAACTATTAATTTAAAACCCAGAAAATCTACTGAATTGTTCTCTTCCAAACAATAATTGATATACCTGTTTTTACGTAAACAAGGGATCACGTGATTTTCCAGAAGGTCACAGAAAGAACGTACAATCATAAAAACACGTACGAATAGAATGACCAAGAAGTAAAATCCCCCAAGAATTAAAAACTATAAAGATGTCCTTGGACTTTAGCCAATCGTTTTAAAGGCCTGTTGACACTCTCTGAAGCAGGGTCAGAATTGAGGTCAACCTCCGTTGTTTACAATAGAGTCTAAGTCAGCCTGAATTTTCCAGAATAGATATCTCCCAATTAATGAATTTTAAACCCAAAATGACAAATTTGAATTTGATAATTATAAATAAATAATTTAAATCAAATAGACGTAACACCTCATATAATTTATTTTATTAGTGCGATAATTAAATTAATTATTATGGTTTATATATATATATATATATATATATATATATATATATATATATATATATATATATATATATATATATATATATATATATATATATATATTATATATATATAGGGGATGATTTTTTCATAATAATAGAATATATTAAAATAGAATGTTTTCTGCATACTTTGAGTGTGCAGATTTAAAAAATGAACCCATTTTTATGATATCTTTTCAAATAAATTCACAGTAAGCATTCAAACACATGTACCGTCCACCATTTTTAATATTGGTCTTTGGTCCTTTTTGAAAATTCTTGACCTCACTTTATTTCATGCTGAAAGTTGCATAATTGTTACATATGGATCTAATTTATATATAAATGTGTTGTGAGCATTCAGCTTCAAGAATGATTTTTTTTATGTTCTAGGTACTTCTGAAGACTTTCTGTGCCTTTTTATCACCCCCACCCCCCACCTTGGCCAAACATTTTTGCATGAAATAAAATAATCACGAGTCATACCAAGTAGAAATTGTATGTTACTCTTACAACCAATAGTGCATATTCATTACAGTGTTCTTTAACATATATACATTGATCTGAAATCACAATTTAGTACATAACAATTGCTTCTTTAGAATTTAGTTATCATAAGATTTATTTGGTCAGTTTTCATATCTATGGAATAAAATCAATGACAAAAAAAATAAAACAAATGTGGTATCAGAGATAGAGAAGAAAATGACACCGAGTTGGTTCTCAAGAGATATTTATGATTATTTGTTTAAATGGAGAAATACTACAGATCGATTCTTTATTCATTGGCTTATCATGACATTCATATTGATATTCACAAAAAAATGGCATTAAATTTTAAATGCATTTGTTTTCAGTCTTCAAAATTCTGAAAATTATTTCACTTTTTTTTATTACCTCTTTTCTCTCGCTACTAAATATGAACATTTTCATTTTAATACCAGTGTCTCTGATAATATCTCAGTGATCACAATCACATACATATTATCAATAGTATCACTGAATCAGTGGGTGATACTCCTGTCGGGTCTCTAACATCGAAAATATATTACAGAACATACATTGTACAAATATTTTGTAAGTTTGGTATCATGAATGACAGTACGTCTCTAAAATCAGATCCCTTGCTATTAACGTTTGCCTTTTTATACAATCAAGTTTAAGTGTGTTTTTTTAATCCAAATTATGTCGTATTGTTGTAATTGTTGACATTTTGTACGTAAAGAGTTATCGTTCTTGCTGTCATGGGTGACCTTTGAAAAAGACGTAATTTGTGGATTTTTCGCATATATTCGCATAAATTATACCAATATTCTGGTAAAAAGAACTCCAAAGTATCTAAAAAAAAAAAGAAGGCGTAGGTGAGCGTATATGCTCGTTTATTTATTTTTTCAGCGTTTTGAAAAATTTGGTTTTTGTTTTTTTCCGCTGAATAAGTTGTAGAAATGGCTCAATGTCATATCGTTAATTATATACATTTGACCATTCAACCATGAATAGATTCGGAAGTAATAATGTCGGCTTTTTACATATTAAAGCGGAGAAAGTACCAGGTGTAATGAGGTTGACATTTTGAGACAATGTATATCTTGATCGTCAGTGCCCTCTAGCGGCGTGTTCTGTTGCTAATATATATATATATATATATATATATATATATATATATATATATATATATATATATATATATATATATATATATATATATATATATATATATATATGTGTGTGTGTTTTTCCTATAGCACTAGTTGAAACAATAAGAGCTGTTAATTATAACGGAAGAGTCTGGCTGAGGGAAGTGACCCTAGGGTGTGAGAAACCTTATCTGCTTTCATGTGTCAAGTATCAGGTTTTGAAACGACTGAATTATGGGGGCTGGGAAAGTGGTTTTAAGAAGATTCACAGACTTGAGAGAGGAGAGGTTTTGTAGCTTTCAGTGTGAAAGGATCAATTAGATTTTACTCTCTCTCTCTCTCTCTCTCTCTCTCTCTCTCTCTCTCTCTCTCTCTCTCTCTCTCTCTCTCTCTCTCTCTCTCTCTGTTCTAACGGATAGTTAGATGGTAACTCTACAGAAAAGTAGGGGTTTTCTTGTGTAATGTAACACAAGGCTAAAGGTGTGTACGTAGCGTATAAATGTAAATAAACATATAAATAGCCGAATTATTTTATGGATTTATTTCGGAATCCATCACGTTTGCTTGTTTTAATTATTTTTGCAAGTCTATTTCGAAATGAGCGACCAAGTTTGGGCGTCCGTTTTCCGTCGACTTACTTGCATGATATATTCTGCTCGTGACTTGCGAGCGAGAGAGAGAGAGAGAGAGAGAGAGAGAGAGAGAGAGAGAGAGAGAGAGAGAGAGAGAGAGAGAGAGAGAGAGAGATTTTCCATAAGATCAATACTTTTGGTGACTCTAGTTTACATATTTCTAGTTTACATTTCTTTTGCAATTTATGTTCTCAACCAGAACGTGATAACTTGTGTGTTTTACATCCTTGAGACAAGAAGCAATGCCCAGGTCTAGGTTTTCTAGTGTGACATCATATTTTTTTCAGACCAGGATGTTTACCTGTATTCAAAATGTCAACATTTATGCTAGATTACTTTTCGTCTTCATGAAATCTTAACCAATGACAAGAATGGTCTACTTGTATTTTCGGGTTGTGAAATCTATATAATATACAATGAGGGAATTCTCCCCTTTTAATTCGTATGTAAATTAGACATTACTCTTGACCCATATTAAAGCACATGCCTCCATGGAGTCTACTGCAGTTAAAATTACACTCAAAATCCCATAAACGTGCATTAGTATGGTGAAGCGTTTTATTCAGTAAGAAAGGAGAAATCGAGAATAGAATTTGAAAGTCGAGCGATTAATAAGTGTCTTTCATCTGCCCGCTTAGACCTTGAATGAATAAACAAACAAAACATCATATAAGCCTTCGAACATGTATACATCTAAACATTATCTGTGTATAACCTTACTGTAGGTGCAAATATGTAACCGAAACAAATTAAAGCATGACAATACAATGTATATTACGAATGGCGTTCACTTTTCTATCTGTCTGTATAGTTGTATGTCTGAGTTGAAGACACTAATTGTCGGCATCATTGAAAAATAATATCTTGGTGTAATATTCCATCTCATTGCCAGTACCCAACCGTTAGAGAGAGAGAGAGAGAGAGAGAGAGAGAGAGAGAGAGAGAGAGAGAGAGTATGAAATATGCTTAATTCATTTAGAAACAAATAGTAACTTTTACTTATATCTTGTCTTTTTCGAATGTTATTAATGACGTATAAGTGGATATTTTCAACATTGATCTTGAGTGTACAGTGACAATAGTATACTGTTGAAAACATACCTATCTGTGTATTCGTATGTCATGGATGACTCACAGTTAGATATACCGACGGTAATTACATATCAAATTGCTTTATACCATCACTTAAAAAGCCATATCGTTGTCAAATTTATTTACACACACACACACACACACACACACACACACACACACACAATAAAACACACACACACAAATAAAATATATATAAGATAGTGACAAATAATTTCATAATTCATATACTTTTGAATGTAATGTTTTAGTGCCTTCATATTCCTTAAATCTGCACATAATCTATTTTAAAATACATAATGGACAGTATCTTCACTCTGAAAATATAAACTCTTCATCAATATTGACAACGTAGCAGACTGGGCAAACGAGAAAAACGATGTTACAAACATGACTATGATCAGCGTTGTTTGGCACTCGATATCTACAGAAATTGAATGTTACAAATGTCATAGGATTGGTAGGTCAAAATGGCGGCTATGGGATTTAAACATGGTGGTAGAAATAGAGGTATCTTTTCACGTCTAGATAATATACCAAACCCCATAACCTAAAATGTGAATGCACAGTGAGCAACATTGTTTGAGCATGCACGCCTAAAAGTTAAGGAGTGTTAATTCTTATTAACTTAAAGAGTAAATAACGTTTTAAAATTGTTTGAGTGACATATATTTCTGTCTATCATTTTTATATAAACAAATGATAACCTTCATTAAAAGTAAAAATGACTCCTAAAAATATACAATTTCAGAAAACTCTTGTGGACAGAATCTTCACTCTTAAAATATAAACTCTTCATCAATATTGACAACGTAGCAGACTGAGCAAAAGAGAAAAACGATGTTATTTTTTTATAAACAAATGATAACCTTCATTAAAAGTAAAATAACTCCTAAAAATATACAATTTCAGAAAACTCTTGTTCAGAGATTACTTTTACTAGAAATTCAATATCTAGAAATTCAAAGAGGTAATTATAACTATGAAAGAGAGATATTAACTAAGAAAGATAATTCTAACTAAGAAAGAGAAATATAGAGAAAGCTGAAATGGTATGGTCATGTCACTGGAGCCAACATTCTATCCCCAAACGTACTGCAGGGTAGCGTCCAGGGTGGCAGAAGGAGACGTAGACAGACAAAAGAGTGGATTGACAACATCACAGAATGGACCATGACAAGTGTTGTGAAGAAACACGGGCATTTACATATGATCGAGACAAGTGGAGGTAACTGGTCAGATGTTCAGCATCACAGTACCTCAACGACTACGCTAGGTCAAGAGATTGATGATGATGATGATGATGATGATGATGATGATGATGATAATAATAATGATTACAAATATCTAAAAATTCAGAGATTTAATTTTAACTAAGAAAGTGAGATATTTAAATTAGTTATATGTATATTTAACTTAGTATATAAATATATACCTTTTATTCTTGGTATATTTTTTGGGTGGGGTGGGGAGAGAGCTATCTCGTATTCTTATCTCTCAACAAGTTTATATATTTATTTTATTAACTGGAACATTTAATTTTACCTGGAAACAAACTGTCGTAAGAGTCATGTGATATTTGTTTTTCGTTATGTTAATAACATTTTTAAATATTGTTTATTAACAGTTATATCCCGTTTAGTTTTCGTGGAAGTCATCACAGTATGTTTGAGCAAACGTTATTTGCATTTGTATCAGTATCCCTTTATTTCAGGAAGCGTTTAGTCCCCTTTATATTCCGTTTAAATTTTAAAAATTTGGCGAGAGGGTGTGGGGTTTATGTGAGTCTCTTGACTTTTTTCTTGACAAGAGGAGATTACGTTGACCGTCATATGCGTCCTCAGTATTATTCTCATGGATCATTTAAACTTTAAATTCGATTTGTTTTCCAAATGGCAACCCGTGTTTATCATATTTTATCGGTAATTTTTGTGTTTCACTTACATGAATATCAAAAAGAGTTTGCACTAATAATAATAATAATAATAATAATAATAATAATAATGAGGACTTTGTATAGTACCTAATCTTTAGAAGCTCTAAGCGCTTTATAACATCTATAATGATATGACTACACTACAGAAAAAAACAAACAACAAAAACCATGAAATCGGAAAACAAAAAGCATGCTGAAAACATATAAGATACAAAATATTATTAGGTCTCTACGTTTGTTCCTGCAGTCGATAAATGTGAGTTTTAAGAGCACTCTTAAAAGCGACCACTGTGTCTTTGTGTCTAATTTCAATGGGCAATTCGTTTAACATCACTGGGTCCTGGTATGCAAACAAACGTTGTACATATGAGTTCGTTTTTCTAGTAGGAACAATGAGTATACGATTGTCAGAAGAGGAGCGTAAGGATCTTGCTGGTGTATACACATGGGTGAGGCCGGATAGGTATGTTGGACTGGAGTTTGCAGTGAAACGTAGCACAGAGAACAAATGTTGTGTTAGTGTACCCTACACTGGCTATCCATTCGATACCAGAGCAGTGGTGAGGTGTGCCCTGATGGAGGTACTCTAAAGATGATTCGAGCAGTTGTGTTATGAACTTTTTGAAGTTTCTGGAGTATATATTGTGACGAACCAAACATAATTGAGTTACAATAGTCCCGTCTTGAAAGTACTAATGAACACACCCATATTTATATATATATCTTAAAGTGATTAAATGTCAATTATACTAAAATTACTAATATATCTATACAGTTAGTATACATCAATAAGTTGACTCCTTTTATATCAGTTGGTATAGACTCTGACTTATACTCCACAGGTCTAGGTTTTATACAGCCCTGGTGTCCTCAGATATATACGTAGCTCCCGCATATTCATTAGTGTGTTAACTGTGCTTATGAAACTAATGGAAACAGAAACAAATCTTCTGGGTCTTTTTTGGAACGGTATGTTTTGTCCAATTAAATGCTACTTTTGTTTCAATTATTACCTGCTTACGTCAATCACTGGGGTTAATTTCAATGGCATATTCAGCCAAGTTTACTGACATGGTATTCCCATGTAACCAAAAAACTCGATAGCATTAGTCATTTTACATCTAAAGTTCAGGTGGAGCTAAAACGTGTCTATTACTAATCGCTTCAGAGTGATCATGTCTAAACACAACTAGGTAGAAATGTGATGTGATTCATAAATTACGTAGTTACAAGATCACGTGCTAAAATCTTAATTGCTAATACTTTACTTTGTAACATAATATTGTAGCAAGAAACTCCACCCATAAAAATACTAGCAGTATGACAGGAAATTAAACAAAACCTACAATAATGAAGTATTAAATAAAATACAAAAGAGACTCGGCTAAATATAGCAACTAATTATGTATAGCTTTAATTTACATTTTTGGATACAAAATAACTCGTTTAAACATTAATACAAAATCTGTAAGGTGAACAGTAAAATCAACCGAATATACGAATGTACAAACTTCATGAAACAGTCTGGACTTTTGTGTAATAAAAATTAAAGAGAACAAAATTGAAAGCTAATTCTTCTAACTACTATGACATACAAAAACACAAATAAATAAGGAACAAACATATTTATTCAATTATTGCGCCACTTTAAAACAAATATCCACTATATCCTTTTACAGTACATTACAAGGAATATGGGATTCATAATTCATCTATTTATATGTTTAGATCTAATTTTGTCTTCCTGACACAATGGTTGACTGTCATTGATACCGTCTTCTATATAGCACCTTTACAAGCGTGATCATTCATAGCTGATTTAGCAGGTGTGCAAGAGAATATTACAGACTGCATAAATACAATCCTAGGCTTTTACAAGACACGGATTCCAATGTAGCTCTAGAACGTAAAGGGAATGCAAAGCCAAAAAACATAGTATTATATAATGAGACGTATTTGATGTCGAGAAAAGAACGAGAAACAGTAAAATAATGCAAAGTAAATTTCCCATTGTCTTAGGTAACAAAGAAAATAGGAGAAACTAAAAGAACATTTGACTTCATATTTATAAAGGGACATAGTCTCTATATAAGCAATAACGGGTTTTGGTAGGGTGGGCATTTTTCCGGCAAAATGTTATTTTTTTGGTAGGGTTTAACGATATTGTTCAGCCCAAGATAGAATATACATGGCGGCCAATATTAAAAGTGGACGAAGAACTCGAGAAAACCCTCGGAAAGAACCACCGACACACCAGAATCTACAGACTCGAGAACACACAGAGGGAGGTGAGATGGCAGAGATCCATAACGGAGACCGTTTATAATCAAGCGGCCACTCCGGTCCCGGGTATAATGATATTCGTGTAGTTACCATATATTGTACATTACGGATGAGATACTAGGGCGATATTGGGAATTCAATAGTTAATGTCACTGTTCTGCAGTGTGGCAGTTTATAGTGATGTCTAGCACTGGGGCATCATGCCGCAGATGAGGAACATAATTTCACACCCAGTCAAATTATCCTGACACCGGACCGGCCAGTTATATATTTAACCTCTGAATGCTGAGCGCCAAGCAAGGGAGATGCTAATACCATTTTTATGTTTTGGGTATGATTTGGTCGTGGCTCGATCTCGAGACTAATCTGCAATCGAGGCGCATGCTCTAACCACTTTTTATACAGGAACCGTAGATGATGAGGGGATGCGAATGTATTTTATAACATACGTCATGGACTTACCCACACTAATTTAGACTAACCAACAAGCCTGACCTATCTCTATATTTGCTGCAGAAGAACGGTGGGTATTTTAAAGTAAGAGGATGATGACTTACGCAGCTGTTAACAGTTGAACAGACGTTAATGACTTACACGCATACCATGACTGAATAATACACATCCTTAGTTACCAATGCCATAACCATTACAGATCCGTAGATCTCTTGAATGAATAATAAAGAACATACAAACACGTATGGATGATGGGAAAGAATATGTGACGGTGACCATCAAACAGATTGAGATCTGAAAATGACTCGCCACTTATTAGCAAGTAAATATATACATTCCATTACACAGAAAAAATGGCTAATAACATAGTATTTCTATTTAATTTTGATAACACTTATGTAGGAACAGAAATGAACACAACACATTTAAGTTGTTTTCAATGCTTATTAGTAATTTGCTTCTAGAAAGTTAGATCTAGGGTCCAAACAAGGGACTGTCATGGAAGAGCTAAGAAAAGCTGGTGCTAAAGTAGTGCATACAATTCTTCACCATCCTACAGTACATGAATTTTCTTTTTCCAATGTGTTTTTGTTTTAAATCTTCCTGAAAGTAACATCTTCTCTACCAGGTTAACGAAGTTCTTCAATGGGTCTACGCCTCTCTAAATCGGCTGTTCACTGGACTTCTGGATGATGAATGGCAAAGATTGACTGCATACATGCATTAAATTTTCATTAAATCCGTTTGTGGCAATTGGGCTTAACTTAAAATGTAGGAAAGATGAAAGGTTAGAAAAGTCATGTCCATCATCAGTACCAAGTTAAACCCGAAGTAAAATTGCACAGGTATAATCTTTTGGTCACATTCTGTCCAGTTAAAGAAGACATTACTCGATTATAATAACTGTCTATTGGTGCAATTTACCTTTAGGGTTGTAATAATAATAATAATAGTGAGGACTTTGTATAGCGCCTGGTCTTCAGAAGTTCTAAGCGCTTTACAAAATCTATAATAATATCAATAAAATCACCCACCCCTTAAAATAACCAATCAAAATACAAACATGAAATTAGAAAAGAAAAGGTAGGAAACATGTTAAGGTCTTTAAGATTGTTCTTGCAGTCGAAGAAGGTGGGTTTTAAGAGAACTATTGAAAGGGATCACTGTGTCGTTGTGTCTAATTTCAATGGGCAATTCATTCCACGTTGCTGGGCCCCGGTATACAAAGAGCGTTGTACATATGACTTGGTTTTCATAATGGGAATAATTAGAATACCATTGTCAGAAAAGGAGAGTAAGTATCTTGCTGGTCTATACACATGGGTGAGGCCAGATGTGTTTGTCGGACAGGAGTCCGTTTGTGAAACGTAGCACAGAGAACACATTTTGTGTTTGATTCCGGATCGAATGGATAGCCAGTGTAGGGTTCAGAGCAGTGAGGAGGTGTGTGATCTGATCGTGGTGCTCTCAAGATGATCCGAACAGCTGTATTTTGACGATTTTAAAGTTCTTGGAGTAGATATTAAGACGAACCAGACAAAATTGAGCAACAGTAGTTTAGTCTAGAAAGTACTATTGAACACACCAGTGTTTTAGTAGTATCAACTGAAATATATTTACGAATGCGATGAATACATTTGCGAATGCAATGCGTTAGCATAAGATATGCAGCATTGCATATGTTTATGACATGGTGGTGCAATGTCAGCGTACTATCAGAGTAACACCTAGAATTCGTACTGACTGCGTGAATTTAATGTAGGTGTTGCTGATATTTATTCTTTGATGTAAAAGATGTGAATGCGAACGTCTTTGTGGTGTGATCAGAATGACCTCAGTTCTATCATCATTCATCTGCAGCTTGTTACATGTCATCCATGATTTCACATAAAAAATGCACCTCTCTACTCCTTGGACGGTAGCATCAACTTCAGTTGAGTGGCTAGATTTGTATATTTGGGTGTCATCAGTGGACAATTGTTGCGACACTGGGTGATGATGTATGACACTTGAGAGCAGCGGAGTGTGTATAGAATGAAGAGACCATTTCCGAGAACAGACGCCTGTGGAACACAGCAACATAGATCAAACTGGGCTGGAGTGTATTCCATTTGAAATGTCCTCGACGTACCTTGCTCTTTAACGCATATATTCTGCAACAAAATTATTTTAAGTTTCTATGATCTTAGAAGAAGTAGAAGAAAGAAGTGAAGACAAGAAGATTTGTAAAATTTAACACATAATTTATATCCCTAGGACAGAAAATAAAAACGAAAACAAAAGAACATCCGGTTTTACGAATTAAATCCTCCAAATTGGAATCCAAGAATTAAAAACCATAAATAATATTAATGAAACATTCTAAGTGAATCACAGTTCAAATCCTGATTAAATTCAAATTTAAAGGTTATGATGTCTGTAATTGACAGCGTCATAATGATGCTTTAGCAGTCTCTTGTTGAATCACAGAAAATATTATACCAGTTGTTTAATCAAATAATGATAAATTCAAGTAATTTCCAGAGAAAATAATCACTTGAATTAATAATTTAAAGGAAATAAAATTCCAAGCCCATGCTAACACAACATAAACTAAATATGAGAACAGGCCTTCAAAAATACAATCCCATCAAAACTAGAAATACTTAAATCCAAAATAAATGATAAGCTCTGACAACTATTGACATTATCGTTATTTAGATCACATGTTATTGACTATCTTTTGGTATTTTGTCATATTTGTTTTAGCAAGTAGCAAATATACAATATTGTAATAGCTCACAGCTACTGTCGATGCATTGATAACAAGGTACGCACATTTATTTGCTAATATCGTCCTTTTTTCATCATTTAAAAAAATCTGTTAACTGTAATCAGACTCAGTGCTAACCAAAGGAAAATCAGTAAATAGTAAATGTTTGAATGTTGTCTTTACCCACCGGTTACTGTGGGTGCCATGTCTAGCCCTTCTTTCTCAAAGTCATGGCGTACGTATAGCATGAGAACATCTGACAAAAGCTAAGACATTTTTCTGATCTCGTACTTAAATGATTTGTATTATTTCTGTCTGTTTTATATGTGCTTCGTATTTATTTTTTCCAACGCAGTGGTGGTTAACGTTTTAGCACTTATTTCATTGTATGTCTCATTTGCTATTCTGAGTTTAAACTCTTTTTCAATACTGCTTTTAGGTTTCTCTTCTGTATAAGGTATTTTTTCCTCAAGTTGGTGTTGCATTTTATTGTTGGCTGACATTCAAATACAATGAGATTTGGATCAAACGTAGATCACGCCTGCCTTCCATACAGCTTCAATACATGGTTTGATTCTATACAGCTTCAATACATGGTTTGATTCTATACAGCTTCAATACATGGTTTGATTCTATACAGCTTCAATACATGGTTTGATTCTATACAGCTTCAATACATGGTTTGATTCTATACAGCTTCAATACATGGTTTGATTCTATACAGCTTCAATACATGGTTTGATTCTATACAGCTTCAATACATGGTTTGATTCTATACAGCTTCAATACATGGTTTGATTCTATACAGCTTCATTACATGGTTTGATTCTATACAGCTTCATTACATGGTTTGATTCTATACAGCTTCATTACATGGTTTGATTCTATACAGCTTCATTACATGGTTTGATTCTATAAAGCTTCAATACATGGTTTGATTCTATACAGCTTCAATACATGGTTTGATTCTATACAGCTTCAATACATGGTTTGATTCTATACAGCTTCAATACATGGTTTGATTCTATACAGCTTCAATACATGGTTTGATTCTATACGTTCAAGGCCTATGTAAGGTGTATGAGCTAGTGCGATGTGATAAACTCGCTACTCTAGAGTTTGTGAATTAAAGTTTATACATCCGATGCATGAGGTCGTTCATCAGACCATGGGGATAATAACTTCAGTGTGTTCTTGTTATCCAGAAAACAAAGGCTGATGATAATCGGTGTCTTCATAGAAATCAATTCATTAATTGGGTTGAACTATATTTTCATGGTGGCGAGGACCAAATTGACATGGTGGGACAGTGCTTGATTCAGGCAATGGAAGGTATAAAGGATTTGCATCTAGGTAGTGGCGATTTGATAGTGCTGATGATAATCGGCGTCTTCATAGAACTCAATTCATTAATTGGGTTGAACTATATTTTCATGGTGGCGAGGACCAAATTGACATATTGGAACAGTGCTTGATTGAGGCAATCGAAGGTATAAAGGATTTTACTCTAAGTACTGGCGATTTGATAGTGCAAACTTAGCTATATTATTGGGCTCCTATCATATGTGAACGGCAAATATGTTTGCACTATTGGAAACATAATTATATCATGGGGAGATGTTATGCTTTTATATACACAGTTAAGTCAGACACAAAGCTTAAGCAAGCATCCATGTTAATCAGTTCAGTCTACGTTGATATCATCTGTTGCAGCTGGTAATATCGATATAGCATAGACTTAGCAGTACCATTAGGTGCTCATGGCAGGAACTGCTTGAACTAAAACAAAAATCAGTTTCGTATAGAAACGATTATAAACAATACGCTTAAAGAACTCAACAAATCAATCAATATAGTGTTTTTACGCATTTTGTGCAAAATAAGGTATGCATCTGTCAAACAGGTTCAAATTAGTAGCTTGCAGCATCCTGTTCTGGTGAACAAAATAAAATCCACAAACATTACGAATACACATTTATTTAATTTTAATGTGTTTAACAGTGTTTTATTCTACTTAAGTTATATATATATATATATATATATATATATATATATATATATATATATATATATATATATATATATATATATATATATATAATATCGCATAGGAAGTGAGGACGAGAAATTAAACTGCTATAAATGAAGAGTTAAATCACATCGCACTTAAAGAACTTACATCTGTGCGTTCAAATGTTCAGTATGGAAAGGTCATCGAGTTTGATAACATAAAGTATGAACACCTTAAGAATGCATGTACTACAGACGAGTCAGTTTTGATCACTCTCTATAATGTGTTCGAGAAGCTAACTAGAGGATGGAATGAGGTCGACGGAAAGGATTATAGATTCCCTGGCGAGCGGTATTGTACACTATGCAATCTGTGTTATCACAGGCTGGATTTTGATTTAAATCTGATTAATTAATATAAGCAAGAACCAACAATTATGATCAATCAACGAACGTATATAAATATCATTGCTTAATTACTGGTGGAAATGTAACGACAATGATGGAAAATATATAAAATATACATACCTTTACAGCAACATACCTAACTACCGCCCCAGCAACCTACCTAATACCTTATATACTCTGTTGCCTTAGTATATATCTGAACAACCAACAGTTGCTACGTATCAATATTTTGAATGATATAGCTATTTCGGATGAAATCATTTTCTTTACTTTCACTCCAAAATAGGCACTTCGTCCGATTTTTCTAAACTAGAAGTACAACTGCACGTTTCACTGTAAACAGACACGTGAGGATCAATAAATCTAGAACAAACAGGATTTTCATTAAACGTTTTCATACTAACACAAGTATCATATAATACAATCTTATTAGAGTTTCTGACGATCTCAATATTGACTCTCTTTTTAGTGTTTTCCCTGGTCTTTCGGAAGACGTTTTTTTGAGCTTTTAGATTTTTTTCTCAAATTATAGTATTACAGCTACTCTTTGTCTAGTATTCCAGTCGTTATAAACTGTCATGCAAAACTATTCAACCTCAATAAAATGACCAATATTATAAGGAACAGCTTTATTGGCTTCTTTGAGAAACTGCTCCATACTTATTCAATGAAATCCGCCACAGGACATGGGCTCAGACCATAGAGGTAATTGGCATATACTTAAGCTATGAAAAACGATGGTGGTGTTTTATCATAGTCGCTCATGTGCGTGTTATTAGCTTTAGAATATGTTTAGTTATAACGCCTATTCATCCCTAATTAGACTGCCTATGTAATACAATATGTCAGTGTCTGTTAACAACTCTTATTTTATTTTACTGTGCTTGATTATAGCGTCCCAGCTTAATCCTGGTGCTGAGCAAACAATGAATGTCTCAATCCCTATTTATCAGCGCTTCTCTGAAATTTTCATATGTATCTGCGAGCAATAAATCATCTGTGAGAAAATAGAGGTCGTGATAATCTCCATGATAATCTAAAATCAAAATGATTCCAAGATTTAATCTAGTATAAATTTGTCAGGTAAACTAATTTCATTAAATCCCATTTGTCAAGATTCTTGTATGGAAATATACCGTTTCTTATAACTTTGCTTTGTCACTTTCCCTTTCTATCATATACATTACTCACAAGTATTACATGGGAGAGACAATGTGATAATCCATTCAAATCGTTCCAGTCAAATGCAAATAATTCTAGTTCATTTTACTTTTCCTCTCTTAATCTCTTGATTATATATTTCGTTTGCAGCGAGTTCTCCGACTCATATGTTTAGATATTGTTTTTGTAACTTTGCACATACAATTCTGGCTCAGAAGCTAAGCTGCACAAGTGATGACAAGTTATCCAGCTCCTGCACAAGCTTTGGTCTCAGTTCTACAACGAATGAAGTTCTGCATCATCCGGCCTTTGGAAACACATATGTTAAGCCCAACATCACCGTCAGCAGCCCAAAACGCAACGCAATGAACCACTTCACCTACCTTGGCAGTACACTGTCACATAGCCGAACTATTGATGAGAAGGTGAACCTTCGCATTGCCAGAGCCAGCACAACTTTCAGTGGATTGTATGCCAGCGTCTGGAATACAAGAGGCATCAGCATACAAAGCTAACAAAATGTCTACAGGTTAGTTGTGCTCCCCACACTACTTACGCAAGCGAAACGTGGACGCTGTACCAATGCCTAGCCAGGAAGCTGGACCACGTTAACATAAAACGTTTCAGGAAAATTCTCAACATCAAGTGGAAGGGCAAGGTTCCAGACACTTAGATACACTCCCAAGCAGGTCTCCGCACCATCCGCACCATCCTGAAGCAGTGCCACCTACGCTGGACAGTCATGTTGTACGCATGCCAGACCACCGGCTGCCTAATGAACCCTTCTAGGGCGGGGGTACAGCAAGGACAGCGATCCCACGGAGGTTAGAAGAAACGCTTCAAAGACGATCTGAAAGCTGCATTGAAAGCATTCAACATTATAATTTTGGGAGCAGACAGCATGCTATCGAGTAACTTGGCGTTCCGCTGTTCACAAAGGCTCCAAGTTGTGCGAATCTAACAGGACAGCAGCTGCAGAGATAAGGAGGCAAGCCAGAAAAGTTCGTGGCATCAACCCTCCTCATCCCAAACATCCCCCGTCCCTTCATGCAAATGAACATCACGTGCAAGAGTTGGCCTCATTAACCACCTGCGCACCCTAAGAACATAACAAATCCCTCCAACCATAGAAGGAGAGAAAAGGTCCTAGTCGAATCGACGAACTAACAACTTACTAACTAACTAACTAACTAACTATATCTATATCTATATCTATCTATCTATCTATCTATCTATCTATCTATCTATCTATCTATCTATCTATCTATCTATCTATATATAAACAATGGCATACACATTTTGCAAACAGTTGTTGCCTTACATTTATTGGTGTTTCTTCAAGAGAATTGGGACTCACCTTTGATTCATTTACTCTTTTTATTTGTATCATACATATTGAATGATATTTCCTTTATAGTGTATTCGTTTGATTCCAGTTGTGTTTATTTCTTAAGTAAATTAGGCGATTCTAATGTTTAAAATCGCTTTGTTTTAAACATTGTATTGAAAAAGTACTATGTACGCAATATATAATCGTATATTTAATCCGACATTTTATCAAATCGTTAACAAGACAATTAAGTTATTATTACTCTCCGTTATACATGCAGGTTTGTTAATGAAATACAGGTAACACTCCAATATTAGCAAATCAAATTTAAACCCGTGATCTTGACAAAGGCCCATGAGCCACATTATGTGTTCCTTTTCTTACTAGTGATTTTTAAACACGATCTGTGTTTGTGTGAAGCCTATATCAGACTTGAAATTCAAATGTAAAACAATCACGCCAACTAGTTTGTGATAGCGTGACGTGTCAATACATATGTGATAAATTGTAAACATGCATAAGTGCTGGCAGGTCATTTAGGTCGTACCCTTGACTGCCTAAAGATAAGAATACTAATGATGATATACATATTCTCTACAATAAGGACGTTTTAAAACGTTGCAAATTAACTACAGGCAGTTTGAGATCATATTGATTCGTCAATAATCAATAACCAATCGGAACACTTCAATACATATATATTAAGCTCTCTAGTGGTACAAACAAAGTGTACCAGATTCGTCGTCCTGCATCAGTGAACAAAGATATATTACTCCAAATACTTGAAGCAATTTCATATTCTCAATTAATGGTAAGTGATATTTTATATTTTTCTCATCCTCGTCTGAATTTTATTATTGACATAGTTGGTGTTGTATTAAGTACTAATTCGATTGCTCCATACCACGTTTTAAATCAATATGTCTTGCTCCCCCCCCCCCCGCCTCGCTCTTTGTCTCAATCAATTGAGAGACAGAGATGGAGGCTCGTGCAGAGATACACAATTTAGAGATATGTAAAATAGAGAATGAGAGAGTATAAAACCCATAAGCAATGCGGAGTTCATTTGACTTTATCTCCATTTTCCTGTTTTTATAATTTTTCATTTAACATTCTTTGTCTTGCTTGACAATATCAACAACAAAACGATATAGCTGAATAGCAGTTTATTTAAAACTCAATAAAAACAATTAATTGCTGAGAAGAAAAAAGATGCATTGGTAGATACAAGCGAAAAGTTTAACGAAAAATAAACGAATTCAGACTAAAAAATCATTAGTGTTTATATGGACCCAAATCTGAAAGTCTGTGATATGAATGAATGAATCGACTGTTATGACGTTGAATTATGCCCTTCCTGCTTCACCTCTATAGGACTTGAGCCGCAATCAAAACTGGAATGTAACGTAGCTCCAGGACCAAAGTGGCGACAGGCATGAGTACAGGCCACTCATTTCCATCATGCATCAAATAAGTGGTGTTGCTCGATATAAATGGAATCAAACTTATTTGTGCCCGAAAGGAGTTTAGTAATACCATCGACATTTCGAGATACATATGTGCTTTCGTGAAATTTAATATAGCTACAGACGCAGATATCATGAAGTAAATAAACTGTTTTCTTTTAGCACTTGCAGTTTGATTTACAACCGTTGCTTGACATGATTCCTTCGACCCCCAACCATCCTGACTATGTGCATAAGAAATCACAAAGTGGCCATGCTATCATCGAAACAAATAAATTTTTGTCGTGTATAATATCTTTCTTACTTCGTGGGAGAAGGCTGAAATGTTATACTAATTTTGCATTTGATTAGGGTGCGAAATACAGTCCAATATTTTCGAGCTCACCATTATATTTACATCGAATGCAGCTGGTCGTCAATTCTGATTTTGTGGGAAACCTTCAACATATGAAATATTTCAAGGCAAAAAAATAAATTACTTTTACCTCAGAAAAAAAACACTGTCCAAAAATATCCTTTTCTTAACAAAAATCAAACAAAAGTTGGCATCCTAATCAATTGAATGCTCTAGCATTTCCTAATAATCGTTAGGAATAGATTGTGTTATCTGCAATGTTTTGCTCGTTTTCTTTTTTCTATCTTGCAATTAAAATCAAATATAATGGACTCTTTAACTAGTTAATGATTTCTTGAAGAGCCATAGGGAACGTTTGGGGTTGGGGTTCAGCAGGTACAGGAGGTAAACTTTGAAACAAATTCAATAGAATCAATACATTTCGTTAATGTTTCAAAGTATACAATTTTTATGTTATATCTTTCCCTTATTATATATTCCTTTAACACACTCTCTCTCTATATTCTTCTTTTTATTTTAGTTATCGCGTATCCCTTCTTTATATTTCAATGTTTCAAAGTATACGATTTTTATGTTATATCTTTCCCTTATTATATATTCCTTTTACACACTCTCTCTCTATTTTTTTCTTTATATTTTAGTTATCGCGTATTCCCTTATTATATATTCCTTTTACACACACTCTCTCTATTTTCTTCTTTATATTTTAGTTATCGCGTATTCCTTTGTTTTTAATGTTTTCGAGAGAAGTATGAGTTTTAAGAGTTATCACGACATTCCTAAGTAAAATGTATTAGAAACTTTAGTTCTTCATTTCACTTCTGAATTAAGAGTTAATTCTCTTTATTTTATAGTACAAGTTATGTTTTCATTCTTGGTAATATGTTGAGTAAAAGTTCTATTTCATGCAAAGAGTTTTCCTTCCATTTTCTCATTAGCTATTTATTCCTAGGTTAAGGTAAGAGTTATGTATTATTTTAGTTATTTTATGCAAATTATATTTCTTTTTTTTCTTCCTATTCTTCATAAACGCTGTACTTGCGTTTTCCCTTTAAATCTTGTAAAGAGTATTCTCCTGCTCTATTTTTTAAATTTTAGTTGGAGTTATTATCTATCTATCTATCTATCTATCTATCTATCTATCTATCTATCTATCTATCTATCTATCTATCTATCTATCTATCTATATATATATATATATATATATATATATATATATATATATATATATCTATCTATCTATCTATCTATCTATCTATCTATATATATATATATATATATATATATATATATATATATATATATATATATATATATATATATATATATATAAGAGCCATTTCATCGTTTTAAGTACGAGTAATCATTTTTAGGAAGACTGATTTGATTGCTGCTTTGTTTTAACAGGAAATGTACCGTTTATATTTTCTGAGCAGTCTTCTTTTACATATTGGAAAGAGATATTTCCGTTAGAATTTGACATTTTATTTAAGGAACAATTTATGTTAATTTTTATTTTTTTAAAGATTATTTATTAATAACTGTACAGTTTTAGGTTGTGATATCTCAACATTGTTTGTATGAAGTAGATTTGTTATTTGAGTTTTCTCTCTTATGTTGTATTGCTTGTAAAATATATATTTCATTTTTGTTTAAATGCTCAAGTACGTCTGGCGTGATATGACATCATATCTAAGTTAAAGGTGATAACCTAATGTTGAATTCCTTTTGGGCCCCAGGGTGTCATTAAATGTTAGTTTCAGTCATATTGTAGTATTAAATTTCTAATGGGCCATATCCGATTGAAATTTTTAATATGACCTCGTAATATCGTTTGATTTTCCAATGTGCCATCCTTCAGCAGAACGGATGGACTGACAGTCAAATAATTATATAAATCAATCATTACATGCATACACATATATATGCATACACACATACATACATATAAACACACACACACGTACGTGCACACACATACATACATACATACATACATACATACATACATACATACATACATACATACATACATACATACATACATACATACATACATACATACATACATACATATTGAAAACTGCTGATACAGGTTCTAATGACTTTTAATTGTTTTATAACAAGATCAGTATATGTTCATTTTAAATTCATTTGGATCGAGTTAAATTGTCTGTTGTTAATGTGTGAGAATGGTAATTACTAAATGCAGTCTCTTTCAGATGAGAGCAAACATACATACATCCATAACATTAGATATCTATTAAACCGTGCTCATTTTAATGCATTTGAAATTTTGCTCCAACTTGAAATTCTAGTTGCATACATTATATTTTAAGCGTACTAATTTAGTAACTATAGGAGAAGTAAAAGTATGTGTTAATGATATTAGCAACACTACTATTGTAGTAGTAATATTAGTCTTTTAGTAGTAGTAGTCTCAGTAGTAGTAGTCTTAATAGTAGTAGTCTCAGTAGTAGTAGTCTTAGTAATAATAGTCTTAGTAATAATAGTCTTAGTAGTAATAGTAGTCTTAGTAGTATTTGTCGTTGATGTGGTAGTATTAGTCGTAGTAGTCTCAGTAGTAGTAGTCTTAGTAGTAGTAGTATTAGTAGTAATAGTCTTAATAGTAGTAGTTTTAGTAGTAGTAGTCTTAGTAACAGTAGTCTTAGTAACAATAGTCTTAGTAGTATTAATCTTAGTAGTAGTCTTAGTAATAGTAGTCTTAGTAGTAATAGTCTTAGTAGTAGTAGTCTTAGTAGTATTAATCTTAATAGTAGTAGTCTTAGAAACAGTAGTCTTAGTAACAGTAGTCTTAGTAGTATTAATCTTAGTAGTAGTCTTAGTAATAGTAGTCTTAGTAGTAGTAGTACAATACAGAATAAGCTTGCGACAAAAATCATTTTCGAAAACAATGATACTGCCATTATTATCGTTTTAAAATTAGGACATTACCAGTTCATGATTTTTTTCAGATGACACCTCAAGCATCATAGCATATATTATTTATTTATTTTCAGGAATTACACGAGATAAACATGCACCTTGCTTTGTTAATATGTGTATGGTGTTTTCTCGGCTCTATTAAAGGTAGGCTATTTTATTTCCATACGCACTGTGTTTGCTGCTTTCAGATGTTGAAAGGAGCAGAACAAGAAATATAAATATCTTCATTTAATGGTCCATAGTTTAAACAACAGTTTCTGTTAGCACACGTTTGAATTATTAATATTATTTCTATTGCATTTTACATATTTAAAACTGTTATATAAAATATAAATAGTAATATAATCATGAAACGAATATCCTTCTTAATAGAGAGAGCAACGGATATATCAACGATTAATACTTCTAAATACTTGACACGTATTCGTTTCAAATTGAATTATTTACATATATAGAAATTATAGGCAAAATTGATGCCTTCTAAATCACGATCGTCTACCCATCAGGTATGTTATAATAATAATAATAATAATAATAATAATAATAATAATAATAATAATAATATAAATGATAATAAAGAAATTGGCGTTATTTTGAATATTAAATTTTGATAGGATTCATTTCGTCAGTGATACATTTATTAATGTCCAAGTCAACAGAAACTTAAGCTTTTGAAATAAAATTCGTATTTACTGCATTACAAATAAAAGCAAACTCAACAAAAGATTTAAAGGTCAAATCCAAACGGGAATAAAAAGTCTTGCTGAATAAGGAACTACAATTATTACCAGAACAGTTGAAATTCGTTTGTGTTATAGGTAGAAGACAATTAGTGATGTACTTCTTCATTGGTGTCCTTGCCTATTGTTGTTTTCCTTGAATGAACTTCCTTATTTAGTTGTTTAGATCGAAAGATATTTTAAAAGTGTAATTTTAACAAATCGTAATTGTTCTACTTTTGTTTCTAAAATTCCTTGGACTTTTGATATAACCTTTAGGATGTTTTTGGAATTAATTCAAAATACTGTACATTCATTTTGTAATATATATATATATATATATATATATATATATATATACATTGTAAAGAATCAGTCTCAACAGGAGAAAGCTGCAATGGACACTACTTGACCCTAAACATGCTGGAAGAAAGAGCCACCAATCACTCAGCTCAAAATACCCGGTCCTGGATAAGTGATGTCTACCTAGTTAGTGGATGGTATGACGTAGGCAGCAGAAACATGCCTACGGATCCTAGCAAGCTGAAATTTAACACATGCGGAGCCTTTAATCCAATCTGGATGAATGGTGAGTAATTTCAAAGTAATATGGTTGAAGCTCACTTTGATGTAAATGCTGTTCAGAAATTCAAATGCTGGTAAACTCATAAATTTAATATGACGTTTTATATTTTACAATGTTTCAATGAAAAACAATATTTGTTATCTATATCAACCATCCTGTAATAATAGTTATAGGACCCAAAATAATTTTTTTATGACCAATACAACAATATTGTTACACTTTAATTTCTGTTTTTATTTTCGTTTGACAAAGGTACAATACCACAGACCAGTGAAGGAAAAGTTACTCGCACAGCGTGCATATTTACTTCTTACGGTGAATGCTACTACAAGCTTGAAATTGAAGTAATGAACTGCGGAACCCATATGCTCTACAACCTATCGGCATTGAATTCTTCTTATCCTTATGATTATAAATACTACTACAACTTCACCTACTACACAGCCTACTGTTTTGGTAAGTATTTTAGAACACTCACAAGTTAAATTGATTATCTTTTCCTCTTGGAGACAATGGATGCGTTGTAAATGTATTAAATTCATTCGCCACCCGCTTTGTGTCACGCAAATTACTCTAAAATGTGTGACATATGCTCAAGTCAGTGGAGATTAGAGTAGGTTCCAAGGTAAATTATAGTTGCATATTTGACTGTTGTTTTTGTTACATAGCACGTTTACATGTAATTATTGCGCCGGTATTTGAACAGTGTTTTAAAGTTGTTGCTTAGATGCTACAACATGAATCAACATCAGCGTGAAATGTCAGGGTCGCTATTATTTTAGATATTTGCTCTTATGTTCATACGTAGGTATATAGATAATAGATGATTTGTATGATATGCGTTTCACGTTTAAATGTTTGCTATTATATATGCCTCGGCGATTCAACGTTTTTACCTATCATAGTTTGCAACTTTATATGTGGGATGGTAGATACAGGTTAGGCGATGGCTGTATAAATCAGCGGACCAAGGTTCTCATTTTCGTAGAGTTAGAAATCAGATTGTATGTTGTTATTGTTTCACTATATTGACAAGTTCATTGTATATATAATTACGCATCCTCCTGTATCATCAAGAGATAACATTTTCCACCCCTTTGTGTGCATATCTGTAACTCACTATAATAACCTTTTTGTTCTGTGGTACTTGGAGTTAGTTACTGGATCGATATATCCGATTTAATTATTGGGTCGATACGCGGATTGTCTGATTTGCACGAATGAATGTATTATGGATTATGTGGCACCCAGTTTAGGGGGTATGTGATTGGCCTAGGGGTATCACTGCGAATTATAGTATGCCATGGCTTTGTGATATGACTTTTCTTCACGAACTTTGCCAAAGCGTTGAATCCTGATAGACGCCATGTATTAAGCTTTAACCTCTATTTCCCCATCTGTGCAAATTACGGCAGGTAAGTAATTGTTTGGAATTTAGTGGGATGCTACTTTGATATGTTGAATCGCTAAAACACGTACTTTCAGCAAGCGTTGAACCCCGATATTATAATAATAATAATAATAATAATAATAATAATAATAATAATAATAATAATAATGAATTTGTATAGCGCCCAATCTTTCGAAGTTCTAAGCGCTTTACACCATCAATAATGATATGACTACACTACAGAAAAACAAATGACAAAAACAATGAAATTGCAGCCAAGATAGTATGTGCCGTAAACTGAGGTACACAGTTCGAATTTCATTATAAATGGAACCAGCGCCGCGAATAATGAAACCAAGTTTCTTGTTTTCCTAGTCCTTGTTTTCGTATCCCCTGCTTTCTTATCCCTTGCTTTCATATCATGCACTTAACCACAGAACAAGTATTGAACAAAGTCGAAGTAAAGGTTCATTATTCAAGTGGGAAGCAAAACTTTATCACTGAGCTAAATGCAAAACCCCGATTCGTTTTTTTGTTAAACACTGTATTATTTATATATGAAGTTCTTATTATAAGCCGTCACTTAACTTATAAAGAAAAAGGCTTATCCTTTGATCCCAAGTTTTTTCGATCCACAATTATATGATAGAATAATAAGAGAATATTTGCATTTATCGAGTGAATAACGGATATATTGTATCGAGTA
The DNA here is from genome assembly GCA_030141615.1 of Unio pictorum. Taxonomy (NCBI): domain Eukaryota; kingdom Metazoa; phylum Mollusca; class Bivalvia; order Unionida; family Unionidae; genus Unio; species Unio pictorum. The sequence goes on from JARLTB010000074.1 coordinate 8,861,024, forward strand.
GGTGAAATATTGAGAATTTGCGCGAGTGGCAAAGTGATTCATGCACGATGTGAAATGGAATCTATTCACTCAAATCAAGCAACTTGTCTTCTTATTTTAGCTTTCAAAAGAACTGTAAAAGTAAAATTAACTAATTTATCAGTGACATTTGCACTTGGTTATCGCTGCTTTGTGTAATAGGTCAACACGCTACCATTGCGCCAAGGGATTGGCTACATGGCAGCTTCAATCGTTTGGTCATACTGTTATTAATGCTTAGTTTTAAAAGAGTTCGTTAGAAGAAGAAAACAAATTCACTCCATTTAAATCATCTACAGTATTTATATTGTTTAAAGCAAACTAGCAAAAAAATATCAAAACATAACCAAACAGGTTAGATAATTATAATTTATAAAACGCATATGTTTGGTTCTTTTCTCCTTATTTATTTTAACTCACAGAATGCCTTTGAATTCTGTGAAATATAGTCTTCATCAAATTTGCAGGGATAAGAACCTTCGTTGGACTGATATTGAACCATACTAGTGTTAAATGTATAAGGACCGCCGGATTAGAAAAGATGCTATCACACGAACAAGCTACTTCGATATATGCGCCTGACTACTCTGCTTGTGTGTGTGCGTGTGTGGGTGTGTGTCTGTGTGTGTGTGTCACACTGCAGTCATAAAACTACAATGTATGCAGTATGACAGTTTGTAGTGATGTCTAGCAGTGGGGCATCCTGCCTCTGACATGTAGCATGATGTCCCATCCAGTCACATTATCCTGAGACCAGGCCCACCAGTCTCAACACTGACCTCTTAATGGTGATCGCCGTGCGAGACAGCTGTTAATACCATTTTGTAAGTCTTTGGTATGACTCGGCTGTGGATCGATCTCACAACCTACCGCATCTGAGGCAGATGCTCTAAACACGAGGCCACGGGAGTGATCTCTATGCTACTAATTAGAAACAAATGATATCTTAAAACTGTCATACTCTCATTTTCAGCTGAAATCATCCCTTTATGAAGTACATTGCCTACCACTGTTACAAGTTACTTTCGTTTGAATTTCATCATCTTGTTCAACATTTTGCATTTATGCAATTCCCAAAATAGGATTACCTGATCGAGAAATCGGCGTAAAGCTCGTTTAATTGTTAACTAACGTTACAGACAATTCCATACAAGGACTATATTTAAGCGGGTAAGATAGAATCTGTAGTTATCAGCCAATTTTAATGGAATAAAAGTACAGACATTCCAGACTTCAAATTTATTAACCAATCCATGCATTTATTTTGTGTTTTCTAGACCAATCTGACCCTTCGCCGGTCTCCCTTAAGGTACAACCGTTGCTTTTCTTCGCCGATATAAATGCAATAGATGGGCAAAGCTTTAAAAAGCCACGACTGTTATTTCGTTGTCAGATCATTGGAAACATGACCGATGACATCTACTATTCAGTATCTTGGTAAGCATGGTATACATATATTTATTATATCAGAAAAAGCCTAAAACCTCCAGAACCTCTTGTTATGCATCATTTATATTGTATGTTTTGAGCTCTGAATATTTTGAAAGCGAACATTTAACAATTTGATGTACATTTCCATTTTAAAAAATTCAGAAAATGCTACTGCCGCATATATTAAGTCGGGATATATATATATATATATATATATATATATATATATATATATATATATATATATATATATATATATATATATATATATATATATATATATATATATATATATATATATATATATATATATATATGACTGGTAACAATCAATTATTCGTTCCTGTTTTAATAAGTCTGGAATCATTTATAGTGCGGTTCAGATATAATATGAGCGGAATGTTTTTTTTTAAAATTATTCATTTGATTTTGAACAATCACATTGATATTTTCGACTTCAGCAATAATTTGGGATTTTAAAGTACTCTTCAATGTATTTTTTTGGGTTATATCATTGTGATACATTTATTTATTAAAGACTGTCATAATTCATTCGAAACACTCCATACCTTAGAAAGCGTAGCAGAACATTGGTATTATTCTGAAATAAATTGTTTATTAAATTGTTATTTTCTTTTTCTTTCCTCTCACATAGTTTAATTTTAAGCCAAAGGGTCATAACAGTAAATTGGTATATATCTTGGTTAATACGCCATTTTCTAAATGTACTTAATGACTAAAAAAATATCAACATATCAGCTGAGGAATATTTCGTGACAAATGATAGAGATTATTCCAAAGAAGGAAAGGTTTTAGTTATAACGATAAATATGTCTATGTTTATTTGGGTACATTAAATGAACAGGGCCACAAAAGAACTTTAGGTCGAAATTTAAAATTTGATGTGACATTGTTATCATTGCATTACATTTTTGCCTTGAAATGTTTTTATCTTAATGCATATGATCTTTATTTCATACTGGGCTACGGAATTAAAATAAAAATCGACGTATTGATGTACTAACGATCAGACACCACTAGATTAGAGAATATAATCTCTCCCAATAAAATGTCCCCTGCATAACTAATTTAATGTTCTTCCAGTATATTTGTATTAACGGAACTCTGAGAAAAACAAGATATTTTGAAAAGAATGTTGTTTTAAAAAGAATTAGAAAATAACAACTGTGCCATTCAAGATTTCTAGCTAAAATTAAAACTTCATTACTACCTTTCCTATTATAATCAGTATATTTATCATCATTCAATAATTTGGTGTTACTTTTAATTCAAACATTTGATTACATACACTTATATTACAGAAAGAATGAAAGTTTAGGAAGATTTTAGCAATTTATTTGAAATTTAACAAAAGCATGGAACAATGGTATGAGTTTCCACATGACGATTTTATATTACGAATAAATTGCTGCGTGCAAGCATTGAGATATAGTCGATAGCCCTACTGACAATGTTATAATCTGTTTTTCTTTCCTCAAGCATACAGTCAAGTATCATATATAGTCATATTTGACAATGAGGCAGAAAAGTTATTTCGATAATAATAATAATAATAATAATAATAATAATAATAATAATAATAATAATAGTAGTAATAATACTACTACTACTAATAATAATACTAAAATAATGATGTTTACTATTATAATTATTATTCTTATAACTATAATTATTACTTATTATTTTATTTATTTTATAATTATTATTATTATTATTATTATTATTATTATTATTATTATTAATATCAAGTCTATTACGAAAACTGAAGATCAAGATCAAATAAAAATTTAAATAAATATCATACGGAGTCGGGCATTCTGAGAACACGTTCTACGAAATCGCGATATACCAATGCTTTCTGCGCTATTCCTACGTTTGCATACTACCCGTTATTCATGCCACAACAGTTTAAAATATTCTTCGCCAAAAACAAAGATACACATAGGTGATATTAACAGGAAATATAACTTGACTGCGGACTCATCAGGGTCGTCATTTCTTTTATTAATTTACTTGATCCAGTTTCGACCTAACCCCCATACAATTTCGTATACATCCCATGTGCTGCCTAGAACTGTATCCAGCTATCTTCATTTTATTTTTCATATTTGTTACACACGTGACTAATTCTTTGTTAGGAAATACACCAATCACCAGATCTCATAAGGTCATACAACTTACGTCTATCGAGCGATGTCATGTCAGCTGGCTGGTGATCAAGTTATTGAGTATTTTAGGTCAAGTCACCGATGCATTAAACTTCCATAATACTATATTACCATTACAAAGACACTTATTGCGTGTTAGCGTCAGAAATTGAAATTATCTTATCCTTTGCGAATACCTGGATTCAGCTATATGCGTGTTTATTCATGTAATAAAAGGTGGTGAAAAGATCTACTAAAGGTTAAAGTGCATATGACTAAGAAATATAATGTAATATTGTACTTGTGTTCGTTTATCTTTCTAGCGACTAATAGCAAATCATATGACGCAGTCTACATATAAATTTCAGTACGGAAATGTATTGATTGAGCAATACGCGGGCTTCCTATTGTGCCTCTCTTCCATGTAGTCAAATGGCTTATACTAATGTAGCTATATAAAAGCCACTCAGTGGAAAATGGGGTGGGGTGGGGTGAGGTTGCGGAGTATACGTGTGCAGTACCTCTGCCATTAAAAATGAGCATGAAAGAACCGGAACATTTAATAGAGCAAATTGTTTGTTTCTTATACGTTGGATACTTAAATTTATACTCTGAAAATTCTTAAAATGCTGAAACTTTGTGTGTGTGGGGGGGTGGGGGTGGGGTGGGGGTGGGTGGGTAACCCCATACACTCGCACAAGGACATTCCGTCAAGAAAATATCTCACTACTTGATACGTTATCCTAAACAATATTTCTTGATCTATCACTGCCATTTGATGGAACCGATGTATGCTTAGTTCTGCAATTTCAAATTATTCGATTTTCACGCACAAAATACCCCCACCAACCCCGGAAAAGTAAACAACGCTCTCACACACAAGAAAACATATATAGCGATGGTTTATAGCACAAAGAGCACATACACATCCTAACACGTGTATATCACAATTCTTTGCTATACAAAATAGTCTTTGTGCATAAATTAAAGCATTACAAAGTGCAATTAAGAATAAGTAAGAAGTCTACAGTATAACACGTGTATATCACAATTTTTTGCTATACAAGCTGCCTTTGTGCATATATTAAAGAATTACAAAGTACAATTAAGAATAAGTAAAAGGTCTACAGTATAACACGTGTATATCACAATTCTTTGCTATACAAGCTGTCTTTGTGCATATATTAAAGAATTACAATGTACAATTAAGAATAAGTAAAAAGTCTACAGTATAACACGTGTATATCACAATTCTTTGCTATAAAGCTGTCTTTGTGCATATATTAAAGAATTACAATGTACAATTAAGAATAAGTGTAAAACAAGGTTTATAATTAATTAAATATGATATTATAATGTATAATTTTGATTACAGGAAAAAAGCTCTTTCTTTTAGTATTTTTGGAAAGTAAATTATTCACAAGATTTTACTTAATTTGCTTATGGGGTTAGTGGCATTCGCTGCTCTTATGTGACGTTTATACAATATAAGAGTTCGAGATAAAACAAAAAAATGTGAAACTTATGTTTCGTTTCGGCATATGTACGAGTTAGTGGTATTCCATACAAAAACAGTAGGTTATAGCGGTATCCTTATATATATATATATATATATATATATATATATATATATATATATATATATATATATATATATATATATATATATATATATATATATATATATAACTGCCTATAGTGTATAAATATATACAAACATAGCTACTTATCTAGTTTACTTTAATGTCGACTACATCCATTTTTTACTCATGCCAAGCGGCTGTCTCAAGATTGGACCGTTTCCTATACCTCTCACTTTATATTATCAGGTATGTCGACGAGTTATATCTACTGAGCAGAGGCCCAGTATTAATCTCTGACATAGATGACACCAACCTTTATGAGAATGAATTGATTGAAAGGGGCCTCAAACTGGACATCAATGTAATTATTCTTACACAGAGAGATTCTTAGAAGTACTCTCATTAATCTCAGTAACAACTACCTAAAAGAGAATGAGTATACATACATACATACATACATATATACATACATACATACATACATACGTACATACGTACGTACGTACGTACATACATATGGGACAAACTAAACCATCAGGTAAGTCCATCACAAGTGTAAGTAGAAGTGCAGAAAGTGCAGCTTCTTAACTTTTCATAATAGTTTTCTTTTCTTTTCTACTAAGGAGTACAATCTGATACAATTGTTTCTCCGTGATTTACATCTTCATAGTCAAGTTTCTCAATCGATCCTGAGAAAACCTTTATTCCGCCTCTTTAATTAATACCATCTTTTTCTGAAATAAATAGGCTTGAACAAAGAAGCCTATAACTAATAAATATGTCCTTAATATTCTAAATCATGCTGTCCAAGTCATTCACCGCCACATGCCAGTTTCTTGGATCTGTATCTTAATATATTCATAAAAGTCTCTTTGCTCCCCACTCCTTGAATATATCATGCAACCACCAAAACCATGCCATATGTTAGTAACAAATTTCATAAGATTATGAACCCAAACGGTTGGGTTACTAGTTGTACCCTCACGCTAACAAATCTGCAATCGGGACAATCGATTATCTGACATTTTAATCAGTTTTATCCAACATTTAAATGGTCCTATAATATATGCCTAGTCAAAATAGGTAATACCTAATTATCTACAAGACCATCTAAATAAAGTTGAAGAATCAAATTCTGAACATTTTCTAAGTCAATATCATCATAAATTAGCTTTGCTAGACATCACTTAATTCATTTATTTATTTTATATTAAGCTTATGTTTACTTGATCGATTGGATGCCAATTAGCTCTGTTACAATATGCTCTAATTAGTTTTAATTTTCAGATATTTTGAGTTGTGCATAGTTTACACAAACAATATATTTTACCTCAAAAAGGATCTATCTCAGTAATACATATACTTATATTGTGAGTTCCCGATATATCTAGGACTGTATTTAAGTGTCTGACATCTCTCAGAAGTAACGAATTAAGAAGTTGGATTTTTTTGGTTTAACTCTTCTTAGTTTTATTAGTGTTCTTACCTGTCGTTATATTGTACGTTTTACTATTCTTTCTTTTTTTGGTTTTGAAGATTAAATGCTTGATCAACACCAGCAACAGTACTGAAGACTCCATGGAAAATAGCACATCAGAAAGTCTTCCATTTTGGCTAGGAATACGGGTAAATGCAGACCTTAAATAGTATTCCTTTGCGTACAATATATGATTCACTGATGTAAGAGAACAATTTAAATTATAATACTGATCTTCCAACTAAGTATTCATTTACAATTCCTTCATTAAATTCATTTGAAATGATATTATTATTATTGTTTCTAATACGGCAAAATAACTGAATCAGAAGTACTATATGCTATGAAACTAATAAAGTCAGGAAAATCAGGTGGAAATTGATAACCTTTCGATTGACATTTAAAGGTAGCGTGAAATATTACGGAACCTATCTTAGTATCTGTATCAATAAAATGTGTGATCTTTGATAAATCCACAAGGTTTGACCCACAGCTGATATTAAACCCATTCTCAAAAGAGAAACATAAATATGCCTAAAAAAAAATTATAATGGATTTTGTCTCTTACCAGTTCTTTGCTAATTTTAACCTCCAATTTAAATGAGAGAATGGATAACTTGATCAAGGAAAATTAAATTTTAGATGAAGAGCCAGCTGATGTTAGAAGTGCATATTACACAATAGATAATACATTTACCCTAAACACATTGATATGAAACATCTGAGGAAATAATGAGGTAGGTTGAATGCCCATTTTGTCGATTATAAAAAAGCATTTGGACGTATTGACAGGAGCTTGCTTTATCATAAAGTAGTAGATGAAAATGGAATAGTAAAATGCTTACTATAATAAAAGCCATATATGTAAATCTCAAAGCTTCTGTGAAAATGTCAAATGATTTGACATAAATATTTAACTGCCCGGCTGGAGCGAGGCAAGGTTTTGTTTTATCACCAATTTTATTTTCTTGTTTCCTGAACGATTTATTGAAATTCGAATTTTTCAATTTGTTTGCATTGTTGTACACAGATGACTTGGTTGCCTTCGCAAAAATTGCTACTAAACTTCAAACAACTGTCAATACATTTACAAGTTACTAAAACATCTGGAAATTAAAGATAAACCTGGAAAAAAACACTAATATTGTAGTTTCTCGAACAGAGAGATTTTGTAAAGAATGATTTTGGAGATGACGCTATCTCATTATACAAATATTGGTTATGTATTGTCTTAATGTTATGTGTGTCCAAAAACGTTAGTAACACTAGCGGTAAAGTCACTTCATTGTTTGAAGGTTAGGATCAATCGCCTTCGTAAACTGTCTACAAAAACTCAAGAATCAACTGCTTTCATACGGAATGGGAGAAGTTTGGTTTAATCTGGGGTTGGCGAGAAAATCTTTTTCTTTTTAATAAAACAAGGCTGTAAAGATACTTTTCAACGAGAACTAAATGGAGATTTCAATTGAATGGATAGATTATGATTTTATAATAAGATAAGAAACAATATGGGTTGTCAGTACTATTTAGATTATTTGAATTCTTCGCAGTGTTAAACTGCTATGCATGTTTAGAAATGGAAAGTTTACCATAATGGCAAATACAGCTATTAAACAAAGTATCCTCTAGGTTTTTATATAGACATATAACATAAGTTTCACTTTGCTCTCGAATGTACCATGTAGGATAATATGAGAAACACCCATGTACCTTCATGTATTCACTGTAATGCAAATCACGTGATGTTTACCTTTATCAAGAGGATCAATACACGCTACATAATTAAGCTGTTATCTAGCAAACTCTTTAAAATGAGATAATCAGTGAGTTAATAACAGCATCGTTATGTTTTGTGGTTGTACCATATTTTTAATACATGCATGTAAATCAGAATTATTATGATTATGCTTATTATTATTATTATTATTATTATTATTATTATTACTGGCAGTAGTAGTTGTAGTATGTGTATTATCAATATTATTATTATATTATTATTATCACTAATATTATTGTCATACGAAGTTATTATTCTTATATTATTAGTATTGTTACTAATTATTATTGTTACTATTATTATGGTTGTTATTATTATTAATATTATTATTATACGAAAGTTATTATATGATTATTATTATTATTATAATAGAAAGTTGTTAATATTATTATTATTAATAATAATATTATTATAATAGAAAGTTGTTATTATTATTATTATTGTTATTATTATTATTATTATTATTAGTCTTTTGTTAATTACAGCATCGTTATGTTTTGTGGTTGTACCATATTTTTAAAACATGCATGTAAATTAGAATTATTATGATTATGCCTATTATTATTATTATTATTATTATTATTATTATTATTATTTGTTTTATCAATACTAGTATTATATTATGATTAATATTATTTTTAGACGAAATTTATGATATTATTATTATTGTAATTAATATTATTATTATTATTATTAGAAAGTTGTTAATATTATATTATTATTATTATTATTATTATTATTATTATTATTATTATTATTATTATTATTATTATTATTATTTTACTGAACATTAAATACGTGTAATTACCAGCTCAGCATTATAACTTTAATGCGAAAGTTGGTGGCTCGTGTTTATAAACATCACAGTTTGGAATTCTAATTATATTGTCAAAATAAATTTAAAATTGCATTTGAAGAAGTAAATCCAATGAATCATACTTTGTCAAGGAGCAATAACTGAGCAACAAGGATTATTACCATGCTTTGAGAGAAGGAAGCTTGTTCTGGTATAGCGTTCAAGCTTATCATATCCTCAACTGATATATAAATAAAACATATTTCTGCTGTTGTGTTTGTCGACATTAAGGATAATCATTTAGATAATTTGGCATATGTATTAGTTAAATTGGCATATACGTTTATTATACATTTACTTGTTTGATATTAGTTATTGGTCTTTATTTGCTAATTAAATGTTACTTTAATACACTAGAATTCAAACAACTCTTAAACCTGATATAATTAATGCATTTCTAATTATATTGATGCACATACTGTTTCGATTGGGGCCTCATTACTAAACGTTATCATGTATGTATCAAAGACATTTCATCAAATAGATAAATCATTGAATAAATGACAACATCAAATACTTCTGTAATATGTCCAACTGTTATAGGAAATTATCAGTGAGAATGTTTATAATAGCATGTTTATTAGAAACAAAATGACTTAGGTTGCATTAGTTATTCCGACAGCGCAGCCCGTTAAGGCAGCGATGTATCTTCTCTAGTCAAGGCATATTACTCAAATGTCTCTTCCCCCCGTCGATCTTGTCGAGGTTGTTGTTTTTTTCTTCATGCTATCCCCCAAATTCAACAAAATCGATTTCTAACAAGGTAAACGCACAGTTCCGCTCTACTTTAATGCATTATTAGATTTTCACGTGATTTATACTTATCGAAATTGCTGTTAAAATCAACTTAATGAAAAATCTTAAAATGAACACTTTATTTTTGCAGCAGTGGCTTTCAGTGTGACAAATAATAACTTCCTTTAGTGATAGACGCAGGCAGAATCAGTAGAACCAAACATAACAAAATATTTTTAAACATTCCATTTCATTAAATACAGGACAGATATTGATACAGGTAGCTTGACTTTGGTTTTGCTATTTGTGCGCTTTGTTCACAAACATTTAGATCATCTCTCATTCGTGAATATCTCAATTTAAAGGTATTGAATCCAACAGTGCAAATTGTACAAGGAAAGACGGCAACTATAAAGTTGCAACCTACATTTCCAATCGGATGTTCTTCGAAGGCAGCCGAGCGAAACCCTTTTGCCCGATGTTTGTTATCAATTCATATGTTTGATCCAGACGATTCCAATAACTGTGACGGTAGCAGCATATCAGTGCAAGAAAGTCAGAGATGTGGAGTCCAAATCCCTGGCTTTTATCATCACCAGTGGACAGAAGAAGCACGTTATGACAATGTGACGGAGATGATAATAACAACAAAGGACGGAACAGATTATAAGGCTGGACGCAATAAATTCATCTTAAAACTTCTGACTGGAGGCACAGGGCTAAATGATATTGTACAGGGAAATTACCTCAAAGACGTAACTGTAAGTAACTTACAAACTCTAATTGTGTCGGCATAAGTTAGTGCCTTTGTTTAAAGTTTGATTTATCTTTTTAAAAATATATCAATATTCTGTAGTCTAAATGTGTCACTGTATAATTTTCATAAAAAGGTAAGATCGAATAGAATTAGTTTGCTTTGACTCTGATTAATTCATTAACTTTTTACGATAATAATCATTTTCCTTAAATGTGTAAAACAACTTAGATCCAAAGTAATTATTTTGAAATAATGTATATTTTATAGTTTTGCTCTAAATTAAGTAATTAATAGAACTGATCTTTGTAATGATAACTATCAAGCTATACGACGTTGTTTCTAGGTTACATCGACATATGAGACAGCATGGCAAGCAAAGGAGTGTTACTCATATGTAGACCCACATATGAAATCGTTTGATGGAAGGTACGTACAGTCGTACACTCGGCTGTGAATCGTACACACATACATGTACACACACACGCACGCATATATATATATATATATATATATATATATATATATATATATATATATATATATATATATATATATTTATACCACATACGTCAAAAATAACATGGCATTTAAAGTGTTGGTATAAAGCAAATCTATATACCAATACTATTGGTATATCAAATAGTGATCCGCCCATAGCGCAATAATACGAATATATAAACATTCTTTCTACCGTAGGCCTATAGCTCTATGAAGAATTTCTACTCATTCATTAATCATAAATGACATGAAATTAACGACACAAATATTAATAGTCCCTGTTTTCTAAATATTAAAATGGTACACAATTTCATCGGAATCCTGTCTTTTTCCTCTCCCCCTCTCATGCAAAATAAGCACAAATCTGGAGTGAGAGAGAAATATATTGCGCTGGACGAAAACATTAAAGCTGAACTTGTACCAAGTAACCCAGAGTACTCTGTTTCCTCGTAAACCTATGCTTACGCTTTCCTTGGGATTTATCTATAGTATTCGTAATATCAATGATACATAGTTGCAATCGTCAGACGACACACAAGGCCTACATGTTAAATTTGTCGGTTACGATGCGCACATACTGTATTGTGTTTTAAGCCTTTGTTGTTGTTTCTGAAACCCGTTTTAATCGAGTATTAATAATTAAATATAAAACTGTCCAAATGGTCGCCAGCCCCCCCCCCCCCCCCCCCCCCCCTGGAGCAAGAATACACGAAAATACAAGCGTTGTGGATTTTTGCTTGTGTCATACGACGATGTCTCTGGACCTATGAATGATGGCAATGTTACTCAAGTCGTACAGAGAGAGAGAGAGAGAGAGAGAGAGAGAGAGAGAGAGAGAGAGAGAGAGAGAGAGAGAGAGAGAGAGATGTTTAGTCTGTAGAATCGCTAATTAAATCAAAATGATGACTTAGTTGAACTGTCAATATATTAAAATATTTTAATTACCTCTTGTTGGTTCGTGATTCCAATTCGTTTATATTCCACGCGAATTTCCATACGACAGTAGGTCAAAAACAGTACATGCATAGTCTATAATAAGATCACCGTGTTTGCAATGCACTACTTTCTTCATTAAAAAAAAACAACACAACAACATATTTTATGTTTAAATAATGCGTGTGTCTTATATTGATTTAAGAAATGTGAATAAAAAAAGAAAAATGAAAAAGGAAACAATCAACTTATCAATTTGAATATGTGATTGTGAATAACAAGAAAAATCGTAAAACTAGATTTTGTAGCAGACAGACACTTGGTTTTGAGGATGTCATTTACTCAGGCAATATATCAGGAGCACATCGTAACTCCAACTTGCAAATATTTGTATTTGTATGTGATATAAATAAAATATATGTATAGTATGTACGCTGTATCATTGATATACCACTCCTTGTATAAATTTTTCACTAAAAGGAAACTCGGGCAAGCCTCGTTTCCTTTTAATGAAAAATTTATACATCTCGTGGTATATCATTGATACAGCGTACATACTATACATATATTATATATATATATATATATATATATATATATATATATATATATATATATATATATATATATATATATATATATATATATATATATATATGACAATTTCGTCTAAGAGATACAATTTGTTTGTCTTCTCTGACTTCAGTTTCGTTCTGCTTCTAATACGTCTTCTTGCTTCTTGATCTGGATCTTTAAATTCGATTTGATTCAGGCATATAGTAAACCATATAACTTGCTGACGTTTGATGATAAGATTCTGACGTTAACAGTCGAACGTTCTTTGTCATGTACTCTAACGCTTTACCCAAATAAAATTTATCACTATAAATGTAACTTCAATCGGTGTAAAGCGTGCTGACATTTTATGCTTACTCTGCTGTATTCATCCGAATCTTTAAGGTCTTATTTTCATATTATTTTATGAAAATATCAAAGTTCCAAGCATTCAAGCAATGAAAAAGTATCTAAACCCCTTATATTTGTTTCCACCAAATTGAAGGTCTTTTTTGAAAAGTGACGAGTCAATTCAGTAATATTTCGAAACAAAGAGAAAACAACATGCGGTACTTGAAGATTCCATATCCTGGAAGTATTTATGGGTATATTTAGGATAAATATTGTGTAGGTTATACCAATTAGATTTTAGTAGGCTTAGAAATGGCTGAAGAATGTTTCATTTTAAGCTTTGATAAAATATCAAGTTAAAATATTTTTTTCCAGATATTACGAAAATCAAAATGTGGGAGTCTTTGTCATGTACCGTCATAATTCAAGCAAACAAGAGGTAAAAAGTACTTTTAAAACGCTGGACCATTTGCAAAGTAACTTGAAGTTTCAACTCTTTGAAGAGTTCATCTCTTATATAGTATTACGGTGCAGTTTATTTTACAGTTATTGCCTTCATAAATTTAGTTAATAATAATACTGTCTTTCGTCAGATTTATCTTTTGTTTGTTGAACGGCCCATTGTAAAATAGGGAATGATACAACACTTTAGCGATGATTGTGGTACTTTTGTCGATAGAAATATAATAAACATTGTAAGCAACGTAATGTCAGAGGATGCATGGAGCTTCAAAAGAGGAGATGACACTTTTATTAATTTATATTACAATTCGTTTCCTTGAAGATCCGTGTAAATAAAATGATATTCGTAGACACAGAATGTATGGCATGTATTATTCATATACATTACATTTATTCTATAAAGATAATATCATTCCAAGTGTGGTATATATACTAAAGGCAAATATAAGTATAAGCTGAAGATTCTACGTTTATCTACAAATGGTCACTTCATTTGTATCCAACTTTACTTATATCTGATATAGTTTTGTGTCTTCAGATTAAATTGTCCTCTACTATCACCTATAGATCTACACCGGTTGGACATATTTTCTAGGTTCAGATGAAAACAAAACAGTGCAATAGTGTCGCAACATGCGCATGCGCCGTGGCTGCCCGAGCAGGAGGGGATATATTTTTGATCGACCTTTGCAGCAGCCCAGGTTTCATAAAATATGTTTCCTGCAAAGAGAACATATTGGATGTCAGACAGATAACCTCATATTCGTATCAGGTAAATATTCGCAGATAAATTGCATATATAACTTAAATGGTAATGGTAGCAATGTCAGGGAAAGATCCGTAAAAATAAAGGTACACTAAGGTTCTGCAACGAATTAATGATTACAATAAGAGCATTGAGTTTAGATCTAATACGACCTGCTTATAATTTTGTCGCTCAGTCAGTCATGTCACTGTATTTATGTTACTTAGTATGTCCTGTGACTGCATGTGTGAGTCAAACATTGACGCACATAGTTTTTATGTTGATTTTTAATTGAAGATCCACATGCCACTGGGAACCATGATCTCCATTACAATCAATAACTGGCCGGGATACGAATCAACATTAAATTTGATTATCTACCCGACTGTGAAGGATATGTATGAAACACAAGGCCTGTGCGGTATACTGAATGATAATCAAAATGATGACTTTACCACGCCGTCTGGAGGAATCGAGATGGACAATAATGTGTTCTCAATATCTTGGAGGTAAATAGACACGAAGCATGGGTAGATAGTTTTGGGTAACAAGGAAATAAAGACATACATACATTTGTCTCTAGAGTCTATGATATGCTCCAATTGAAATCTTTTGCAATGAATAGCCAATTTGAAACCTCAAGTGTGAAAAGCATGGGTTGGCAATAAATGAGAACATATCATAAAGTGAATGAGATATACTAATCGTTTATACCTTAGAAATATCCAAACACTTTTAAGTTACTTGGCAACGAAGATTCCATCGATTCTGAACCGCGAAATTTCGATTTAGTAAATGTTCTTCTAAACTTAAAGGTTCAGTTAGATACATGTTACATGTTAAACGTTATTTACGATTTCCATTTACGTTTTACTGTGTAAAGGCCATGATCATCATCATTGTTATAATCACGATAATAATGACGATAATGATGACGATAATGATAACGATAATGATGGCGATGAGTAGTGGCCTTTGTTATTATTGGTGTAGATTAAGCACAATGCTGATATTATTATTATTATTATTATTATTATTATTATTATTATTATTATTATTATTATAGAATAGGTAATGAAGACTCCTATTTCGACCCTCGAAATCATCATCCTGATTTATCGCAACTGTGGGACCAGAGTTCACTCTTTTGTGTTTGTATTGCTACCTTTAACTCGACTACACCCTCAAGTATCGCACCTGAAGACCAGTTTGTACCACTATGCTCAGCTAGCGTATCTTCATCATGTACCAAAAAGCCCGATATACCTGGTACACCGTACCAGTCTTGTAATATTAGAACCAAAAGGTCGAAACAATCAATGTCCAGAGAAATAGAGAGAATACTGAGCAAACGAATTATGGGTTCTGATGTTATCGTTCATAATATAGTCAAGGTAATTTTAGATAGCAATATTCTTTACATTTTAAAAGTAACGGATTCAGATCTATAATCCATTATCATGAATTGTCTGCAGCGTGTGCATTAAAATTAGAAACCAAACACAATTGCGTACTTAATTCATCAGCAATGGATACCATATAGGCTTGTGTGCCTTCGATGGTTTTCTAAGTCTATTCCATTGTTTTGTATTTGCGGTGCAGAGCGTTCTAGCGTTTAAAAATACGAATAATACGTTGGCCAGCACATATAAGAGAATGTATATATAGTTGAATCTGTGTGATTTAGGGACTGAATATTTTGGATCTCTCAATCTTTACTGTTTTGAATTTATTTCTTGTAGCTGTTGGAACTGTATACCATATATGCTATCTATTATTTTAAATAACGCACTTTAATTAAACTGATATTAGCGTCAATAGACATTTCCTTAATTCTGTCAGTAAGCGGTGCCTCGTAATCACATTAACTGTAAGTTTTGTCCAACTAAAATATTTTGGAGAAACGTTTCATAATCAATAGACAAGACCTAATAATAGCTTTATATGTTGCTGACCTAAACATACTAGCTTTAAATGAGAAAAGAATATCTAAGCTCGTTAGGTCTTTCTTCTTTCACAGAGATCAACATTAAATATCACATTAGAAGAAGCATTAGATGAGTGTACACGTTTCTTCAGTGGCAACTGCACGACGTCCTCGTTTGAAAACAGCTTACCAAACAGTAATCAGGACTCCAAGAACAGTTCCATTACAAATTGTGCTCTGGATTATACGGTAGGTACTAATGACACATATTATCTGAAACGTTCTTGTCGATAAGGTAAAAGTTTTGTAAGTTATAAAAATAACGACATTAACGATATCTTCTATAAGAAAAACAAATCATCAATTAAGGAAGAGTTTGGCAAAGATATATTATATACGAGAAAGGAATTCCATAGGAGGAAAAGTTTAAACATAAAGGAAAGATGATGATGAAATGTAGAAGGAAAAGGTAATGGCAAAGATAATTATGCTGATAATGATGATGCCGTTTAACAGATATGTAAAAGATATGAGCTAACAGAATGAAAGGGACTTCTAAACCTTGCAAGTAGTATGCCATTTTATTAGAGTCCTGAGCATATCTGCAAGTAAATGCAGACCTAAAATTCACCGAGACGTTCCGCTCATGTGGCTTAGTAGTTAGTGTGTCTTCCTCGGGTATGGCAGGTCGTCTGTTCGATCCCGGCTGAAACATACCAAAGAATTTTAAAAATGGTATTAACATTTGCCTCCATGTTCGCTCGTCATTTAGAGATTAGTGCCAGGACTGGTTTGCCTGGAGTCAGAATAATGTGATGTCTAGCACTGGGGCATCATATCAAATGGAATTGAACCATTGTTAGACTCAAATATACATAAAGGATTCTTTACGCATTTCTTTCTGTAACTGTCGTTCATTAACAAGAAATATACAAAATGCAAGGGCTTTATGTGATATTTCCGATATTTGTTTCCTACAAGAATTGTGGCTTCTAGACAGTAAGTTAGACTGTGTCTCATCCGTACACGACGAGTTCTTTGGATCAGGTGAGTCGCCGATTCAATCGTCTAGCGATATTCATACCGGTAGACCTTATGGAGGTGTCGGGGTATTTTATCGTAGATCTTTCGCAAGTATTATAGAAGTACAACATTTCGATGATCCCAGATTAATAAGTATTACTATGCATACGGGGAATTCCTCCTTGCTTTTTATAAATACATATTTACCTTGCGATCTTGCGGAAATTTTTGGAGAATTTGTAGATTAATTGGGCAAAATTAATTATATTGTTGAAAATGCTAATACGCTAAACACTTATGTAGTAGGAGATTGGAAAGCTAATACGCTCAAATCCACTTCCTTTGGAGATGAGCTTAGCCTATTTTGTGACGAATATGGTTATATCATATCGGACTTAACACTAATTGTAGACCACACAACTAATTTTACCTACGTCAGTGATTCACACAATACAGTGTCTTGGTTGGATCATTGTGTCTCTACACAGTATGCTCATTCTGCTGTAAGTGACATGAGAATACTTCACACCCTAGTAGGGTCCGACCATCGTCCTCTTTTAATGACTATTAAGACTGAATTGCTTCCCAAATTTGATTCATGACCCAAAGAACTCTTAAACTTGAAATACAACATCAATTGTTCAGACCTTACTGCTGACGAAAAACGGAATTATACTCTGACTTCTGCATTCTTATTAAACAAGATTGAGATCCCACATTGTGTTGCGATCTGTAATGACCACGGCTGCACTGACCAGGTGCATATGAAACAGATAAATGAATTATACACTGATATAGTAAAAGCTTTGTCGAACTCCCGTAATAGCTTGACTAGTAAATACAAACGTAGTCACCGGATTAAACCAGGTTGGAATGACTGTGTCAAAGAATTACATGATTTCGCACGAAATGCTTACCTTATGTGGCGTGATAACGGTAAACCTCGTAATGGCCATCTTAGTAATCAAATGCGTCAAACAAGAGCACAATTTAAGTATGCTCTTAGATTATGTAAGAAGGTGGAAGTAACACACGAAGCAGACGCGCAAGCACAAAAATTTGAAAATGTCGACCAACGTGAATTCTGGAAGCATGTTAAACAACATACCACGACAACTTCCAATAAATTACCAATTTGCATTGACCGGAACCATAGTCAGAATAATATATGCAACATGTGGAGAAATCATTTTGAAGACCTACTCATTAGTGTAAAAAAAATGAATAAAATAAGAAGTATGTACTTTCAGCATTGAATGCACCTTCTGCTCGTATTGAAGTAATCACATTATCTGAGATCCAACTTGCTATAGCAAGACAAAAAGGTGTTAAATGTCCAGGTTTAGATTTTTTATATGTGGAACATTTAAAATTTTCAGATACTAGACTTCATGTGTTATTGATGATTTTATTTAACTGTATGTTTGTGCATAACTTTGTACCAGATGATTTCACAAAAGTCACCATTATACCGGTACTAAAAAGCAAAATTGGTAACATAGCAGACAAAAATAACTACAGACCTATAGCTCTTACGACTATTGTTTCAAAAATATTTGAATGCATCATTCTGCATAGATGTGAAGTTACAATCTCTGATAATCAGTTTGGCTTTAAAAAGCAGCATTCAACCGATTTATGCATATATGCTTTTAAGGATGCTATCAGCTATTATGTAGAACATGGCAGCCCAGTGGTGCATGTTATTTAGACGCTAGCAAGGCATTTGATAGGGTTAATCACTGGACACTCTTTAAAAAGTTGATTGATCTTAAAATACCTGTCTACATAGTTCATATTTTAGTTAACTGGTATGGGAAACAGTTGTATTGTGTGCGATGGGGAAGTGTAATATGCAGCGTTTTCAATGTAACCAAAGGGGTGAGGCGGGGGGAAATTCTGTCCCTCTTGTTTTTCTATATATATATATATATATATATATATATATATATATATATATATATATATATATATATATATATATATATATATATATATATTAAATCGTAAGCTCAGTCAGTGTAACGTAGGGTTAAGTCTTCCACGGAATGTGTTATTTCTAAACAATTTCAGTTTTGCTGATGATATGTCATTGATAAGTCCTTCTATAACATGTTTAAGGAAATTATTAAAGATATGTGAACAATACGCATTTGAGAATGATATAATGTATAATACAAAATAAATCAGTATGCATGGTCTTTTAGACAGCTTCTTTCAAATTACAATCTCCGCCCCTTGTATATCTTAACGGCAATGCTCTTATCTATGACAACACTTACACGTATTTGGGTCATATTTTAAAATCCAATCGGTCGGATAATGAAGATATGATTAGACATTACCGATCTCTCTGTACTCGAACAAACATGCTTCTTCGTAAATTCAAGAATTGTTCATTGCATATCAAAATTAGATTATTCATATCTTATTGCTGCACCATGTATTGCGCTCCTCTGTGGACAAACTTTAGTGAATGTATGAAAAGAAAACTAGTTATTGGTCATAATAATAGTCTTCGTTTTCTATTAGGTCTTCCAAGGTGGAACAGTGCCTCCAACATGTTTGTTAACTATAATGTATTTAGTTTTGATGAAATAATGAGAAAGTATGTATTGTCAATGATGACAAGAATATATAATAGTAAGAACTGTATTTCGAAATCTCTTTGGAACTATGACATTCATGTAAATTCTCATATTATTAGTAGCTGGAACAAATTACTCTTTAAATGTGTTATTTAATTTTTATTATCAGTAATGCATGACACAGTTAATAGTTTTATATTATGCTGTATATATATATATATATATATATATATATATATACTTTTATGTTTTTTTAAAAAAAATCTGTATTGTTTAAATTTAGAGGTATGGACTTTGTAGTCTGAAATAAAGACTTATTATCTTATCTTATATCGCAGACATGTAGTATGATGTCCCACCGTCATCAAGCTACATGTGTGAGACATGTCGCCCCAGTTCCAGACATCACAATAAACGGCCACACTGCAGACATCAAAGCGATATCTCTGACAAAATGTTAAAGCTACTTTGAAAATCCTAATCACAGACACATCATTGAGACTGAACGTTTAACTAATTTCAAGTTGACATAAATCAATGATAATAATGACAATGATGAAGATGACGATCATAAAGCTCGCGTTTCTTATCGAATGTTTACCACATCATTTCTAGTGTTATAAACTAGTATCATTGTAACTAAATCGTTGAAACTTTATCAAAATAACTTAGCTCTATTTTATTACTCTAATGGAACATTTATGTTTGTGATCGAAATAATAGAACAATAACAACAGTAAGCTGTGAAAATACAGCATAACGAAACAGAATGGAAAATATCTTGAATATCCTTTGATATATGCGGCGATAACATGTAATGAATTATATTTTTTAATGTGCATCGTTTAAATATTCTATTACAAATTTACTGTTTGTTTGATACTTGATATTTGGTTTTTCATATGTAAACCATTTCCATGTATATATTATAAAGTTGCTCATTTGAATATGTAATATACTTCAAAAAGGAATGCTGGTATAATGTTGCACACTTTAGAACGATGATTAATTTTACATCGATGGTTTGCACAATTATGTTCTTTAGTACACTGGAAATATGTCTCTGGCAAGTCTACACTGTGAGACCTACAGGTCGGAAGTTGACGAGGAAATACGACGCAATAGTACTTTCAGAGAAGAAAACCCGGAAGTAGTTGAATCCTTCCACTCAATGGCATGTATTAACAACTGTAATAACCACGGGAATTGTGTTAATGGTAAGAACTATATTGGCACGCTTTAATAATTTAGTATGCCACATTTGCTTCGGCCACATTCATAGATCTTGCATCTTTTGTATTTGGAAAAGCCATTTCTGTAACATGTAAAATTGCACAAGCGTTAATTAATTACATGAAAATTTTTGAGAAAAATGTGGCATCCCTGATTATATGATAAAATGGGACTGGCCTCTAACATGTGGTATTTAATCCATTAAGTGGCTTGACTTTGAAGAGATCTGCTACTTTATAATGTTGACTAAATTCTTAAGTTTTCTGCGAAAACTTATTTATATTTATAATTTTAAATGAAATATTGCGCCACATTCAATGTATTCATGTTATGGACTCTAAGTAGACAGACCGTATTATTATATCCTATTAATTACTTATAATTTGAATGGCAGGATCATGCATTTGTCATGAACATTACATCGAGGAAGATTGTTCCGTGTCATTGCGAGACTATCCTGTAGTAGACGATACGTATGCTGGTGGACTGTGTCAAAGGAATATGGAGGTTTGCTGTGGAGAAATTCCAATATACGGGTCTCGCTTTGTAAAGGGAACAACTAAACAAAGACTTCAAGGATTTGAGGTAGGAAATGCGACATTTTCATTGTTACTCTGATTGATAGTTTCCCAGCAAATGTGTCTCTTTTCTTCACACCTTTACGACCCGTGCTTTAATTTGTAATCAATTCGCTTAAAGTACAGCTATAACGTAAGTAGATTTATGCTTGAAATATGATCTAACATACCTCACTCAATTATTTTGAGTTGAAATGTTGTTGAAGAAGGTACGGAATATCCCTACGATCAGTTAAACCGCTAAAAAATAGTTGCTTGATGAGAAAAACAATCGTGTTCGTTTAAAATGTTATGTAGTAACTTTTATTGGCTAACCTAAGTTTCTTTAAATTACAATATAATATTGATTTTATTCCCGATTTTCTGAAACATGTACGTTATATTTTCCAAAACAACGCATTTCTCCAAATGAAACGGCTTTAGTAGCTGACCTTCATTTGGTTTTATTTAAACATAAACACATACTGAAATACGTTTTGCTTGGGGAAAAAAAACGCGATAAAATTTGTACGCTAGGAAGTTAATCTGTAATTAAAAGATTGGTTGAAATTCGCCAATATCAACTAACAAATTCAGTATAACATTGCGAAGGTATTATATATATAGGTAAGGAATGAAATCTAACAGTAAGTACAAAAAATGTATATCGATAGCAAATAAAATCTAACAATATAAAATATCTTATATATGGATAACAAATGCAATGTAATATTACAAAAAAGATTTTTTATATGGACAACAAATGAAATCTAACAATACAAAATATATTATATATATATATATATATATATATATATATATATATATCATAGCAAATGAAATCTAAGAATACAAAATATGCTACATGTGGATAGAAAAAAATCTAACAATATAAAAAATGTTTTATATGGATATAAAATAAAATCTTACAATACAAAATATATTTTATAATGATATGAAAATAAACTGCAACAAAAACATAAGCATAACCACTTTTGATACATTTCGATATATTTGGGCAAGATCGATCGAAGGATCAGCTGAGACCACTACTTCCAATGCTGAAGTGCT
The DNA here is from genome assembly GCA_030141615.1 of Unio pictorum. Taxonomy (NCBI): domain Eukaryota; kingdom Metazoa; phylum Mollusca; class Bivalvia; order Unionida; family Unionidae; genus Unio; species Unio pictorum. Next base: position 8,883,769 of record JARLTB010000074.1, read on the forward strand.
TAAGCTTTCATATGTGTGAGTGTATTCGCACGCACACAATAAACTTAAATTGTTTCATTGAATACAACATGGATTTGAAACCCTCAAATACTCAGGTTTGAAGCGTCAAAAACAGCATTGGGCATGTGAATTCATAAAATGTAGACGTGGTACGTGTTCCATGCACTGATATTTGACCATATATACTAAGCACAAAAATCATTGGATAAAGTATCGTCTTTAACAGGGGATAAATTTCTTTGAACAGATGAACACAACCAGGATGTGTGCTAAACTTTCGTAGCTGCAAATACTATATATATATATATATATATATATATATATATATATATATATATATATATATATGTGTGTGTGTGTGTGTGTGTGTTCACAGGTACGTTGGAAAGTATTCCTTTACCATATTATATATATATATATATATATATATATATATATATATATATATATATATATATATATATATATATATATATATATATATTCCAATTCTCTACAATGAGCAGATCCGATATTTAAATGGTATCATTATTGCAGATATACATCAATGGAACTATTGTATCTGAAAGTGCAACAACAGTGGAACATCTGACTATTATAAATCCTTATGAGGGGGAGATAAATGTACCTTGCGGCTCCAGACATAGGCGATCAACGAATAATGACAACAGCTCGATGCCATTTATCACAGGAACAAGAGTGTCATTGACGAACGATGGCACCAACTATGGACCTACTCAAACCTATTACATTTATGACTCCAAATGCCAAGGTGTCTCTACCAGTTTGGATGGATACACATTTTCTCTTCTGGTACAAACGATAGATTTCTACTCCTTAAAATCTTTGGTATAGATTATTTGGCATGTGTTAAATGCATGCCTGTGGGTGTTACTTATCGTTGATTCGGAGGTAACGCTACTTGCAAATATTACTTCCATTATTTTCGTTATGGTAGGATATTAATAATTCGTGATGTTATTTTCAGATAAATACATTGATATTAATTTGAGGCGATATCACATTATAAAGAATTATTGCAAAATGTTTTTAGTATCAAAAGGTAAAGACACAAGTATCTTAGGACATTTTGTGCAGTTAGTTGTTCCTTTACAAATTGAATGAAAACAGAGAAAGTGTAGGAAAGTAAAAAATATAATGTAGCTTTGTTCTCTTCATTAAGGCTGGGACCTGCTATATAGAAGCTGCATGCTACAATGAAGGAGAAACATATACATTCAATGGTTGCAGAAGATGTTTGCCTTCCCGCGACCCTTATTCGTGGTCTGATGGTAAATGTAAACCTTTTTTACAATATAAATATTTTCCAAAGTTTGTTTTTGTAAATGTAATTGTAAATTGATAGGGATAATATCAACATGAAAGGTTATTTTTGTATAAATGTGAATAATTTGTAATAATGTAATGTGTCGTTTAATTGCAGAAGGTTCAAGATACATGCATATAAATAAAATTCCATTTACCATCCCGGAAACAAACATTATTAATTAGGCGCAATAGCAATAATAGTCAATATCATGGAGCTGACAATAATAATGTTTATGTAGAGTTTTCTGCAAAAACGATTAACCCCTGCGAGAATTTCAAGTCGTTTTATGATCTTTTTGTTTGGACAAAGTCAACTTAATGGACATATCATCAAACATAAACATAATGTAGTTGATCGTCCTTCGATTCGACGTGGACCTCTCTAGTTATTTGAGTGATGGAAAGAAAGATTCTGATCTGTGGGTGCGCAAGTGGCTTCTGATACAAACCCTTGCATGGAATGTTTGTTTGCTCAATGGACAGGGGATGAGTGGGATATCACCAGGATTGTTGTTGATGGCACCTCTTCAGCTCAGCAGCTGCTGTTCTGCTTGATTCACACACCTTTGAACCTTGTGCATAGAGGAATTCCAAGTAACCCGGCATTTTGCTCTTTGATCTCAGGAATCAGGGTTTATATTGAACGCTTTCAATGCAATTTTCAGATTGTCTTTGAAGCGCTTATTATGTGGCCTCTATAGGATCGTTGTCTTTGCTGTAGTTCGCCAAGAAAGAGTCTCATAGGCAGCCAGTGGTCTGGCATGCGTACAATATGTCACGCCCAGCGTAGCTGACATTGCAATAGGATGGTGTGGATGCTTGATATAGCTGCCTGAAAAAGTAGCTCAGTGTTCGGAACCTTATACGGCCACTTAATCTTGAGGATTTCCTCAGTCTTGTGGTGCCAAGGTGGTTCAGCTTCCTCTCGTGGCGATGTTACACCGTCCATGTTTCGCATGCGTAAAGTAGTATGGATAGCACAACTGCCCGATAGATTTCTAATTTGGTATGGATGCTAATACCTGTTTTATTCAGACGCTGACATACTATCTGCCTAAAATGTCCCTGGCTCTGGCCATGTGAATGATCACCTCGCTCGTCAGCCACAATGGCGCTATGTGATGTGGCATTGTGCTGAAAAGGCAGGTGAAGCGGATCACTTCGTTGGGTGTTTAGCCGTTAATGATTTTGCGCTGAACATCGGGTTTACCAGGGGCCGGTTGATGCAAGAATTCAGTCCTTTTCGTACTAATGGTTAGACCAAAGCTTGTGCATGAGATGGAGAACTTGTCAACTCTGCGTTGAAGGTCGGTTTGAGAGTCTCCACTGAGGACGCAGTTATCAGCAAAACAGATATCCCTGATGGTGTCTGTCATAACCTTAGTTTTCGCCTGACGCCTCATGTGATTGATTAGTTATCCATCTGTATGGTACCTGATGCAGACTCCATCCTCTCCGTCTCTGAATGTATTAGTCAGCAGCGAACAATATACTGAACATTAAATGACCAGAATAATAACCCTTCTTGACATAATTGGTCCATGGGATTGGTTCAGATGTCTCTCCATTGTCCTGGACACATGCTTGCATGTCATCGTGGTTAATGCTGCACTATGGCTATAACCTTTCTTGGGCATCCGTACTTGGAAATTATCTTCTACAAGCCATCTCTGCTCACAGTATCAAAAGCCTTTCTCAAGTCGATGTAGATACATACAAGTTCGGTGTTTTGCTCTTTTAATTTCTCATGTAGCTGCCTCGCAGCAAGCACCATATCAATGGTAGCACGTACTTTTCCGAATCCACATTGGCTTTCTGGTAGTAGTCCATGGTCAGGGTTCGTTGTGAGTCGGTTCAGTTGGATTCTAGCTAGTATCGTTCCTGAAATTGAAAATAAGGATATATCATTGTGGTTGTCGTAGATCTAACGGTTCCCTTTGCGCTTATACAGGTGGATTATGGAATCACCTGGTAAGTTGTATCTTGCTGTCACATCAGTTAGATAGGTGTTGGAACCTTTATGTTTAATTTAGGGATGTGACCCCTTTCTTGTAGACGTCAGTTGGTATGGAGTCAGAACTAGGTCATTTGCTACTGGAGAGCAGACGTATCACTTTCCGTGTTTCCAACAAGGTTGGATGCTCATCCAGTGCTTCGTTGGTGGGTAATTGGGGGAGACCACTGGTGTCTTCATCATCGATTGATGAAGAGTAACTCAGGACGATGTAAAAGTATCCAGCCCAATTTTCCCTTTGTCAGTAATTAGCGTGTTCCCGTTTGCACGGAGGAGAGGCTACGATCCAGTGGATGTTGGTACATACAATTATTTCAGGGCACTATAATAGTTCTTCATGTTATGCTAGTCCGCGTAGCACTGGATTTCATATGCCTGGTTGCTCAGCTATGTGTCTTCTTCCAACTGACGAAACTGCCGATGGACAATTCAACGTACGTTGTTGTAAGATATCTTTCCCAGAGATAGAATTGGGGTTGGTGAGGTAGCTTTGATGAAGACGGTGTTTCTGATCCAGCATCTGCTTGATGTCATCGCAATTCGCATTAAACCAGTATTGATGCTTCTGATTGAGGGTCCTATGATGTATGAAGGAGTATTGTAGACCAACTCCCTGAATACCACCTAGTCGGTATCCACATTTTGTTGTCGAGAGAGTTATACTTCAGACTCCCTTCCAGGGCATCCAAGAGAGACTATTTTGTAATAGTCAGTTAAGCTCGATGATGTTCAGTTGTTTAGGATCCTTCTTTCCACGTGAACGTCGTTTGGCTAAATCGTGCTTGGTGATGAAGCGGTGGTCCATCTAGCATTAACACACACAGACTTGGTCACACGCACATCCTGCCAGTTCCTCTTCCTGACAATGATATAGTAGATAAGATGCCAGTGATTAAAGAGAGGGTGCATCCATGACGTCCGGTTATAGGTAGGGATGCAGTATACCTGTATTGGACATCAGCAGTTCATCCTCTGCGCAAGTCTAGAATAAAACAACACCGTTGATATTACAGTGACACACTCTATGCTTTACTAGCACTACATCCCAAGAATGACGAGCTTATCTGCCATTGTAACGTCAGCAATGACGGAGAGGAGCTCCTCAAAGAACGTGACCGTCACTTTATACTGGCTGGTCATGGTTGGAACAAAGCAATAGATGATGGTAAGGTGCAGTTTTCCAGATAAAAATGGGAGATGCAAAAGAAAATGTATCCGGAGCCCCTTTCGTAGAGTTCACCGTATCCCATAAGCCTGGTGTTTCTCAAGGCAGCAACGGCCACGATGTATCTTTCCGCATATTCTCTCTCCAGTGAGGTACGCACAGATCATATGTCGAGTGTGAGATGAGAAATCCTCATTTTCTATTTTGTATTTTGACAGTTGTATTTGGGTCTCCACCACCCGGGATAATCGGGTTAGCACAGTTTAGAGCATTCAATGTTTATGGAACCTTTCCTAGCCCCTTCCTCATGCCAGGGAGATGAGCCGTGCATTCCTGAAGAGGATTGCTCAGTCACTCAATAGGTTGCCGCACTCCACTGCTGGTCCATGTCAGTGATGAACATCCCCTAATGACCCGAATCGCCTGTGTACAAGTTTGAGGCTACGTCTGCCAGTGTATCTACTCCTCAGCTTCATCGCTTGCCCGGCGCCTCCGGACTTTCGTTGGTGATGCAATGGGATCGTTGGATGAGAATAATGACTTGCGGTATGATATTGTTTTAAGTGAAGAAGAGTTGCACAATTCGTCGACATCACCCTCTCACCCAAATTCATTAGAATCCAGCAGCACGACAACATCGATTCGGCTGAAGATGGAGTTGAATGCAGTGGATGACCAGGACGTATAACGACTCTATTCGTGTGCTATAACAATCCACGACGCTTTTATGGGACTCACCTTTCTGTCCGTTCACATGCTTATGTTTCCTGCACGCAATCTGTCGAATCCAGTCTTCGCATGATAGGAAAAAAAGCCTAACTACCCCTGATGGAGTACGACTTCTTAGCAAGCCAGAAGTGTTACTTCTCCCAGGATACTCCATACTACCCATGATAAATATATACAGCACACGGAAGACAAGATTAGTAAATAGGCGCCAAAGGAATAATAGTCTAGATTATCAATCAGACAATAATACTTTTTTGTGCGGAGTTTTCTACAAAAAAATGAGTCAATCCCACCATTTCAAGTCATTTATTGAACTTTTTGTCAGGACTAGGTCAACTTAATGTATATAGTATCAAACATAAGCATAATCTAATTAGACAGTTTATAACTGCGACTTGTAGAATTTACAAAGAAATAGGAAACATTATTGGCAATTACTAGATGCCTCTTAGGTACAGTATAAATAAAATTAAACGAAGTTACACGTGAATGTACGGATTTATGTGAATAACATTTATCATCATTTTCATTAACTGGAACTTTGTGATCTTGGCAACATTAATCTGCATTATGACCTTTCAAAGTACAGGACCTACTGTAACAATGTGCAACCCAACTAAACTGTATGATGTGGCCTACAAATCTAGTCTTCTATGAATAAGAACTATGTTTTAATTCCTTTCCAGGATGTACAAGCGGTATAACGGATTCAACGACTACAATAATAATCACTGTATGCGTCGTTGTACCTGTGATTGTGGTTGTAATTGCTGCAGTAATCGTCTTCAAATGCTGTATTCAGAAGAAGAAAAGGTAGGGATGCATCTTTAATACCATGACTATAACTTATGACAATAATGAGTGGAAGTTTTAAACTTTAAAGATTTGTATTTTTTTGTGAGATCATGTAGATAAATGGAGTTATATCATTTCGTAAGCATCTTGTTTTTTTATTTTTATTTTCTAGACTTTGCAAATCGGGTGTTATTTGCTTTAATTTCAGGATAAATTTTGGTTTGTCATTGTTTCCTTTTTATATTATGCCGATACACGCTATAAATCAATATATTTTTCTCTTAAGTTTCGATTTGGTATTGGAATTGTATTAACTTCGTGTAATTCAGGATTGCTGGACACTTTGATGGGAATGCAACAGTAATAATGGCTGACCACAGTAATTTGGATAAGACGTTGATGTTTTGCAGTGAGTAGAGCTTGCGGGAAAGTGAACAAGGGACAGAATAAGAATAAAAACTTTTACCCAAAACATATTGAAAATGCACTACGCCTGTTGCTAATTCCAAGAACGCACTTTTAAATATTTGCACGGGGTGTGATATAATACAAAAAAGCCTCACCCTAATTTTTCCTCTACAAAATGTGGTTACCAATTACACTAATCAAGATATGCCAACTTTCGTCACTGGATGATTTACAAACACCCATTTGACATTTTAACATGCATATAAATATCAAAGTGATGTAACTACGAATGAATTTAAAATGCCGGAAACTGATAATGCTGCAAACTAGGTTTTAGCATAAATAATTGTTTTGTTAAATGATATTTGACCCATTCACACTAGTTTCATGAAATTTGTTTTTAATTATGTATTAAGGTAACAATACAGACACCTTCATTTTATAACAAGTAATGACTAAACGCTGTACATGAATTGCTGTTTCATAATTACTCTGAATTTTATTTTGTTGGTTATCTACATGTAGATAATTGTTTAACATTGTTTCCTTTATATTTTGTGTGTTTTCTATTGATTCTTCTTTGTCATATATTTTTTTCAAAATCTATAGCGACGAAATAGTTTATTTTCAGCTGTTTCTGTAATTAAAAGTTCGATCTTCTTCTTCACTTGTTTTTTGGAAGCAAGATGGACTGAGCTAAAATTATTCACAATCCAGACATAATTATAATCACTTTAATGTTATGAAGATTTTTTTTTTCTGCTCGATTTTCGCCTCCGTCCTTCATACCCATCTATCTTTCATATTCTTACCTTTCCCTGTCACTATTATACTTACCGATCTCTGTCCCTCATGCCTATCCTTGTCACCCTTATGCGTATATTTGTCAATCTCTCGTATTAATACTGATTTTTGTCTCTCTCAATCATCTAATGTCTGCCTTATCTCATTTATACTCATCTCTGTCTGACTCATAATGTATCTCGATATCTATGTAACTGGATTTCTCTATGCCGACGTACTACAATATATATATATATATATATATATATATATATATATATATATATATATATATAGATAGATAGATAGATAGATAGATAGATAGATAGATAGATAGATATATATATTCGAACACGATCTAAAACATACGTCTTATTGAATTACTCTATCCAAAACTTTCACAAATAGGAAGGAAAAACAAATGGTTTATATACAAAATTGTATGATGAGAAGACTCATATAATGTCACGTAATTTCGCCCAATGTAAGCGATATTCAGATTACGGCATGTAACTTCTTACAATGTAAGTGAGATTTAGATATCAAATGTAATTTCTTACAATGAAATTGATATTCAGATAACCAGATGTAATTTCCTACAATGAAATTGAGATTCAGATAATCTCAAGGAATGAAAAAAAGATTAAAATAAGTTTTTTTATAATCAAAGTAAGATTCCAATAATATAATGTAATCAGAATGACCCAAACAATCAATTAGAATCAAAATATGATATGGTCATTTGTATAGCCATATCATTCATACATATTTGTTAAAACGTACACGTGTCCACTGACAAACCATAGTTATTCCGAATTCATGGGTTGACTTAAACTTGCATCGACCGCTCACACCCTTTATCGATCCATCGTGCCCACAAGTTTACAAATTAGCGGTTTTGTCTTTGTATGGCTTTGATGGTTTACACCATCTTCCATATCCTTATTGACGCACAGACAGCTTGTTAAACCCGCACACACATACGTACAGAGAGAAGACAGTATTGCTGAAATGGGTACGTACATTTGTATTGGCCACGCCTTAGTTTTATTCCTGGGGGAATCCCAATATCCCAGACCAAGATTGTTTTTCATGGGGAACTCCAATATCCCAGAATAATTCCAATATCCCAGACTCAGAGTAAGATATGGATATTTAGTCCACACTCACAGAGATTGTTTTAATTATGTATTGGAATCTTTACTAAAATAAATTACCTTTGTATGGTACACAATGAACTTTATTTTGAATAAGGTGAAATACAAATTACAAATTTAAAAAAACAAACAATCATTAAGAAAAAAAAATATAAATTAGATATACATAACATGCTTTGCAGTAGCGTTCTACATGTGCCCAGAATCATTATGAGAGGTAGAATACAAGCTTGTATCGGAAACATACTATGTTATTCCGAACTGATCAGCGTAATCCAAAATAGGCTTGATAATAACAGTCTTTGGTTTTTGTATATATTTTACTTTCTGATTCAATATGTTGAGTATATGCAAGACAAATTAAGTTATGTCTATTTCACTGCAATGTATAAATTCGTATGATTGATTAGGTGGCAAATTTTATGACTGATATTTCAATATCATTATTCTCTCTTTTAAATTTATTTATTTCGACTTGCAACACAGCCAAATTAAGAATGAATTAAATCTACTCGTGTAAGTTCTATCAAGAGGTAATTTGATTTAAATAGTTCAATAACGGATATATTTCATCGAGTAAGTGCAGAATGCAGAATCTTCAGGATTCACGACGTATTCACCCGCACTATGAAATAAATCCCGGCCCGTTATTCACTGATAACCAACCATTTTTTTATTTTTTTACATTATGTTCGATTTTATTGGCTATCAAGATGTGCTCTATGAAAATGTAATTAACAGAATCCATACTGTATCCTCACAGAAAATATAAATAGTTAAATAATTACATAATTCTACTTCCTAATTCAAAGTAAAATAACACAAGGAAAACAATTCGCGCATTGTTGAATTAGAACGTGCGTCGTCTTCGTTGTGATGCGGTCATCATTTCCACTCAACCAGGTAACAATCTATAAATAACTTCACATTTCACGGCTATCTTGTTATTAAGGCTTCAGTGAAATTATTTAATTGTAAATCACTCCGGTGAATTGTTATAATTACATGTAAAATACAAGTATTTCACTGCATAGCATAAAACAAAATATCGGATATCGTAATCGATACATTACTTTTATCTTTAAAACAAAAGGAAGAGCAGTGGGGGAATATATGAGCTATTTAAATGTCAGTTATGTGTACAAGACGTATTTAGAGTGTGGGGTTTTAAAAAGACGAATAGGTAATTTTCTTATTGCTTCACATCGTCAGCTGTACATCCACTGTACGACATTTCTTGGGCAGTAAATACAACTTCATTCAACTGCGCATATTTCACAGAGTTATCTCCCATGTTCTCCTTATTCGATGTCATCAATATTTTGGTTTCAGCAAATGTTTTCCCTGCAATTTTCAATAGTACAAAAACAGAAAATATCTTAAAAAATTATAAACCTGTTTTGATTCATTAACGACTTCCTTATACAGGCATGTTTTATGAACCGACCTCAAGGAAGTATTGCTCGAAAGAAGTTAAAAAACTAAATTAATATATTAATTCAGTTTGTTGTTCTAACTTGTATGTGTGTGTGTGTGTGTGTGTGTGTGTGTGTGTGTGTGTTATTAGGATTTTTAACAATTTTGTAGTCATATCGCTACGATGTCTGCAGTGAGGCAGTTTATAGTGATGTCTAGTACTGGTGAATCATGCCGCAGACATGTAGTATGATGTTCCACCCAGTTCCATTGTCCTGACACCAGGCCGACCAGTCTTAACACTAACCTCGTAATGCCGAGCGCCAAGCGAAGAAACTGTTAGTACCGTTTTTGTAATTCTTTGGTATGACTCGTTCTGGGATCGAACCCACGATCTCCTGCTACCGCGGCGGACTCTTTAACCAGTAGGCCACCGGAGCGGTCACATTGATTATGTATAACAATTGCAAAACGACTGTACGAACGTTAACATCATATAAGCACAAAGCACGCTATACACAGCACTTTAAGTTAGGTATTTCTCTCTCTTCCTCCTCCATCCCTCTCTCTCCGTCTATGTGGACCATCGAAACAAGAGAGAGAGAGAGAGAGAGAGAGAGAGAGAGAGAGAGAGAGAGAGAGAGAGAGAGAGAGAGAGGGAGGATAGATGATTATTCAGAAATGTCAACGTATTAAATTTGTCATATAATGGTGTTTGATTATGTTTATTGTATGAGCTGAACAAGATATTATTCATTGATATAACTAATCTCCGCTAGTGTCAGACAGGGGAGGAAACTTGTGCTATTTAAAAGTAAACTATAAAAAAATAAGTCTATTGTATTAGAGAAGAAATGATAAAATGAAAAGTACTGACTTAACCTAACCTTTATCCAAAAGACAGCATATATATCTGTGCAAATATTTATGAGAGATAGTTGGAATTATTGAATGCTCTTCTCTTACTCCGTTGACTTTAATTTGTCAAAATATTTCAGTATTTAACTGTATTGCATTCGCGCGTACTTCATATTGCACTCATAAACAAACTACTTTGTTCATGATTTGGACTATAATATTTTTCCGAAACTGTTGTGCATTATTCAACGGAGTTCTTCACGACGCTGCGTTGACAAGGTCACCATTCTCAGCGGACCAGTAAATTCCCGGTTCCCGGTTTTTCATTCATTTGGACTTTCATTGAAGTTTCTCGGGCTGTTTTGCATTCAATTCATAAAACTGTAATTTCCTCTTATATTTTCATTATTACTTCGACAATTAAATTAATTATTATGGTTTATATATATATATATATATATATATATATATATATATATATATATATATATATATATATATATATATATATATATATATATATATATATATATATTGATTGTTTTGCTTTATTCTGCTTTTCTATTTGTGAGTCGGAAGTCGGATTGGCACGAAGTGGAGTTCTGAAATTTTGAAATGGTTAGACATCGAATAACAAATTGCAGGAATCAGGAACAGCACTTCGAAATTTTGTGCGACCGTTTTCCGTCGACTTACTTGTATTATATATTCTGCTCGTGACTTGAGAGAGAGAGTAGGAGAGAGCAAGATAAGTTGGTGGGTTTTACCATAAGGTCAATAATTTTGGTGCCTCTACTTTGCACATACTTCATCTCGTTTGCAACTTACGTTCTCAACCAAAGCGTGATAACTTGTAAGTTGTATGTCTTTGAAACAATAGGAAAACCGCAGATCTAGGTGTTCTAGTGTGTCATCATAATTTTACATAGCAAGATATTTACCTGTATTCAAAACATTAAAAAATATGATCGAGTACTTTTCTTCCCCATGAAATCTTAATCAGTGACTAGAATGGTCTACTTGCCTTTTCGGGTTCAGATATCTATATAATTATACAATGACCTGTTGCAATGAAGCAAAAGGGAATTCTCCACTTTTCATTCTTATGTAAGTTAGACATTACTTTTGACCTTAGGTAAAGCACGTTTCTCCACGGAGTCTACCGCAGTTAAAATGTCCTCAAAAATCCCATAAAAGTGCATTAGTATGGTGAACTCTTTTACTCAGTAAGAAAAAAGAAATCGAGAATAGCATTTGAACATTTAGCGATTCTTTTTTGTGTCTCATCTGACCGCTTAGACCTTGAACGAATAAACAACCAAAAGAACATTGAAGACTTCGAACATTTTTACATTTAAACATTATTCTGTGTAGAACCTTAACGTAGGTTAAAATTTGAAATCGAAACAAATTAAAGTATGAGAATACAATGTATGTCACGAACGGCGTTCTGAGTCACTTTTCTATCTGTCTGTATATTTGTTTGTATGTGTTGAAGACCCGAACTCTCGACTGCGTTGAACAATATCAGCCTGGTGTCATATTCCATCTCATCGCCAGTACCCAACAACATGGCACGCCAAATCGTTCAAAATGGATGAGCTGGATCAATCGTAGGGTGATCTTGGAGCGACGGTAGGGCGAGCTGGAGTAATCGTAGGGTGAAGTGTGAGCGATCGTTGGGTGAGCTTGGAGCAATTGTAGGGTAAACCGGAGCAATCGTAGGGTGAGCTTGGAGCGATCGTAGGATGAACTAGAGCAATCGTAGGGTGAGCTTGGAGCAATCGTAAGTTGAGCTTATATAAAAATAAATAAACAAAATAAGAACATACGGACACCTAAATTGACATAAAAGTTTAAATAAGGTTAGATAGTTAAAATCGTCCTAATTCTGCATTAAGCCTAGCAATAAAACAGTGAAATAAAACTTGAAAACAAATATATTTTTGTTAATGTAAACCTGGATGTATTTAGAATGCCTATTAGTTGTTATTCTTCTTGCATTCCACGATGTTAAATCAAAGAACTGAGAATACTGATGATTGATGAATTTAAGTGAGACAAAGTTATATCATTCTAATGGAGGACACTAAGTTTTAAATACAGTCTGATGGTAGAGTCTAAATTGCATACGGAGAGCAAGATACGTATATTCTTAAGGAATAACACAACAGATTAACCTCAGCAAAGTTTGAAAGCAGGTCATTGCCAGTTTGTATTTCATTTAAAATGTAGTTTCAGTAATAACAGAGCCACTTAATTGTTTTGCCATGGCATATCCCAATTATTTTTTTATTCCCCCCTCAGCTCCTGAAATGTCCCCAAAATTATAATCCTATCACATGCAATATGTGTACGAAGATTTTGCGAATTTTTAACTGGCAGTTCAGAAGGAAATATATTTACAGGCAGATGGATGGTATATAAATATCTTCTGTTCAAGTGTAGGGATAACAAATATAGGTTTGGACTGCTATGTATTTAATTTTAGAAGTGGTGTACATGACCAATTACACAAATTTTCAGTAGGTGCCATATAATTAATTAAATACCCTTCTTTCTGCTGTCTTGTAAAGCACATGCCAGGTATGGGTGTCACTATTCTGATGATGTTACCCTTCCTGTCCACTAGATTTAAAATATTCCATGGAATATATGCTTATATCATAAAGATGTTTGACATTTTTAATGATGAACATAATGCACAGAATCAATGAGGTGATCAGTCGTCAGTAGTAATAGGGGGCACCGTAGCCTCAATGGAAAATCCAGTCAAAAAGGGCTTGGGCTAATATAGCCTCAAGATTTATAGCCTCAAGGGAAAATCCAGTCAAAAACAGCTTGGGGCACTATAGCCTCAAAACAGCTTGGGGTACTATAGCCTCAAGGGAAATGGAACAGGGTGGGTCTGTATAGCGTCAAGGGAAATTGAACATAGTGGGTCTATATAGCCTCAAGGGAAATATAACATGGGGAATATGATGGGTATAGGGGACTGTAGAGGGACAAGGGAAAAAAAGGGTGGCAATGAAAGCTACTATCTTTTCGAGACTTATGAGTGGCCCTGAAAAGGGCCTTTGAATACTTCTTCTTTTATTTTCTGCCTTTGTTCCACCACCTTTTGATTTTACCAATAATTCCCTTCTTCTTCTTTTCTTCCTCGGGAATCCAGTCAGGATGTCCCATAGCTCTAAACTTCTCTTGTATCTTGATCCAATTGTTATTTAATCTTTCAAAGTCCTCTTTCTTTTTTTGGTTTTCATTGTCCTTTCTTTCCTTTCTCTCCTTACTCCAGTTATCTTTTATCTTCTTCACTTCTTCTAATAGTTCCTTTCTCATCAGTTCTTCAGCTTTCTTGAGCGGGTCCAAACCCTTTTGGACATGGGGGTACTCTGTCAAGATATTATCCAAAAAACACTTGACGTTTTCGACAATATCTATTACTTGCTTCAATGTCCCCACTCTAACATAGGGTGGATTAATGCAGCCTCGTAACTTTTTGGCTTCTTCTTCTAGCATTCCTCCTAAGAGCTCCCTGGCTATTTTCAGTCTTTTTGCAAAGTCCAAACTCTTCGCAATCTTCCATTTATGATGTAGTTTTTCCACTTCATATTCCCCGTCTAATATCCAGAAATAGCTGTGTCTTAAATTGTTGAATAAACTTGATGCTTTTGCCATCTTCTATGGTTATTCCGTGGAATGGTTCTAATTTTTTTTTAAATATGAATTAAGGTCGCATGCGCAACTATGTGCTTTCGCGACCAGTTAATGCCCGAGGGTCGGGCTATTTGATTGGTCGGGACCAAAGGTAACTTTGACTACACTAGGCTGTGTTGTCGCAGTCTCCCCGGCACCCGCGTTAAATGGCAGTCTCGCCTTAGAGTAAAATGTCGGGTCACGGCAAAGCAGGAAGGCAGAGCAAATACCAATATTGTGTAAGCCACCTGTGCAATTATATCAAATCCATAATGTCAGTCACTTTGAGTATATATATCTTAAGCACGGACGTGAAAGTAAACACCCCCCTACATTCACTTGTCATATTAGATACTATTCACAAATCCTATTATATACTATCCAAAATTACACCCTATACTAACCACACACACGGGGAAGCAGCCAAAACAAACCATACTATATACTATCCAAAATCACACCCTATACTAACCACACACACGGGGAAGCAGCCAAAACAAACCATACTATATACTATCCAAAATCACACCCTATACTAACCACACACACGGGGAAGCAGCCAAAACAAACCATACTATATACTATCCAAAATCACACCCTATACTAACCACACACACGGGGAAGCAGCCAAAACAAACCATACTATATACTATCCAAAATCACACCCTATACTAACCACACACACACGGGGAAGCAGCCAAAACAAACCATACTATATACTATCCAAAATCACACCCTATACTAACCACACACACACGAGGAAGCAGCCAAAACAAACCCTATTATATACTATCCAAAATCACACCATATACCATCTAAATAGAGTCAGTGTTTATAATCACACTACTCCTCTCTCACACCCATTGGCAATTGACATAGTATTTCTTTTCTTGTTATTTGGGTAGCCCTGAGAAGGGCTGTTTTTTAAACTTCAAAATACACCTGGCTAATGCTGGCATCTCCCAGGTCTAGCCCCACACACACATCTTCTACTCCAATCATTCTCCCAATTCACTCTTGTGATTGGGAGCGCAGAGGGAGAATGATTGGCTTCACTATCCCAGTCTTCACTTTGTGGGATAGTGAAAGTCTCTTCATTTCTTCCTCTATTCCGCAACCGTGGATGAGATTGTGGTTGTTGCGGTTGAGGCTGTGGTTGTTGCGGTTGAGACTGTGGTTGATGCGGTGGGGACTGTCCCTGTAGTGGATGAACTGGTTCTGGTGGTGAAGGTGTCCTCACCACGGGCTTGACTTTACTAGCCTGTCTCATCATGCGGTGAGGCAAGATGGGACTTTTCTTCTCCTCCTCTTCTTTCTTTTTTCTTTCCTCCTCTTCTTTTTCAATCCTAGTCTGTTCTACTATGGCCTCCATAGCCAGTTCGTCCAGGAGACGCCTAGCATTCTCCAAATGCATTTGAAGTTCTCTTAATTTCTGTACTCTATTCATCTTTGGTGTTGATGCGTCAATTCAATCAATTTTATGTGTTTAAGGTGCCTCGTCCAAGAAGGCTCTTAGCACCGTTTTATCCTTCAATAGAAGGTTATTTACTTTATCCTGAGGGGAAGGAATTGTGCCACATCCCCTGCAGGCGTTTATACACTCATAGGAGTGCTTATTTACTTAGGCCGTCACCACGGGGCAATTATTGAACTGCCACTGGGTGTGGCTACGGCCGTCACCACGGGCAATAATTGTACTGCCCGGGTGAATGTAAGGCCATTAGCCTGGCCTTGGGGTGGGTAGGAATGGAACCTACTCACACCCACCCCTATCATTCTGTTGACTACTGAGCTGCAAGAGCAGTGAAGCGAGAGAAAAATAGTTTTCTCATATCGCTTATGTCCGCGTAATGTGGTCGTGCAAGCACGAGAAATTACGGCGGCAGGGAGTAAAGGTGATGAAAAGCCAAGCGCGCACCTGTATATCAAATTCAGTCCAGTTGTACTAATGGACAGCCTAACAAACCAAAAATGTGTAAGCCACCTGTGCAATTAACCAAATATCATAGTTAAAAAATATTATTTATCATCCTATAAAAATAGGGACTAGTACTAAGTGTACATGTGTAAGTCCCTATTGTATTTAAGCTAAAGTGTCTAAGCGACACATAAAAGTATAGTCAATGGTAGGGGATTTTTGGTTATAAATTTGTTCGCAGTGCCAATAAGGTCAAATTAGTCTTTTCAGGGCCAAATAGTTTGTCAAAGAGGGTACTCGAAGCCAAATGAGTCCCTATTATCATTCAGACAAATGAAAACCTAGCTGGTTTTGCTGTCATCTTTTCTCCGTGGTATCCTCGGTGCATTAGGTCAGCCAGTCCGTTTTTTCTTTCATGGCTGGTTTTCCTTTTCCCCCTTGTCTGTGCAGTGGAAATTGGGTTGGGACATCGCCTTGTTTCTTTCCTTTTGGCTCCCAGTACAAACTCGTGCCCACCGTTGATGTTGTATGGTGGTGCACACTGGTCGCCATCTTGAATTCCACGTGGCAGGCATGCTTTCCGTATTCTGCATAGTTTTTGGGTTTCCCTCTATCAGCACCGCTGTAGTCTGGTCTAGTGGGGTGTAATTCTACCCCGGCTTGGTTTCCCGCTGCCACGGCTCGGTTGCCCGTCACCTTACTGGGTAGACACCTAGGTCGCTCGTTTGACTGCATTATTTATTTGTTGTACAGGTCTATATGGCGCCTTTTCTCACTGCCGGCTATCATATCAGTATACTGTAGAGGTCCGGTCCGTCCACCTTGGAGTCCGCTTGCTGAATGATGATGATGATGGTGTTGATGCGTCAAGAGAGAATGATTTGTTTTAAGTGCTTCGTCCCGTAGGCTCTGAGCACTGTTTTATCCCTCAAAGGAGGGTTATTTAATTTATCCTGAGGAGAAGGAATTGTGCCACATCCCCTGCAGGCGTTTATACACTCAAAGGAGTGCTTATTTAATTTGGCCGTCACCACGGGGCAGTTATTGAACTGCCACTGGGTGAATGTAAGGCCGTAGGGTGGGTAGGAATAGAACCTACACACACCCACCCAATCATTCTATTTCCTATCAGTCTGCAAGAGCAATGAAGCGAGAGAAAATTAGCTTTCTCATATCGCTTTTGGCTGCGTAATATGGTCGTGCAAGCACGAGATATTACTGCAGCGGGAAGCAGTGGTGCGAAGAGCCAAGCACGCTCTTCTTATCAAATTCCGTCCAGTTTTACTAATGGACAGCCTAACAACCAATAATGTGTAAGCCACCTGTGCAATTAACCAAATATCTGAGTTATAAAATATTAATTATCATCCTATAAAAAATAGGGACTAGTACAAAGTGTACATAAGCAAGTCCCTATTGTATTTAAATTAAAATGTCTAAGCGACACATAGTAGTGTAGTCAATGGTAGGGGGTTTTGGTTATGAATTTTGTCGAAGGCAGCGCCAAAAAATGTCATATTAGTGTTTTTTCAGGGCCAAATAGTTTGTCAAAGAGGGTACTCGAAGCCAAATGAGCCCCTTTTTTTCATTCAGGCAAATGAATAAAAACCTGGTTTACTATATACATCTATCTCCGGGACGTCTGTTCTCGTGCAGCAGGTTAGCCATGAGAGTTTTCCTCATATCATGGCCAGTTTTCCTCTTTATCCCCAAATTCTTGAAGCAGTACTCCTGTGTGACGTTGCGGAGTACTTTCAGGTTGACGATATGTTCCACATGGTATCTCCGTTGGCTTTCTGTTACCCTCGTGTCGCACCGTTGATGTTGATGGTGGTACACACAGGCCGCCATCTTTGACTCCTTGATGCGTCAAACGAGTGATTCTTTATATATAGTTCAAGCGCGGACGTGATGGAAAACACCCCCTAGATCCAAAAATCTTACAGTATCCCTATCATTACCAAAAACACGTGGACGTGATGGAAAACACCCCTCACTTTTATACTTGACTCATATTAATTATACATTGAACAAGTTATTTTGAAAAAATACGTTGTGCTTATAGACGCACTTCAAAACAAAAGTAAAAAGAGACAGTGATTATAGACTCACTTCTAATTTTTTTCTAACTTCCTCACATACCATAAACAAATTGAATGATTAATTCTTTTCGAGAATATTGGGTAGCCCTGAAAAGGGCTGTTTTTTTGTGTTTGTGTGTACGAGGAAGGATGGCAATCTTTTATCGTCTAAGATTGCGTCCTCGTTTGGCTACACGATAGGGTCTGCTTCTTCGGAAAGAGAAAGAGAACTCTTTCGTGTCCACACGACAGTCGACAAAACTTCTGTCTGGTTCCTGCTGCTGTTGTTGCTGTTGCTGCTGCTGCTGTTCTCTCTGCTCTCTCTGCTGCTTTTGAAGTCGATACTTCTCAGTCCATTCTTCTTTCTCTTTTTGAATTTCCTCTCTGAAGAGTTCTTCTATGAGGTCTTCCGTTACTTGTAGCATTCTCACATTCTCTATCTCTTCAGGCTTTGGCATCAGATTGTGTCTGATACGATGCAGAGTGACATAAGCTTCGTTCAGCTTAGCTAGTCTTGAGCACATCTTCGTAGTAGGATGAGTCAAACAATGGATGGCCAGACTGGAGACTACCCCTGCTTTATATGGTTCAAGCGCGGACGTGATGGAAAACACCCCTCTGCGGTTTAGGGTTTTAAAACGTTGGGATAGTTTGATGTGAGGGATAGAAAGAAAAGTCAAAGAGCATTTATATGAATACAAATGTAAAACAAACGACAGACGCATTGGTTTTCAAAACACAACATTTTTATTCAAATAACAAACATTATTTCAAATAACAAACACAATGTTTTCAACTAACAAACATTATTTTCAAATAACAAATATTTTTTCAAATAACAAACATTTTTTTCTTCCATAACACTAATACATTATCTTTGACATGGTTGACAACGTTGTGAATTAAATTGAGATTTCCACTGTTGGAAGTCATTGGGCGATTGATGTACACTACGTTTCCTAGCTAAAGACAACAGATAGCCATAATGGTCACAAAACCATCGATCTACTTTGTCATCGTTTCGAGACGAATGACGATCAAAATAAGTCACTAAATGTTCTAAAGAATATCCAAGACTGCGATGATGCAGATAATAGATACAATATTGTCCACACACCATAGAATCTGTGCTTTGTAATTTCACATTATTGAATCGTGTCGTCTGGGCATTTCTTCTCATAAAGTCAATGATATCATCTTCGAAAGGAGGCAATCCATACGAATCAAAATACTCCGCACATCCCTCTTGAGGAAAGTAGACTGCTACCCAGTGAGTTCCTGGAAGATGACTGTCATCTGTGTTGATGACATAAGCTTGATTCTCTTGAGGTTTGCGATGAGGTAGTTCATCTTTAGCACACACGACAGGATTCCAAGAAGCAGTGTACGAACTACGGTTCAAAAGATAATAAAGTTCCCAAGTATCCATTTTTTGTTGTGTAGCCTTGTTTTTTTCTCTCCTTTCTTCACAGGTGATGATAAGTCATCAATTCAATCCAGACTTTTTGTTTGAAACGGTCTGACAAGTAACTGATGGTTTGCTTCGTCTCTTTACTTTTGGCCAAGAGAGCTTCGATGCGATCGATTTCTCGAGCAAACAATGGAGGAGAGGAATGATCACGTAAGCCTTTATACCACTGAAGTAACACGTCTTCTTCGGAGATGAGACTCCAAGCTTCGTTCAGATAATCATCCAATTTTTCTTCTTGACTCATCATCATACATTTATCGTGTTGAATTTGACTGGGATGATCGATTTGACATCCATAACAATCTTTTTTAATCATGTCCCTCATTTTATCTTCCAAGTGTTGTGCAAAACAAGCCACTAACTGTTGTTCCTGTTCTGGCCATCTGGATTGCATGATCACTACTTCTTCTTTTTGGTCTTGAGGGTTTGCTTTTTCTGTAACCTCCCATTCCATGGATTCTCCACTATTCAAAGAAGGACAAGGGTCTTCCATAATGTCTAATAGTCTAGAATGACTTCTCTCAAACTGTTGATTTCTATGGTATTATCGAATTCAGCATACAGAACGATATTCACCGTTTCGGGAAGAGGTGATGCAAACTGAAGTTCCACACGCAGTTGCCCAGATTTTATAGGGTGGAAATGGCCCTCGTCGCTGCCTTGGTCTGGAGTGAAATCAAAAGCCCACAACGTGTAACCTCTTGCATAGTCGTCGTAGGAAATACCGTGACTGGTGTTGGTTCCTAACTGTCCTGTGGCTTCGTACAGCGACAAGTACGACCTCAAGTAATTTTTCTGTTCGCCAAAGTCGGGTTCGAAGGGTCTGGTACACAAAGTTTTGCCATCGCGACTGACTTCAATTTTGGATACTCTGCAGTGCTTAAACTGGAAAGGATTTTCATCGTGGGCACCATTGAGGGCTGCATTGCTGACGATACCAATGAATAAACGTTTGGGTAACTGTCCTTGGAACAGATGATCTTCAATCTTAGATCGGAGTCCAGCGGCAATGGTGAAAGTTTTGACTTCCACGCGTCGTATCGGATACTTGGCTGTCGTTCTGCTCAAAGTGTGACTGATATCATTCCCCACTTTAGGTAACACTTCCACGCGACGTACGTATAACCTGGCTTCTTGGATAATGGTTTTGTATTCGTAGGCATGAGCCATCAAATAGAAAGCAGTACTACTTCGATTCAGTCTCAAGCGAATATCTACTCCGTTCAGCAAATACTTCTCTTGAAACCACATGTCCAAATGCAAACGATCGAACAGTTCTAAACTACGTCCCTGCAAAATTTTCTTTCGACGGTCGTTAAAACCTTCATTGTGAGGATCGGCAGGAGCGCTGCCATCAGCAGCTGCTGCTACGGGCAAGGCTGTGTCGTTAAACTTATCTGCGGTGTCAGGTTTCCATACCACGCAAGCATCTAGATGAGTGTTCTTGGCTTCTTTTCCGTACGTCAAGAGATTTTCGAGGTACGCTCGGTAAGGGTAAGTATCCATGCTACTGCTGATCAGTTTGTTATTCATGTACAAATCCACATCGCTGAACAAGGAATGCATGAAATTGTTGACAGGAGCTACTCTATCATTGGCTCCTGGATTGGTGTTGTCCGTTTTGGTTACTTTCACTTTCAAATACAAGTAACTGTTGTTGAGATCGATGTAATCTTCGGGTTGTCCTTTGATTTCAAACTCGATGGAAGCTGAATCCGTCAAAGAGGAGACGGGATGAAATTCGACCCATTGGGCTTCTTGCATGGTCATCATCGCGGGTGGCATGGCAAAGAGATCCAGTTCCGACTTGGAACAGGTACAAGATTCTTGGTGCATCATTTTTTCTTTAGGTTTTTTTTCTTCACTTTTAATAATCAAAAATGTCTAAGTCTCGAGCGGTTCTTTTTCTCTTTGTCTTTCGAACTTTAGAGGTACGGAGACTTTTGAAAGGGTGTCTTCGTCGACGCTTTCTACCTTGTCCTTGCTGTGTCGTCAGGGAAGTAGGAATGTCAGACTCGGTACCGTTCAGGGCATTTATAGGACTTTCTCGTCGACCCAAAATCTCTTTACCCGTTTGAATCAAGGCATTTTTGCCTGCTCTCAAAAAAGCTTCTTTAGGGTTTTGTTTGTCAATGAGAACATTGTAAAGAAAATCTTTGCCGTGAGTCAATGCGGCATCTTTTAAGGTATGCAATCCTCGTGTCACCATTGGTTTTAAAACAGGGACTACGGAACGAAAGGCTGATTTAAACATATCTCCTAAACCATGTCCTCGTTGTCGAGTGACTCCTTGGTACACAGGATACATCACTTTTTCAGTTGTTGGAGAATCGTTTTTGAAAATGGAGTTTCACTGTGACTTTCCCTTTGGTAAATGGAATATTTTGACCTAGTTCTCCTTTTATAGTAATGTTGACACTGTCGAAATACGACTTACTGACGGGTAAATAATGAGGATGCACAAATTCGCGGTGAACGTGATAGGTATTTCCACCTTCCTCGTCAGCGGTAGTGTCATCTACTTTGAAAGGAATGACACGCAGTAACGGTACAGAGGTGTGTCCTACCACGTTGTACTCCACCACATCGGAGTACACAAACATCAAATTGATTCCTTGGTTCATTTCTACAGGGAATCGAAAATATTTGGTAAAATCCAAGTTACTGGATATGCCTGGTATTTCTTTTTTGTTCGGGAGCATCTTGAGGTCTCCACCTAAGATATCAAACAATTCAGGACAAAAGGTAATGGTTATTATTTTCTTTTCTGAAAATTTGATCATGAGGCGACGAGCCACTTTAATGTACTCAAAGGTAACACTTTCTTTGATTTTGTCCAGGGGTTTACCAAACATAACATTGAACCTGCTTGCAATCGTAGTCACTAAATGTTGACCGCTAAAATAGTAGCCTGCAGGAATGGTCAACACATGAGTGGATAGTTGTTTAGTTGTGGGTCCATCTGATTTTTTGATGTCAATGCCAGTGATGCCTCGTTCATCTAAGGCTTGTTGCAATGGCTTGTCGTACACTTCAACTGTGAAAAAGTTTTGATTTTCGACGATGTTTTTGATTTGTGTCGGGTGTATTATTTCCACTAAAGCTGCTTCCCAATGATCATCTTGATCCAAATGCATGGCTTGAGGTAATTTAGACGTGTAACAACACAATGTGTTGTTAGGAAACAACTCCATGGAACTGTCACTAGGTAACGTTAAGTAAAATTGGTTAATAGTGTTGTTCATATTTCCAATGTTCTTCTGTCCGAGGAGTCACTCGAGGTTAAAGGAGTATCTAAAAGAGGATTGTGATTGGAAGGGTGACTGTCAGGAGAAGGACTAACGTTGGTCGCAAGACTCCCAATATTGTTACTGTTGTTCCCGTTGTAAGAGTATTTCAGGGAAGGATTGGGAAGAAGATACCCGATGCAACTGCTGAGTAAAATGGTCCACAATTGTTTGTCTCCTTGTTGCAAACTCAAATTAGCAATGGCTGCACCAATGACACAATATACCACAAAGATTTGACAGAAAAAAACGATTTGCGTTTTAGGGACACGTTCTCCACACCACACCCACAAGGGTTGCTTTTGTAAATCTTGCAGAGATGATGTGGGTGAAGGAGTAGTCACTGTGGTCGCTGAAGCTGTATTGAAGGGCATGATGGTCACTTCTTTTTATAGTCGATGACTTGCGAAGCGTCAATCCAAGAATCAAAACTAGGAGGATATCCTTTCCAACGTACTTTGACTTCTTTGACACGACGTTTTCCTACTTTACGGGTTCTTCGTTCTAGAATGCTTTCAATGTCGTACACGTCGTCTTCTTTTTTGGTAACACGTTGTAACTCAGGCAAGTAAAACGTTCCTTTTAATACTTCTCCGTTCATGTCTTCCAATTTATAGACGGTAGGATGACGATCGCGCACTCGTCCAGTAACACGAAACAATTCGGTGGTCCAGTTGGGTATGTAACCTTTGTCGAAAGTGCGTTTGGTTTTGCCAATGCGTACCCAATCTCCCGGGGTTAACACTTCTCTACCTTTCTTGGGGACAACCCTCGTCCGGGACGTACCAAACAGACGCTCAAAAACAGTCACTTCGTTGTCAGGTGTCACCTCTTGTGGGGCACGTCCAATGCTTCTATGGTAAGATTGATTGTAGGATTGAACTAAGTGCGGTAAGACGTCGATGTACTTGAGAGTGTGTTGATGCGTAAAATATTTCCACATGCGTTCTTTCAAGGTACGTTGAAAACGTTCCACGATACTGGCTTTGGTTTCAGGATTTTCGGTGGTGAAAAAATGAATGTCACGTTTTTTTAATTCTCGTTGGAAAGCTTGGTTCAGAAATTCGGTGCCTTTGTCGGTTTGCCATCGAAGAGGGTGACGACCACTTTGTTTCAACACCAGTTGCAAAGCTCGTACTAACTCTCCGCTCGATTTGGATGTCAATAGTACGACCCAGGCAAATTTAGAAAAGACGTCGATGACACAAAACAAATATTTGTAGCCACGATTGTAGGTGGCTAAATGAGAGACATCAGCTAAATCGGCTTGCCATTGATGATCGATGCCTTCCACTTGAGTGCGACTTCTGTGAAATTTTCGTCGAATGGGTTTGTGTAAAGTGTACGTCGCTTGTTCTTGTAACCATCGTTGTACTGCTGGTAAACGGAGCTTTTTCAGGCGAGTTTTGGCAGCACGATACAATTTCTGAATGCCTCCGTAACCTGCAGGGTGAGCTGGATCGTAGTAAATGCTGGCTAATACCTTCTCCATGGTTTTTGTTAATAAGGTACCCACACTTCGAGGATATTGCTTTGGGTGGGACGAAATGCGGGTTGTTTGGAAACGGTTTTACGTGTCCGATGTGCCACAGGAGTTGACGTCGAGGGTACTGGTGGTGGTGGTGGCGGAGGTAATGGGATAGCTTCTTTGGTCTTCTTTTCTTTTCTCACTTCTGGTTTCCTTTCTTTCTTTTTCACATCTGTCGAAGAAGGAGTAGCCATCATCTTTTTAACCCAAGTTTTGAGTTCTTCTCGTGGGGGAGTGGGAGAAGGGGTCAATAAGGAAGCGGCAAACTTACTCGGAATGGGGGCGGTAGTGGGTGTTTGAAAGAGATCATGGGGTTCTTCTTCCTTGGGTAATGGTGGGGTAACGTCTGTTTTAACCGCTGTAGAGGGTGAGGGTGACGGGTTATTCATTAGAGCCTTAAAATCGGACAAAGTGGGTTGAGCTGTTTGTTCCACAGCTTTCTGATGAAAGAGTTGTAGCCGTTTCAAGAGTTGACCGTACTTTTGTGATTTTTCGGTTTCGGATAAATCGTGGCGATGGATCAAGGATTGCAATTCGTGTTGTAATTGCGACATCTCAGCCAAATTGGGATTGGGCCGTAAATGGGGGGTTCGTTGTTCTTGCCAATGATGGTATTCCATCCATCGTTTGTAAGGAACCAAAGTTAGTTTTCGTCCTTCCATGAGCTTTCAAAGGTTATGTCTGAGATTGTGGTGATCCATAGGGTCCTTTTATCTTCTACCCATCCCTTGAGTCATCCCTTGTATCAAGCCTGGCAACACACCGGTTAGCACATTTTGCGCTAATCCTCCCAACAAAGGAGCAAGAATGGGTAAAAATCCTCCGCGTTGCACCAACATCTTTTTCTTATGACGGACGGATATTTTCTTTTGGACCATTTGACGAAAAACGTGTCGATGTTTGGCGAAGCATTTTTTCTGGTGTGGAGACAAAGGTATCGTGCCTTTTAAGACATTCAAACAACATTCACACACGGTATCGATGACATCTTTGGAGGCTGTTTTAATGATTTGTTTTCGCATGGGTGGAGAGGCTTTGGACAGGACGGACAACACGGCTCCGTGTTTGGCTAAACGTGGAGGTAGTCCTTTCCTTTTCTTTCCTTTGTGGGGTGAATAAGAATGTTTTCTGCGAGGTGACATCTTTGCTTGTTCGTTCCAGAAATACACTAACGTCAAAGACTTGGTACACACCCTCTTTTATCTTCTCAAAAAGGCAGCGGCATGCCTCGCTAAATCCTCAAAAGCAGGGCTAAAGAGGCCAGTTCGGTTATTAGCTGAATTGATAAATTTTGTTATTAAAGATCCTCCCCTTTGGTGACTTCTCTTTTTCTTTTGACGTTTGGGTATTTTCTTTTGTGTCCTTTGACGAAGAACGTGTCGATGTTTGGCTAAACGTCCTTTCCTTTTCTTTCCTTTGTGGAGTGTAGAAAAATGTTTTCTGCGAGGTGCCATCTTTGCTTGTTCGTTTCACAATACCACTAGTGTCAATGACTTGGTATACACTCTCTTTTATTTACTTTTTTTGGGAACTATCGCTTCGTCAAAAAGGTAACAATGTGTTTCCCAAAATTGTCAAAGGATCCTCCTTTTTGGTGTCTCTTCTTTTTCTTTAAAGGTCTACGCCTTTGGAGGGAAGGACGTTGATGTTTGGTTTTAAAGCTTTTGGTGAGATGACGAGATTGTCTTGTTCCTTTTTGGACAGCAGAACGACAAGGGTAGTGGTGGTGTGCATGTTTTTGAGGAGGCATCCTTGAGTGTTCAGCATCAGCACAGAAAAAATACTGATTGACGTCGTGGTCCTCAAGTCATATTTTTATACTGGAATGCGACGCCACTGATTATCTTTGCGTCGTATCAACTTCATGGCAGGTAACACACGTCGTGAAGGAGTTCGCAATGGACTCAATCGGGACAGTTCTTGATTGGACAAATCTAGTAAACTCTTTAACATGCCAGATTTTTCTTGGACTTTGACTTTCGGGGCAGGTACTTTGTGAGCAGCTGCTACTGCCGCTAATGTCGATGAGGGTGTCTCCGGTGGAGGAGACGTTTTGGGAGACGCAGATTTCCAATGTTTCATCAAATTAGGAAAAACGGGTGTCAAATTGGGTTTGGCTGGCATCACCCGCAACGGAGAAGTGGCAGCCCCTGAGGCTACTGGCAACGTAGTCCCTGCCAAACGTCCTTGTAGATCTTTTCTTACAGGTCGTGGTTGACGAAGGTAAGGTTGTGTCCTGGCCGAAGTGCCTCTTTTGCGGGTGACCGCTTTTTTCTGTGTACTTTTCTTTTTCTGTGCTTTGGTCTTGGTACCCTTGTTCTTTTTCTTAGGGGTTTGTTTGGCTTTTTTTGTTTTCTTCTTGGGGTGAACTTTGGGAGTATTGGGATCCCATTTTAAAAGGGAACGAATGATGACACCTCCTAGAGAACCACTACCTCCAGGTTTCAATATGATTTGCTTTTTGGTGTGAGTGTCAATGCGAGGATTGGCCAGTTGCGTCAAGGCTACTTTGTTTCTGTCAAAAAAGCGTTTGGTTTGATGTGGAATGTGAATGATGCCTTGCAGTATTTGACGTGCTGTCACCGTAAACCATCGTAAGACTTCTTTTAGACTGGCTTCTAAGACGTGAGCACGTATTTGTGGATTTTTTTCGCGACTGATGCCGTACAAGGCACGAATCAATTTGATCGGAAGATGAGACTGAAGGGACGTCATGTTGACGATGTATGAGACCAGGTCAAAGTAACCCAAGGTTTTTATAGATTTTTTAGTGCTTCATAGTGTTATGTCGACGAGGAGGACGTGTACACGACAGGTCCTCCGTCTTGACACCAGTCGTGAAACAAATCGGTACGAAATCGCAAATAATCAGGGGTAGTGGGTTTTAAATCCACGAGTAAATAGGCGTGTGGCGTTTGAGTGGCATCATCGTACGCATGAGTTAGCCAAGGTGTTCCTAACTGTTTGGCTAAAACTTGCACTTGTGATTTATCTCGAGGACTTTTAAACAAGACCACGTAATGAGCATTGAGACTAATGGTACGATGGGCTTTACTTTGTTGAAATAAATTTTGTGTAATGTAAATGACACTGGCATTACGATGATGCCCTTTACGCGTAAACCATAGTTTAATTTCTTCTTCGTCTTCTCCTAACATGTCGTCAAAAATAACCCAATGAGTTTGACTAGGGTCAGATACGATCCCCTCGTCTTCTTTAGGAATGCCTGCTACAAACACAATGGAATCACCTTGACTTTCTTGCAAGAGGGTGTATGCCGATTGCCACTCTTTGTAACACCACACGATGCGTTGAGGTGGACGATCGATCAAATGATGTTTATGTTCGATCAAACGTTTGACAAATTCGGTTTTGCCTGAACCGCTCGGTCCAGCAATTAACATGTTAAAAGGATGACGAAGATAAAAAGGCTTTCCAACTAGCCTGATCTAAGTGTTCGTCAATGACTTTGAATGTGGAGGAGGAAGGAGTAGTAGAAAGAGTAGAGTGAGCCATAGTCATGTAGTGGTATGACAGTATTGACACAAAAACAGACAAGACAAGAGGTTTTTATACTTTTTTCAAGACACGTTTATTTCAATGCATGTTTAAATTTGAACAACACGAAAACATAAAAGCCAAATGGATAAATACAGGGATAAAATACCTAGGCAAACGATCAAAGTGGCAAATAAACAAGTCCCTGTACAAAATGGTTTGGGTAACGAAGGTGTCCTAGAGGTAGTATGTAATGTTCTTATAGTCTCCTCTACAGGGGGTACAGTCACATAGGTGTCTTCTCGAAAGGGTCTTTGTGGGGGAATGTCCATGACAGTTCTGTCTTGAACAGAAGGATTGTCTTGGGTGATAGATTCTTTTTCTTCTTCTTCTGGTACTGTTACTAACACAGGATTAAAAGTGACTTTTTTCACACGACGATGAATTTTAGGAACACAACGCTTGGGCATAATGGGATACTTCGTTTGTCCAAGGCTCAAAATCCCAACTTTTCCAGTCACGTACATCTGTCCAATGAGTGTGTAAATCACAAGCTACACACACATCTTCGTACACTGCTTCCGTACGTAAAAGTTGACGAATCTTTTTTTCTTGGAAAGGTCGAGACGTATCCAGATGAAAACGTAAGGCTTTGAACAGAATAAGTCTCTCGTGGACATTTAAAGGAGTTACCATACTGTCTTATTTTTTTGATAGGTAGTGTTCGTAAAGTGTCCACAAGGAATCGGCAGGTAAACGAAATCCCAGAAAGCAAGTCACTAAAACACACACGACACGTCGACCCCAATTCATAGGGTATAGTTCTTGTAATAAGTGTTCGTAATCTTTCACCGTGTGAATCTTCTCATTGATATCCTTCCACGGAATCTGTTGGATCACCAATGATAAAGGTTGTGGCATGGTTGTTCTCTTTTATACTTCTTTAGGTCAAAGATCATCAGTGTAGATTCAACCCAGAATTAAACACAGAATTAAATTTGCTCCAAAAGCGAAAGTGATTAATATAACGGGTAATTTCGTCCCACTGACATTCAGGGTAACGGTTAAGAAGGATCAAAGTATCTTCAGATGTAAACGTACTAAATTGGAAACGGAGCAAAAAAATACCCTTGATCCAGAGAAATCTAACACGTTGGTTAATTTTTGTCACTTTCCTCTTGTGAATTTCACGACACAAAAGTTCTACAGTCACCCCTTGAGATTTTTCTTTAGCAAGGCCTTGCCAAACGTCCTTGTAGATCTTCTCTTGCAATTCGTGTGGTAATCCTTGAATATTATGTTTTAGAGAGGGTTTATATACTGGTCTAGGCGTGTAACACGACATGGAGTAGTAGTGTCACTTCCAATCACTAGGTCCTACTAAAGGTAGGTATTGACAATTCGGAGACCATCGAGCATGTTCCAGGTAAGCGGAATCTTTATGTTCCCACTCGTAAATGGATACACCACAACTGAAACACTTGACTTTATCCCCTTCGCCCAAGTAGAAAAATCCAGCTCTGGCTAATTCTTCAGGAGTTGGTCCAGGCATATATTTTGGCCATTTATCTTTGAAGGTTTGGAATCGACTTTTGAAATGACAGTATTCAGGTAAACTCGTCGGGAACGAATATTCGACTCTCCTCACTTCTGTTCGATGCAGGTACGGTGAAATTCCTAGGAGTCCACGATAACGTGTCGCACCGCTTTCGCATCCCTCAGGTTTGACACGCACAGCATCACTTTCCAGGGTAGATATAGGGGTAGTAGTCATAGCAACGTTCCCACGATATCCAGCTGAATCGCTAATGTCACAGCGCCTGGCATCACTACAATCGCAAGGTTTAGCATAGCACTCCACTTGAGAATCCCCAAATTTGAATGATGTCTGTTTAAATGGATTCATCTTCTTTCTCACTTGGCAGTGTTAGTCACAATGAACTATTGGTCTTGGACGATATCCCTTTTTATATGCTGCCCAATTTTGACGTGACCGTACGGTAGAGTGAAGTGATTGGGAAGTCGTACTCTTTTTTGGTACACGATTTGATAGACTTTTTCCAAAGGTCGGCTAACAATTTGGTGTGTGGGTAAACGGACAATCTTGTGCGGTTCGTGGGTAGTCACTTGAAACGTTTCATCCTGTCCCGACTGTAAGGCTTCTTGTAGTACGTTAAAGTTCACCACTTGACTGGTGCGATAATTAAGAGTCAATCCTTTCACTTTACATTCGGTGTGCATTTCTCCTTGTGGGTCTCGGTATTCGTAGCCGTAATTTTTAGGACCGCCACTTGCAAAACTTAGAATCTTGTCGTCGGGATGTTCATCGGTCCAGGCTCCTAAACGGTCTCCTTCGATGACAGGGTTACACTGGTTCGGTCGGTGAATGTAGATGCAACTGTCCGTGTCAAAATACAACACACGATCTCCTAACAGTTCTAACACTTCGTACAATTTTAAGCGAGCGTGGGCTGTTACGTAAGCCGCAATGATAACATTTCCAAATTTGTCGGCTTCTACAAAGTCTAGTTCTTCTTCGTAATTGACTAAGATCAAGTCCTCACGAATTACGTCCACGTGTTTCATGACTTTGGTTGGGTCGTGAATCATCTGGAAGTAGCGAGACGGCTCGGACAAATACTCTGTCTTGGGTAAAGACGGGCGTTGTGCCATTTTACCCCACAAGCAATTGAGCATCACTTTGGCAAACGATCGCCTTCCTTCGTTTTTCTCGATGTGGTCTAAAGTCATACCTTCCTGCTCCCGATATTTTTCTTTGAATATCTTTTGGTCTTCGGGAGTGTGACACCAGGAAGGATAGCCACTAGCTTCTTGTTTTAGTTTTAAAAAGGCATCTACGTAGTCTGCAAAAATACCTTTCTGTCTCTCGTCGCCCTTGCGGTATTGTTGTGTTTTGGGAAAGTGGTAAATTTCGTACACTTCTAACAGTTGATATCCCAGGTCCAGAGCTTTAAACAATTCCACGCTCACCCACGTTCCTGTCAAGGCGCGTTCTTCCTGAGTGTGATGACAAGGTTGGCCTTGGTTGCACGTTTCGGCACATGTGCGACACAAAGGAAACATCAGTTTTCCTTGGCAATGGTGAGGTAAAACGGGATGGTACAAGTCTGTGGGTGGTAAGACTTTACACTTGATCAATCCTTCGTACTGTCGAATGTGGTCCAAGTCAATGTGTTCTGTCATTAATTCTGGATGCCCTACGGGAAAGTGACAGTATTTGCACACGTAAGGATACAACGAACACACGTCCAAGTATTTGATTTCTTCTCCCTTCTCCTCGTCCGCTTGGTACAGTAAACAGGTAGCATTCGTTCGTCCTCCGTACAAACTATCCCGAGGGTTCAATGGGTCCACCAACTTGTAACTTTCTACGATGCGTTTAAACTCGGGATCGGTTTTCAAACGCAGATCGTACTCGTGTTCCCACATTTCCACCACCTGGTATCCTTGCTGTTCTAACTTCAAACGTCGCTGACACGTGGTCTGGTACAAGTCTTCCATGGTTCGTTGTAAAAACTGATTTTTGGTGTTACGCTGAGGGTAGCATAGGGGACATCCGTGAAATAAGCATCCGTTAAACTCGTACACGATCTGAGGGTTTTCTAAGTCCCAACCATCCACCGAATACGTCCCGATGGTCTTTTCGCCTCCTCCGTTGCGAGCGTGTTGGATCCATTTGTCTTCCTTGTCGCACAAGTAATGGAGCCAGCGTAGGGCTTTGACCGAGTATTGACGTTTGACAAAGTTCGTCGTTTGAGGACTGATGACCGCTAGAGTATTTTCAGGCATAAAGCGTTTTCGGTACCTTAAAGAACACGCTTTGGCGATGGTACAAGCTTCTTTCAAAGGATCGATCCCTCCGTACTCCATGAACAATTCTCGAAATTTTCCACAACAACGTCGTAAAATGTCCACGTCAGATCGACAATACTTTAACATTTCTTCTTGAAAGTCAAAAGGGTCCGAGGCGTGAGTCTGGTACCAAGCATGGAAAGCTTCTCGTTGTTCGGTGCGCATGTTATCGGGGTCGTAGTCGTCAGCCTCAGGCAAATGGAGTAGAACGGCATGTTGATTGGCTACGGTATTAAAAAAGTGTGGAAAATAACCTTTAGCCAATTCTGTCATTCCAAACGTTTTAGGCATACGACTCAAAAGCATGGCCAAGTAACACATTGAATCTTTAAACTGTACTTGTCCTACTTGCATAGAAATGATTTTGGCTCCGTTTAAAGTCACTTGAGGTCGTTCGGTACTTTGTTCCGCATAGTATCTGAGCAGAAATTACCCATCGTATCACGAGAAATTGTGAGCCATGACCGTGGCATGGCGATGACACTCTCCGTAACGTTCGATGTCTTCTGGACTCCACGTTTCGTCAATAGGGTTAAGGATCCATTGGGCAAACTTGGCTAACGTGTTTGACCCTCGAAAGATTTTTTCACGTCCTCCAGGAATCTTGCTGCAGTGAGGGCAATGACTAAAGATAGGTTCTTGGATGCACTTCTCGCACGCACGGTGAGCTACGCAGAAATTAGGAATGTGAATACCAGTTTCTTGCATGCATTCGAAATCAAAAAAGATAAAATTCCCTTTCTTCTGGGTATCTTCTGGTTGGGGTTGATATTTTTGAATGAAGCATTCGTGTTCCAAGTCCACGATTTGGTGACAAATGTGACATCGTTTCTTCCCTCGACAAACGTGTAACTTAACACTATTGGTACGTATGCCTTGTCCACAAGTAGGGCACAATCTCAAAAGCTGACAAGCACTTTTCTGCTGTGAACCTTGCATCTTCAAATGTTGTTGGTAACAGGTAAGACTGACAAAAGTGCGCTGACAAACAGGGCAATGCACTCTTTCTTGTCCTTTGTCCAGACAAGGTTGTGAGGCCAAACATCCCTCACATTTCGATCCACAATGTTTGTGTTGTTCTCGATTGTTATAACCATAATCACATTTTTCACAGTAGTAACTGTATCCCTGGAATGCAGTGATACTGGTAATGGTATCAAAATGACCATCGTGATGATAGACGTGAATGTATTTTCCGTCTTTGAAATCGTGGCCTCGAAACAAAAGAGGTCCACGCACTTCTTGAGGGTGTACTTTCAAAGTGTAATGTGGAGACAAGACGTCTTGCAACTTTTGCATTTCTGGAATACCACAAGGAGTGTCTTTGGATATCCCCGCTTGCTGTAACAGGAGTTCTGCTTCACTTCTTTGTTTGGCTCGGTCCGATTGTCGAATAGTTTTCCAGGCTCTTTTCCATTCTGTCGTGTCGTTCTTGTTGGCATACGTTCGTCCCACGACGACAGCACGGGCTAAACACATCTGGTCTTGAGGATTGTTAATTTGGACGAGGCTTCGCTTCATGCTGCGAAGGCTGTCCACCAATAATACTTTTTTGCGTCCTGTCCCCTGGGGAAGAGACACGTGGGTCATAAACAGTGTGGCTTTTCCATCGTCAATGTGAAACTTGTCGTTGGATTGTTGCACATGTTGAATTTTGTCGATGACTTTGGAAGGTGTTAATTCTGATGGACTAGTAAACTCGATCCAAACGGGAGACTTCAAATTATCGTGATGAATAGAAAGTCTCAAGCGATCGTCTTCTTTGGTTTGACATTGCTGTTTCAGTGCAGTTAACACAGAATCCCACACCTCAGTAATGAACCCTTCTGTATTCTCCAAAGGTACATTGGACTTGAAATCTTTAAACTTTACGGCATACGTGTAAGCCGTTGTTCTAAATTTTCGAGAGGAACGCTTTTCCGTCTCTCGAATGTGATAGTAATTTTCAGGGTTTACTAAGGGTGGTGCACTTTGCTTGGACGTCGATTGTCTGGATGTAAATTTGGGCTCACTCATGTCATCTTCAAAATCACTGGCATGAATTTGAGCCAAGACTTCAGCTACTGTACTAGGCGATACATTACGTTTCTGTCTCTTACTGTCTTTTCCTTTCTCCACAGCATAATGAGGTCTTTTCATCTTGTCTGCAAAAAGTCAAATGACTACCATTTAAAGACCATAACCCCTATATATTCATGTCCGATCCGTGCATATATAAAGGGTTAGTGTCTATCCTTTCAGTATTCATTTCACTCTCACATTGACCAGAACGATGAAAGAACCTACAGAAGTGGAACTTCTCATTAGAGCTTTACGTGGGGTCATACGAAAGTTTTCGTCAGACCAGCCGACAGCCTACTCTCCTTCCTATCGAGATAAAAGTCAAGATACTTGCTATATCTGTAAGAAGAAAGGACATTGGGCTACAGAATGTTCAGATCGTGACAAAAATAAAAAAGGTACCAACAGAGACAAAAGTCAAGATACCTGTTATTATTGTAAAGAGAAAGGACATTGGTCTCCAAACTGCCCTAAGAAACAACAGGAACATGAGGAGGAGGAGGAGGAGAAGGAGGAGGAAAGAAATTCTGAACAGGAGGAGGAAGAGGTACCCTCCCCCAAGGAAGAACCCCGACACGTTCACAAAGACAAGAAAAGAAGACGAAACGAAAGTGAAGAGGAAGAAGAAAAAGCTGTGACAGTAAAGAAAATGAAAAAACAGAAAGAGTGAAACAGAAGAAAACTTATGAACTTTTTAAAAATGGTATTGTGTTATGTTATGTTGTGATATTGAATTGTAACGTTTGTACTAGAATAAACTAAAGAGAAAAAACGTAAGTGTCTCTTGGTTTTGATTTGATAGAATAAGAACCTACACTCACACATTCATTCACTCACACGTGCATTATGGGTTTTTAAAAATATAATAAAAAGGACTTTTGAGTTTTCATTGAAATAGGCAATTGACATAGTATTTCTTTTCGAAATAATTGGAGTGGTCCTGAAAAGGACCGTTGGTGTTTTGTGTGTTTAAAACAAAACAAACTCAGAAACGGGATGAAATCCTCTTGAGCTGTCTTAAGCCTTTGCCACGGCCAAGGCCTACTTCGGGACTGGTGGTTCCTGTCAATGATTTGGTAGAAATCACTAACGGTGGTAAGGTAGACGTAGTCACAGAGAGATTGGGTTGTTTCGCTCGAGAAGGTCTTTTTCTCTTCGGTCGTGATAAAGAAGTCTGATACATTTGTTTCAGACTCCTTAACTCAGCTAAAATATCTAAAAGTACCGTCGTGACCGTTTGATTTTCACTATTTTCTTTCTGTCCTTGGTCTTCTTTCTTCTCCGTTGCTGCTGCTGCAGCTGCTGTTTCTTCCTGGTGTTTTCTTCTTGCTTCTTCTTCTTCTTGCTGTTGCATAAGAAAAGCTTGTTCTTCTACTTTCTGTTGTTGTAAAAATCGCTCCAATGCTTCTTTTTGTCTTTGTTTAAAATCATCGACGTGTCCATAAGAAGATGCAGAAGGCAACGAAGGTTCCGGAATAAATTCTTGCGATGTTAAAAAATCCACAATATCCCAGTTAAAATCCACTTCTTCTGGATGTAGATTTGTCATGACTTTAGTAGTCATTGCTGTCCCATGACTTGCTGTCTCCACTCCTGGCTCACTCCAATTCATTGTTTTCTTACTGTCCGCCATGATTGACAACTCTCTCGAATCGATTGACTGCGCACAGGCGTTAGTGTCTCTATATAGAAAAGGTGACGTCACAGACTGCTCTCTTCCAATTGGATGGTTGTGACTGACTTTTGTAACGCACGTTTGGATTGGTCGATACACTCAATCCGTTTCAATCCGCTCTTCCCCTATAAATAACCGCAGTACACGGTATTCACTTCACCTGTTCTCATCACAAGATGTGGACTAACGTTGAATCGTCAACCCTTGTGTCAAGTATGCTGTTTAGGACTGACATACCCATGTATGTCAGATCATCATGGAGTGTCATTCATATGACGGAGACAGCCTTTTGGAAGAGAAGGGTCTACGTGGAAAGACAAGGTTGCTTGAAGAGAGTTCTCTTCTATGGACCCACAGTGAGGAGAAGTTTAAGGAAGAGAAGAAGATCTGTGAGATGTCCTCTGTGTTAACAAGACAACGTTAACATTACACATAACGGCCCTTTTCAGGGCCACTCATAAGTCTCGAAAAGATAGTAGCTTTCATTGCCACCCTTTTTGTCCCTTGTCCCTCTACAGTCCCCTATACCCATCATATTCCCCATGTTATATTTCCCTTGAGGCTCTATAGACCCACTATGTTCAATTTCCCTTGACGCTATACAGACCCACCCTGTTCCATTTCCCTTGAGGCTATAGTACCCCAAGCTGTTTTGAGGCTATAGTGCCCCAAGCTGTTTTTGACTGGATTTTCCCTTGAGGCTATAAATCTTGAGGCTATATTAGCCCAAGCCCTTTTTGACTGGATTTTCCATTGAGGCTACGGTGCCCCCTATTACTACTGTCGTCAGTTTCATTGATATCAGGATGTTTAATTTGTATGGCAAGCAATATTTTTTTATGATCAAGCTTAGTAAACAGGACTATTATGATCTTGATTTACTTTGATTATGAGTGCAATTCATGCATATTATTTGACGTGGCCTTGTGTCTGACTGGCTAAACTTAGTACCAATCAAGCAGCTACATTTATGATCAGATTTAAATCAAGGTTATATTTTAAATCAAGGTTATTAAATAGTTAAATACTATCAAGATGTTACACAAGTTTGTTCAGGATCAAGAGGCATACATATTAATAAAGTAATCATTTATACGATTGACCTTAATGTCCAAATTCTGGTAGGAGTTTGGTTCACCTTAAGTTTATATTATCTTTGTCAGATAAATTTCTATAGTATGTCAGATAAGCTGATATTAATGACATACCTTACATTTAATTGGCTGAGATTTTTTGACTTTCTTGATTCAGAGATTATATATGTCTGATCCGGTTCTATAAAACTCTGTAAATGGGTTGATATGAAAAAAAGACATGAATGACTTCAATTATAAGCAGGAGTCTGTACATATTATGTCATTATCTTTAGAACACATTATTATGAGGATATGGTAAAGTAGGTAAAATTATGATAATATAAAGTTTCTGAGAATGTTCACCTAGGTTGTGTTCTTTCATAAACCTACTTTGTGCAGTGGTCTCCTGTGAAGTCAGCAATATCAGTCAACCATCTTGGGCCAAATGCTAAATTTATTTCGCTTAGAATTTGCACTTTCAATATATTATTCAATTTCAGGTTTTGAGGATAAGCTTAAGTTTGTCTTTCTTTAACAAAGTTTCTAGGATACTGGGGTCATCACATTAAAATCTGTAATCGACATTAAATAAATAACTTTTAAATTGGTAATCTTAATGCCCAAATGTATTTAATTAATATGTACTCAAATCTACTGTCTGTGTCCTAAATATGGATGAATTATTGATTCAAATTCCCATTATCAATAATATATTGGGCACTAACAAGTAAGCAACTATAAAAAATTAAATTGTAGTGGTGCAGGACGGCCAATGTAAAAGTGATTAGATCTTAAAGTAGCTACTAATGGGAAACTCTAGATTCAAAGGACGTTCAAGTTAGTTTGTGACTTTTCTCAAACCATCATTGTTCAAACAAATCCAATATAAAAGTCACCATCTGCTGTTTTAATATTTGTTTTTCCCCAAAAATGCTCAAATCATTCCACTTAATACATCCAAGGTGCTTATTCTGGATTCATGAGAAAGGCTGAGGGCGCTCTGTTGAGTAAATGCTTAGCCCTGCAAGTAGGTGTCCCACTTGGATATTGTTTAACTTGTAGCAATACTTTAAATAATAGTATAACTTTAATCTCGCTACTAGTGTTTAAACTGTTAATACAGATTCTATAATGACGTATTCAGACACGAAAATGTAATAAATATATTAAAAAGATCTTTTAGAACAGGATGTTGATGATTATAGGTCTGTAAATAGCAATATCTCTCGAGTTGTGTTATTCCTTAAGAATGTATGCAACTTGGTCTCTGGCATCAAAAGGTATGCAATTTAGACTCTACCATCAGACTGTATTTAAAACTTAGTGTCCTCCATCAGAATGATATAAATAGAAAGTACGTGTTATGATCAGAATGGTCTCTGCTTTATGATCATTCATCTGCAGAATGTTGCATGACATCCATGATTTCACCTCAGAAATACACCTCTCTACACCTTGGATGGCAGCATCAACTTCAGTTGGGTGGCTGGACTTGTATATATGGGTGTTATCAGCGATCCGCGTACAGTGGATGAGACTGGATCATGATCAACGACACTTGAACGCTGCTGTGTGTATAAAATGAAGAGAACAGTTCCAAAAACGGACCCTTTTGGAACACCAACACATCGATCAATTGGGTTGGAGTGTATTTTATTTGCCGACACAATTTGTGTCCTGTTCCTGTTGACGGATTAGGGCGTAAATCACAGTAATGCTGTATCATGAATGACAAATACATGGTGGAGATGGTAAAGTAATATATCATGGTGTATTGTGTCAAATGCTGCAGACAAATCAAGGAGGGTGAGGATTATAATCTTTCCGCTACATGATTGAATCGTTCCTAATAGGAATTAAATAATCTCATTCACAGATGAAAATGGTTTCGTCAAATTATTACCAGATTTTGGCTGGAATTTTACGTTGGAGTGTCCATGTTACTGATGGAGTCAAACTTGTAATAGCTTCTGAAGTCTAGTAAGTAACACATCCTGAATTATTCTATTATTATAATTAAAAAACTAATGGCCTCTCATTCTCATTTTCTATTTCACTATATGCGGGTTAATGCAAGATGTTCACATAAGATCTTTGATTTGACTGGATTAAGTTTGTTTTCATTTATTCCAGTATTGTGTTCTTTGTAGACAGATGAATATTCTACAAAAAAGGTTATATTTCTTGTTTCAGAATTGTGTCCTAATCTCTAATTTTTAGAAGACTTAAAAAAACTAATCTTCAGTAACTGACATATGAGTAACGTTTGAAAGATTCATAATACATAGTATTTGAAATCAGGAGGACAAAGAAACGGAATACTGAGAAACACATAGTCAAGATTACATCCTGCTAATTGATAAGTACAATGAAGAGTCCATTTGATAATACTGTACCTTAGCGTGTGCGTTTCAACACCGGAAATCTGTTGGATATTCTTTTTAAAAGGGTAGTTCTGTTGTACATTGTTGTGTTTAGATTGACGATAATACTTCATATTCAATAACAAATTCCAATCTGAAACAAGTGATGAAAAAGATATCTTACCCTACAGTGATATAAGTGTTCCCATTATCAAGACAAAAGCATATAATTTGCTTTAGTCTTCAGCTGCATAACTAAATAGTTCGTGTACCAAACGTAAAGTCATGTTGTATTCCAGACCCTTCTGAAATTTTGTTCCCCGCCCCGCTCGGGTGAATTGCTTGATAACATAGTCGAAGATAATCAGCATGCAAACTGTTTTATCAAATCCTTTCAAAATCTTCACAAAAACCTGGAAAAAGTGTTGCTGACATATAATGGTCGGAATGCTGATATTTTTTATTTTATCCTCCTTAATACACGATAATTTGCGGACCTTTTACTTTGTCAGGAAATGTTTCCAGATGTCAATACTGAGTGGAGAAAGTGATGAAAACTGACTCGGCTGTAGTACATCCATACTTAAGGTATTCATAATTTATGTTATCAAACTCGATGGCCTTTCCATACGATTAAAAAATAAACTATATACTATCTCTCACTCTTAAGTTAATGTTTGTTCAAAATGCTTGAGGTTCGTATATTGTTAACCATAACAGGATGCTGCAAGCAACTAAATTGAACTTGCTTGACCGCTGCATATCGTATTTCCACAACATTTGTAATGACATTATATTTACTGGTTTGTTTACCACCTTAATAAGTAAATTGTAGCCCCACAAGGAGGTCACATGGGTTCATAACCAATCAGTGGACGGGCTAATTAAACACCTTAATAACATACTATATCTGAAATTTATAACAACCTTAAGAAGTAAATTGTAGCCCCACAATGAGGTCACATGGGTTCATTGACCAATCATTTGACGGGCTACTAAAACACCTAAATAACATGCTAATTCTGAACTTTATTACAACCGTAACAAGTAAATATTAGCCCCACAAGGAGGTCACATGGTCTCATTGATTAATCATTTGGCAGGGCTACACACTTAAAACAACCAAATAGAATTAGACCAAGCATCAGGGATAACACAATATATAGCAATAAACATTGAAGCATTTAAGAAAATAACATCAGGTACAACAACAAAAGGGTGGACTATGGATACCATTATCTAGGAATTAACACTCCTCTCTATCTATTTCTAACTTTTTTCCATATACAGCGGCAAAATGCTGCATCCAAATACCAAATAGTCAGTATTCTACTAAAAACTAAAATCAGAAATACAAGGTGGAATCCATCCTGGAACCATCAGGAATGCGGGACTAGTACATCCGCATTAATAGGCTGTCACATGGAACTGTATACACTTTTGTAACAACAGAACAGAGTATTTCCAAATTGATAGGGAAAATTTTAGATCTAGATACCCAGAAGAGAAGAGGACACCGGTGCTGACAATCAAGATGAAGGGAGGCCCAAAGAACAAGCGACGACAGGAGGACACCGGAACAAACAAATCAGAATGAGGGAAGACTGGTTACCATTACGTAACCCTCCATCAAAAAGCCCTTCTAAGGGCTACTGCCATTTAACCATTATAGACTTCTCATTTGGTACGAAAGCCCTATTTGACAAGCTCTTTTAAGAAACCTAACTTGATCAATTTCGAACACCGCCAATCAAAATTCACAATTTACTTAACCTAACAGTGACCAAACTACATTTGTCGTACAGACATTCTAGAATTAAAAGTGTTATGGACTTACAATACGTACACTGGGTACTAGAAACATTGGTATGTTAGAAGTTAGAAAAAATCTTCAACTACACAAAATTTGATTTAATTACACAGGTCCATTAGTGAAACTGGACCAGATTTGAAATAAGTATAGCTAGGGCGTTTCAAGGCTGTCGACATACATGGACCGGCTTATTGGGCCTTTTCCTATTTACTCGCGACCAGAAACCCTCAACATGACCAGGCTGAAAGCCATTATTCACCAGTCATTAGTTGGTACCATTGCACCTCTATTACACTCTTTCTGATTGGTTGATAGGGTTGAGTGCGTGTTTGATCTATTCCCACTCACCCAGGTCCTACATTCATGTCGAGAGTCCCTCAATAAGGGCGAGACATGACGAGCAAATTAAATAGCACACTATGTATGCATAAACGCCCGTGGGGATGTGGCACCATTCCTTTACTAACGGGAAAAAATAAATAACTTTCTTTTGTAAGATAAAACAGTGAATAACCACTCCCCAATTAATGAATTGATCACTATGAAGACTCCGGTTATTTCTCAGCTTTTGTTTTCTGGATAACATGAACACACTGAAGCTATTATCTCCAAAGCTGATGAACGATCGGATGTATAAACTTGAATTCATGATCTCTGGAGTAGAGAGTTTATCACATCGCACTAGCTCATACACCTATCATAGGACTTGAAGGTCTATAATAAAACCATGTATTGAATCAGTATGGCAGGCAGGCGTGATATACGTGTGATTGAATTACCATTGCTATGGTATTTAAATTGATGTGAGCAAACAAAAAACAACACCAACTTGATTAAAACCTACGTTACACAGAAGATAAAACTTAAAGCAGTATTGACGAAGATTACAAGAAAGAGTTGAAAATTAGGAAACAAATGGGACATACAATGAAATAAATAGTAAAAGATTAACCACCACTGCGTTGAAAAAATAAATACAAAACACATACAAAACAAACAGAAATTATACAAAGAATTTAAGTACGAGATCAGAAACATTTCTTAGATTTTGTCAGATGTTTTCATTCTATAAGTACGCCATGACTCTGAACAAGAAATGACTATACGTGGCGTCTACTTTAACCGGTGGCTGGAAGACAACATTCAAACATTTATTACTTACTGATTTTCTTAGCTTAGCATTCAACGGCGTATATTGCCACTACGCACGAATCTGATCAAAGTTAACTCATCTAATTATTTTAAAATAATGAATAAAGGACAATAATAGCAAATAAACGTGCGTGCTTTGTAATCAATGCATATTTTACAATGTAAATAGCTGTAGCTATTATAGTATTTTCTATGTACGACATGTTAAAATGCGTAAAGCGAATATGACAAAATACAAAAATATAGACAATGACATGTGATTCACGATCTAAGTAATGATAATGTCCATAGTTGTCAGAGCTTATCGTTTAAATTGGATTGAAGTATTTCTAGTTTTGATGCGATTGATTGTATTCTTTAAATAACTGTTTTGACATGCTTGCATATGTCTAGTGTTTAACCTGTAAAACATTTTATCATTATTCTGGATTGCATAAATTAAAGGACACAAGAAATAGCAAAAGATGTGTCGACATCTTTGTTATCATTAACATATTTATAGTTTTTAAAACGTTAGAATCTTTGATAAAAGTTATGTGATGGAACACAGGGAAGTTTTAAAGTTGCAAGTGTCTTAATGTATATACAATTCTCATTCTTATATTGAGAATTATTTGCAGTTTGTTTTCGCTGTGTTCGTGTCGTTGATCCTTGTGTTTATGTAAGTACCTGATATACCTATTAGTTTGAATATGATGTTTAAAATATTCATTATTAGAAAGCTTACAATAATTGTTTTGTTGAACTGAACAAAGACCCGTTACATATTGTATTTTCAAAATGTATTGGTGTCCACTTATTGTACCATTGGTTTCATTAGATTGCTGATACTATTTCCATTTCTAAAATTAGTATTTGGAATTAACTATACAATCCTGTTCTAGTTATCTATATATTGTGATATATATTTAATCTAATTTGTTGTATGTTAGATGTAAAATTATTTATTCCATTACATGTTAGTGTAATGTAACATTGTTTACTGAATATGACATTATCCAGAATTAAAACATTGTTACTAGTTGCTGACCTTCAAAATCAGTTAAGTTCTGGTAAACAACATTTTATTTTGATAATCCTTCCCAGAGTAAGAATCAGCAAGTTGAATCAGGGTCATATCCGGACATCGTAACATTAAGCATGTGTCAATTGGTAAACAAATTGCTATTTTTTTTGCAGAAGGATGAACTTTTGTCCCCATCCATGAATCTGTTGTTTGCATTAAGTATATTACTGATGTTCTGATAAAAGTTATCGTTCGTGCTTTAACATCTAACAGGTTAAGTTGCATCATTTTGTGATTATCATGGGCTCAATTATATTTCTTTCCAACTATAAATTTAAGTAATTACTTTGGAAATACAAAAGTGCTCTAATAATTATTGGACAAAGACTTTATCAATATTTAATTCGAAAGCTGAATAATAATTTCTGAGATTTAACGAGAGACTGTTGACACATCAGTACAACGCTGGCTATTACAGACATCATAGCCTTTCACTTTGAATTTAATCGGGATTTGAGCTGAGATTCATTTAAAACTTTTCATTGATAGGATTTGTGTTTTCTAATTCTTAGATTACAATTTGGATTTAATTCAAACAACCGTAAGTTATTTTTATTCATATTTTACTTTGTGTTCTGAGTAAAAAATGTATGTGTTAAATTTTACAAATCTTGTTGTCTTCGCTTCTTTCTTTTACTTATTTTAAGATAGACTCTTAAAATGATTTTGTTGCAATAAAAGCCACAAAGCTGAGGGCAGTTCCGAGTTGGCAAATTATCTGAGTAGGAACCTTATGAATGTTTCCATTCAGATCTGTACAATCAGCAGTATTTAAAGAGGTTACGTGCATCTGTCTTGCCACCATTTGTGTCATTCATGCAGTCTGCCGCCAGTTATGATAGGACGAACACAACAGTGAACCGAGCTCCGGAAGAGTGGAGGGTAGGAGACTCTGAGGTCACATCATGAATTAAAGTCCGATAAAAACGAAGACAACTTGGAGTAGGAGGTTGAAGGCAAGGATTGATAGGGACTGTTTGAATTCAACCACTAGAATGTATCGCCAGGTATATGACGCTTTAACA
This sequence comes from Unio pictorum, assembly GCA_030141615.1. NCBI lineage: Eukaryota > Metazoa > Mollusca > Bivalvia > Unionida > Unionidae > Unio > Unio pictorum. The sequence continues at coordinate 8,928,006 of JARLTB010000074.1, forward strand.
AAATGGCTACGGTTTATAATAAAATCATCAAGTCAAGTGATAAAACTAAAGTAGATAAAGTAAAGAAAATGCATCCTGAATGTAACCTCGAGAATTAGTTACAATTACTAGCTGCTCTGAAAAGTCTGACTGAGAGCTTTGCAATCTGGCATTGCAACGCCAACTAAACAAAACTTTGACTCTTTACAACCACCGTCTAAAATAAATAGAATAGTTTCATCGTTAACTGGAACAACAATTAAGCAAACTATTTAGGGTTAATTCATATATCTTATTCTTTTTTTTGTTACAATGAGTTTACGTTCAGCACTAAAGTCTATATCATACCGCGGTAAATTGCAACAAGAGACAGTTATCATAATCAAATGTCTCCCAAATATAGTCAACTGGACAGAATATGACTAAAAGAACAATACCTTTGTAACTTTTTATACTGATGATGGACATGATTTTCTAGCGCAAACGGATTTAATGAAAATTTAATGCATGTCAGTTAGTCTTTGCCATTCATCATACAGTAGTCAACTGTGGGTTCCAGAGAGGCTTGGACCCATTGAAGAACTTCGTTAACTTGGTAGAGGAGAAGATGCTACTCTCAGAAAGATTAAAAAAACAACTTTCACAAAGAAGATTCGTGTGCTTTAGAATGGTGAAGCAATTGTATGCAATTGTATGCATTCGTTTAGAACCAGCTTTTCTTAGAGCTAACTCGACGGACCATTTTTTTGCCACTTATTCAAAATTTCTAGAAACAAAGTACTGATGAGTATTGCAACAACTTAAATGTTTTGTGTCCATTTCTTCTCGTACATATGTGTTATCAAAATTAAATATAAATACTTTTATTATTAGGAATCTTTTCTCTGTAATGGAATGTATATGTTTGCTTGCTAATAAGTTGCGAGTCATGTTGAGATCTGAATTTATTTGATGGTCACCTTCATATAACCTTTTTCATCATCAATAAGTGTTTGTTGGTGCGTTATTATTCATGCAATGGTTAACAGCTGCGTAAGTCATCATATCATCCTATATTAAAATATCAACAGTTCTTCTTCAGCAAATATAGAGATAGGTCATGCTTGTTGGTAAGTCCATATTAGTATGGATAAGTCCATGACGTATGTTATCAAATATAGTTGCATCCCCTATTCATCGACCGCTCCTGTAGAAAAAGTGGTTAGAGCATGCAACTCTAATGCGGAAGTGTCGGGCAATCGAACCACAGCCAAGTCATACCAACAACATAAAAATGGTATTAGCAGCTCCCTTGCTTGGCGCTCAGCATTAAGAGGTTAGTTATATAACTGTTCGGTCAGGTGTCAGGATAATGTAATTGGATGAGACATTTTGTTCCCAGTCTGCGGCATAATTCCCCAGTGGTAGACATCATAATAAACTGCCACACTGCAGATATCGTAGCAATCTGACTAAGATCGTTAAAGCTAGGTTATAAATCCAAACCACCCTCACCCACACCAACCCACTCAACCACCCACACGCTTTCAATTCTAGCGTCAAAAGTGTCATTAAATTTTGAATTCCCATTACCTCCATAGTATCTCATCCGTTGTGTAAAATTATGGAAACTACACAAGTACCATTTTACCCCGGGCCCCGACTAGCCGAGTGGTCAGAAACGCTCGTCGTTACGGATCACTGCAATCTCACCTCTTTCTGCGTGGGTTCTAGTTTTAGATTCGGCCAATGTGAGTATCTGAGAAAGCTTGTCAGTAGCTGGTTCTTTCCAGGGGTTTCCCCGGGTTCTGCCTCCACCTTTAAATGTTCTTTTATTTTGTACTATTTTTTATTTCGTCACATAAGATAATGTTTTATGATGAAACGTGGGAAATTTTACTTTTCATTCCTTTGTTGTTTCTTTTGCTTTTCTCGACATTGTAATATGTCCCATTCTATGATACTGTATATTGTATTCCCGTTAAGATTTCGTTGCACATTAAAATCTGGGTTCTGTAAAAGTCTAGGTTTTGATATATTTTCAATTGATCATATTATCGTGCACACATGCAGCCCTAAATCAGCAATGAATTATCACGCTTTTGAAGGTGATATATAGAATGAGGGATCATTGAGTATATATATATATGTATGTATATATTTATATTTATATATATATCAATTGTGAAACTCATATTTGTTATAATGTACTGGAAAAGTATATAATGGATATTTGTCTTAAAATGCCGCAAGAATGGAATACATATTTTTGCTGGTTATTTATTGGTGTTTCTTGTATGTAGGATAATTTAGAAGATTTAGCTTTAATTTGTGTACTCTTTTATTTTTATCACGCAAACGTCCAGGCAGTTTGTTGATACTGTACATCCGGAACATTTTGTATTAATGTTTAAATGAGTTCTTTCATATCCACAAATGTAAATTTAAACAATATATAGTTAATATTTATTTTATTTAATACTTCATTTATGGCTTTTATTTTAATTTCGGTTCATACTTCTAATTTTTTTTTATTGCTGGAGTTTCTTGCTACAATATTATGTTTCAAAGTAAGGTGTTATTACAGCATTAGCAATTAAGATTTGAGTACGTAACCTTGTAACTACGTAATTTATGAATCACATCATATTTCTTCCTAGTTGTGTTTAGATGAATTGTATTTGATGAACAGTCATTATCAAACTTGTCACTCTGAAGAGATTAGTACTAGACCCGTTTTACCTCCACCTGACTTGACATGTAAAACTATTAATACTAACGACTTTATTTTTGCATGGGAATATTATGTCAGTAAACATGGCTAAATACGGCGTTGAAAGTAAACCCAGTGAATGACATAAGCACGCAAAAATTGAGCCAAAGTTATTATTGACTTGGACATAATATAACTACGATTTGATCGAGAAGAACCCGGAATATTTGTTTATGTTTGCATTAGTTTCATAAGCACAGGTAACACACTAATGACTATGCGGGAGCTACGTGTATAGCTGAGGACACCAGGAGGCAGCTGGCCATTGCTGACCTTCGCTGTATAAAAAAATATTCCTTTGGTTTATGATTCTAAAAAATTGAAAATTTAATTCATGACAACAGAATAGTTGATCCCATATCAGAAGTTTTGTCAAATCGTTAAAATTTGTATGATTTGTCAATGATTGTAATTGAAAATGAGGAAAACTTAAAATAGTGGCTAGGTCTGTGAAACGAATAGTGAGATGAATCTTCGAAACTTAGATTCTTAAGTAATTTTGGTATATAATAAAAAGAAACCTTTCTTCTGCGTAAACACCGCATATAAGTTAGCTTGCTTTATATTATTCTTTTTAAAATCCGATATATTCATTAAGGTATCAATATGCTTAAACTGATTCAGCATTAACGTGTGTATTTGATATGTGCATTTAAACATCAACTGCAAATGGTGGCAAACTGTTGTATAGAGCATGATTACACGTGTACATTGCCAACAGTTAAGTACCAAATTATGAATTTAATGTTTAAATCATCCATGAGAGTAATATTTATTGCGAGAATGATATATATTTCTGACTATCAAATTTAGAGAAAAGAACGACAACCATCTCTAAGAGTAAAATAACTCCCACAAAACATAACATAGCAGCTGACTCTTGTTCAGAGATTAATTTTACTAGAAATTAAATATTTAGAAATTGAGAGAGGTAATTTTCATTAAGAAAGAGAGATATTAGCTAGGAAAGGTAATTTTAACTAAGAAGGAGATACAGACAAACTGAAATGGTATGGCCATATCACTAGAGCCAACAGTGTATCCACAACAGTACTGCAAGATAGTGTCCAAGGTGGCAGAAGTAAGAGGTAGACAGAGAAAAAACTGAACTGATAACAGGACAGAATGGACCAGGAAATATTTTCGAAGACACGGGCATTATTACATGAATGAGACAAGTAGAGGGATCTGGTCAGATAATCAGCAGCACAGTGCCTCAACGACCACACTAGGTTAAGAGACTGATGATGATGATGAAATATCTAGAAATTCAGAGAGGTAGTTTTAACTGAGAAAGTGAGATATTTAAATTAGTTATATGTATATTTCACTTAGTATGAAAAATATGGATTTTATTCTCCTTATTCGTTTGGGGAAGCTATCTCCTATTACTATTATTATCTTACATCAGTTTTATATATTTATTTTATTAACCAGAACTTTTAATTTTGCCAGAAAACAAATTGTGGTTAGAGCCATGTGCCATTTATTTTTCGTTAAAGTTAATAACATTTTTAAATATTGTTTATAAATACTTAATAATGTCACCGGCATCTAGAGGTTCTCAGTACTCGGTGTTACAACAATATTTACTACAATTCACGGTTTTATCCACTAACTGGATCTTCATCTTTATTATTATTAGTATCAGATCAAAAGGGCGAAGTAACATTTGAAGTGGAAACCGATGAAGAATTTTTTTTACCATTGTTGTCTTGAATTAGCCGCTAAACTACCACCTACTTAGTATAAGGAGCTCTCCAATTAACGTGCAACGTTTAAAATATACACAAATACGTTTGGGCAAAAAAAATGAAAAATATCGTTGATGGGTATCCAGCTATGGTCAATAAAAACTATCGCAGACGTATAGTTGTCGTTGATATATGTGTATATTCAGCGTTCGCTGTTATAGATGGAGCACGGTGTATTACTATAAACAATAAAAATGATATTGCCAACATATATAACAGCCTCTGTTTCACCTGCAACAATATTGATGGTATTTTTAATATCATTGCCAAAAAGTATATACATGCAGCAGAATTAAACAACATTAGTGTATAATAAAGTTACATACAGCTACTCTTGCATGACTTTAAATTATCTTCATTGATAAAATCATTCCTTAGCGATGGAATAACATCAGATAGTGACTTCATCAAAGCGATTAAGATTTACGAGTCAATGATTACGTCTGATTTAGAAAATGATAATAATAGTAATAATAATAATAATAATAATAATAATAATAATAATAATAATAATAATGTCGTCATCGCAATAACTACTACGACATATCTTCATAATATAAATCCATCAAAATCAACAATTATATCAGCAAACTCGTCCAACCCTGAATTTAGCATCAACTTTCCAACCGCATATAGAATGAAAGAAATTGCGCTTGCACAATTACGAGTATAATAAAGTTGTCCAAATATTATAACAAAATGATTCGGTGGATTACAGGTTGATAATTCACTCGTTACTGCAAATATGACTAAACCAGATGGAACTCCCGATTGGTTTGTTGGAGGTATACCCACGGGGATGTGGCCAATTAAAAAAAAATCAACGATAAATTTCAACGCAGAATTAAATCTGTTACAGGAAAAGAATCAAAACTAGCTCTTATTGTTCACGTACCACTTTATCAAGCTGCGATTGAAATATATATATATATATATATATATATATATATATATATATATATATATATATATATATATATATATATCAATAACCATTCAGATCAGTTAAAGGAAATATGACACCTATTTATAAGAGACCACCAAATCCAACACTTGCTGACTTGAATCACGGGTAAGAAAATATTCTTATCAAATCCAAATCTATCGAGAATAGCCATGGCTTCATATATTAAAACGAGATCGTTCTCGTGAATATCTCTTAAGATATCTGATGGTATAAACCGTTTTGAATTATTATGTCAATATCTAGAAAAGATGGTAAATATTTACATATCGATGAAAAAGCTATCAAAATATTTCCATACAATATTAAAACAGAACACATCTACATATTAAATAATCTACAAACTTTTTTCCAGTATCACACAACATTACAATAGCTATATAAACAACATATCAATGAAACACTACAACATTTCAATCAAGTTATAGCAGATCTTGAGTTAGCTAACTGGGTAATTATTGAATGCGCACTACCATTTGATATAAAAAAAACCGGAAATCTTGTAGCTAAACACCAATTGAGAAGAGTACTTATAGATCATTGCTAATTAACCGCTATAGAAATACCAATATTTGTAATACCATGATTTGAAACTGACTAACACAAAAAGCATCAATCAAGAATCATATCAATGTAAAGATTCTCGCAATTGTTGTGGACAACAGCCTTCCCATCAGCTATTGTCAAACATAAAGCAGCAGAGGGGGTAAACAGACCAACTTTTATAGGCGTTTGTTTGGCAAACTGATGCTTCCTCAGAGGGGAAAACAGACCAACCCCCTAGGCGTTAGATAGACTTCCTTCTCGTTAATATTTACTAGAAAGGTCTATTTGACAAACTGAGGTTTCCTAGTAAATTTATAATAACGGGATCGATTCGTCAAACTAAGGCTTCCTTGTAGGGTTCATTTGGCAAAAAAAAGACGCCCTGGTAGTTGGAATTCACCCCCTCTGCTGCTATGGTTAACAATTGTTTTTACGATGAAAATCACTACGATGAAAGTCGTTACGATTTCACAAACAGACTAATTTGTAGAACATCGCCGCGTAAATCAATTAGATTATTGGACTGATCAGTGAGTCTGAAATTAATTCTCGTTGGTGAATCATTATGACATCGCATATAGACTGGATTAGTTGGATCCTCGATTATTAAAAATCCTGGAGCAGCTGTTGGTGCAAATGAATATAAAATATATCCCTGCTGAGCTTGATTTGAACGCTCGAGATTTATTTGATAGCTACCTTCGATAACATCACATACTGAATTCAATGCTATCACCGAGGTTATATTCACATTTTGAGGAGCGATATGCCTGCCACCCCCGTCTGGGTCGTTATTATGTTTGAGAATTGTTGGTGGTAGTTGCAATTTTTTCCACGCTGCGAGTATTTGGGGAAAGTATTCATCGAGGAGATCATTGGTTGATTTTTTTAGTTCTGGAATATTATACTCAGGAAACTTAAATGTCGGAATATCTTCAACGCGTATATTATATTTCTTTGCAAATTCTATCTTCTCAGAAGCGACCCTGGCATCTAATACTCCTTGAATAAGTCGTATGTGAAACAATTCTATATCGTGTACAATTAGATTTAATATTTCCGTGTATTTGATAATTAAAGTTTTCGACGATTGTTCTTGAAATCTCTGTTCTTATGTTCTCGTTTAAAAATATTAAAATTTTGCGAGATGTTATCTGAAGAAATTTCGATCCAACCACCATCCAGGTGTCCAAAGAACCATATTCCATTACTGTAAATAACAGGCTCTGTTAAAACTTTCGTATAAGTAGAATCGATTATTCTGGGTTTAAAATTGTGATATTTATTGTCTGTGATATAATCAGTTTTTTTTTGTGGTTCGTGTATTTGAGATGCTTCAGGTGGGATTTCAGGCCATCCTAGTACGGTTCTTATAGAACTCTGATAAATATCTACGACATAATTAGGTGAGTTTATCTCGATCGCACATGATAACGTCGGCTCGTGGACCGTTATAGCGATTTTCGATTATGCTCCAGTAATTGATTTTATTCTACGCTGGAATTCAGCATTGATTTGTTCGATTTCGTATGACCCAGATGGTATCGAAACAACGTTCCAGTCTGGAGTTCCATCGGGTTTATTCTTATTCGCAAATACCAAGGAATTATTTGGTTGCTGACCGCCAAATGCTACCGACCTAATATTAGGCCAACTGTGACACACTCGTAATTTTGCTAACGCGATTTCCTTCACGGGGACTGGGATAGGGAAATTTACACTGAATTCAGGATTCGTTGATGTTTTTAAGATCATGCTGGTTTTCGGGTTTGTGTTCTCCACTATCCGGGCTGTGTTCTCCACTATTTGTTGAAGTAGTTCCTGCGGTGTTGTCATCGTTATTATACTTATGTTGTATTTCTAATTTTGATATCGCGGAATCATAAATACTTACCATCACTGAGAACTCACTATCTGATATCGTTGAGGTTATTGAGATCATGCTGGTTTTCGGGTTTGTGTTCTCCACTATTTGTTGAAGTAGTTCCTGCATGATGATATTTGTTTTGTTATAATCGAAATTATTCCCGCAATTGTTGTCGCCGCGGATATACAAATTGGTACAGCTATCGGAGCAATCATTGTCACCGAAGATAGTATTATACCAGTTCCGGCGATTACACCACTGACCGAGTACACGGTAAAATCAATTGCGGTGATTCTACGTCGGTATTTTTTTATTTTTATTTGATACTCCTCAGTGAGGGTTTTGAGTCTAGTTTGAAATTATCTGACCTGATCATAGCGATATTGAGATACCGAAGGTACTGTTGATGACGACATTTTATTTCCAAATCAGTTTACGATTTCAATTGAAACCGCTATTGAAATTGCTTTGCAATTTTCAGTTTAGTTGTTTACTCAAATCTGCTACGAATTCCACATACCATGATACCGAAATTCTAACCAAACTTTTATCATTGAATGCTATCGTGAACTGTTAAGATGTATCCTTGTCGATGATTGTTGATATCGTATTGTTGACCCCAGATGAACTCGATGATGATATATTAAATTGAGTTGGTGTCACTAGTGTTAATCGATAAATACCTTTGACGGTTGCAGTGATATCTAATTTGTTGTTTGTGGGTGTCCACGCAAATGATCCGTGTTGGATCGTGTATACTACGTTGTTGGTTTTCGCATGAGGGATTTTTGTTTTTTCAACGATTGTTATCTTCCTCGTTGCATCTTCCCTGATTGCCTCGATGGTGTTTTTCATCTCATCGATGGATTTTTTAATATCAGGAAGTTTTATATCAATTTTTTCCAGTGTGGTTGCAAAAACATTCTCAATGATATTTTTACGAAATGATGTAAATTTTTCAACGTGATCTGCATATTTGTTTTGAAGTGTTGCTAGTTCCAACATAGAATCTTTTATCGTTGTGAGCTTCGGTGTAGTCACCGGTAGATTTCCAAGGAAATCTGGTAACGGCTTGTCAATATAGTTGATAGTTGAAACAAGTACACCCGGTTTGAGTTTAAAATGATCGGAAAATAATGCGATAGTGCCTTCGGGTATGCCACTTTTTTAACTAAAATATCATCCAGGGAAACATTACTAGATTTCAATTTACCCTGATCGGAAAACAACGCGATAGTGCCTTCGGTTGCGTCTCGTTGTTTAACTAAAATATCATCCAGAGAAACATTACTAGATTTCAATTTACCCTGACGATCTTGAAATAGAATTATTTCCCCGGGGTCAACACTTGTTAATTTCAACGTCTCAGCGATTTCATCTTCGATTATTTTTTTTATATCACCGGTTGCAGTGCCATCGGCGGAGGGTTCCTTCGACGGTAATAGAGGTCTTCCCCAAATATCAATCATTTTATTGTAAAACTCTCTCTCTCTCTAAAAAGCGATTGTTGGTGTATTCACGACATGTGGTGGTTTTCCAGATGTTGAAATAGCATCAAGAACATTCAATACTTCGGTATCGCATATTGGTGGATCATTTAGTTGTTGTGTTGGTAGCGTGGAATACCAACGAGGAGTTTTTAAGCGGTTTATATAGCGGTTAAATTCCTTCGGCGGCGCTAATCCATATGAATCAAAATAAACAGTTTCACGTGGATCAATCGCGTATGCAACCCAATGGGTTCCGGGTCCGGTGCTGTTATCGAGATTAATGATGCCGGTTTCAACGCTATTTGGTGGTGTCGGTAACTGATCTTTTATAAAGACGCCTCTGAAGTTTTTAATCGCGAGTTTTTAGCAGCATCGAGTAAATCAAAATTGGACATTGGAGTCAAAGACTCTACAACCATCGGTTTGGAAATCGAAGATTTCTGGGTTAATAAACCGTTCCTGGTAGTCTTAGACCCTTTCCGCTGTACCATGAATACGGGGTTCCTGGCAGTATTAGACCCTTTCCGCTGTACCATGAATACGGGGTTCCTGGTAGTCTCAGACCCTTTCCCTTTTTTATATCCTCCCCCGGTTGCTTTCTTTAGTGCCATTCCTGCCGCGGTACCAAAGGCTCCTAACGCCGCCGCTTTAGCTACCGCTGGGGCAGCCGCAGCAATCATTGCTGGTAACGCAGCTAACAACGGGAATATACCGCCTGATTTTTTCATGTCACTGATCACAGCTGCAGAGAGAGTGATCTGAACGCCTTATTTATCTTTGAAAGCATCATTGAAGTGTTTTATTTGACGAGTTGTCAGTGACAATTTATTCTGACCACCAGTCATCTGATTGGGTTTCAGTGTTGTTGTGGTTCCGCATTTTTTAGCTGATTCTGATTGTAATTTCTTGAGTTGACCGGGAGTTAACGCAACACTAATATAACTGTATTTCATTATACAATAACAGATTGATCTAATTGTTACATGTTTCCACTGGTGCATCTATCATTCTCATTCGTCCGCCAACACCTTCGAGCAGCATTGATTTGTCGCTGAGAATGACAGCAACCGCTAACACCACCAGGGATTTCTACACGAGCTCTAAAGTGTATATCAACGATGGACTGTCTTGTTAAATCAAGATGTTCCAACGAAAAGTAATAGATCGGATATAAATTCCTAAAATCATACTGTGATATTTGCAGACCAGTATCAACATTTTGATCGCGTGCCATATATGTCAACAACCGATGATACACGCGTGCAATATAATTGTTGTCGTAATCAAGTTGTATATCCTCGGATGGTTCCTGTTGGCCGTTTATTCTCAGCGAGACTTCACTAACACCTAATTTATCAAATATCATATGAATACGTTCTTGATTGTTTAATCGCGCTCTATTCTGTAGCGCAACAAATATATGACGCGGACTTGAAACACCTTGTCGCGCTGCCAGATTCCATGTAAATGTATTAGTGATATTAGAATCTATAGTATCTGTGGACACCGCTAACCAACTCATCAACGACTTTCCTCCTTGGTCCATAAATGATAGTAATTTCCCCTCTGTGGTGATTGATGGAGTCAACACTGGCATCCACTGTGATAGTGTAAATAATCTAACTTTACCCTCAGCAACATCAGCACCTAGCCAAATTGCATCATCATCAGTACCCTATCGCACGAGTACTACCGTATGCTTTGCTCCATAGATGACTTTTCGGACATTTCTGCAGAATCCAAATATATGATGCAGTGGAATCGCGCATGAGAATCGTCGACGCTCTCCTTGTAGCATTGCTTTGCGTGTTGCATATCCTAGATTGTAATCGAGGTTAGCGCTTCCGACAATATCAAACGCAGCTCCTGGTCTTGCTCGGTGCTCATAGGTATCGGGTTGTGGATCAGATGCAGTATTTTGCGGTGTCCGTATTTTAATATACGGAGAGTGATTAGAGTGATCAATAATATCCTTAGCGAACATCATAGATGGACCTGCCGATCTTGTATAATCGTCAGAATATCTTGCTAACCCTATTATTGTTGTGGCAACATCAACATCATTCTCAATGGTTTCAATTTCTTTTCCATCAATGAGATATCTAGCGCTAGTAAATAACGCCATGATCCCATTATTGACAAAACCCACTCGGACAAGTGGGTTATCTGCGTATGGTGTATGAGCTGCGACATTTGTTACAAGTTCTCCTTGTACTTCGATAAATGCTTCACAAGGTAAAAAGTATTTACTGGTATCATGAACTTGAAGTTCAATTCTTGATCGAAGATCTGCTTGTATTGCGTGATAGGCATAAAATTGATAATCGCGTACAGAATCATCTTTACGCACTAGGGCGTCCATATCAAACGCTGTATCAGGTGACCGTTTGAACATTTTATTATATTTATCAGCGTCTAAATCATCGACGTCGTCGTGGTTTTTTTAAACCACTTCCCGCTATCATATTTGCGGTTATGTTATCTTGGGCGATAGTTTCTGATCCACTGCGTTATTTATTATTTTACTAACACTCGCGTGCATTTCCACTGTACATGGTAACGGTCCCGGTTTCTTTCGCCGTCGAACTAGCAACTGTTAGTTTATCCCGAGCGGCCGAAAATGCTTTCCCGGAAGCATCTCCAACAGCGCTAATACCCTTATCACGAATAACATCAATGGCTTTCATTGATAGTTGTTTTGCTAGTGGCGCCACTTTTGGAGCCATTCTTGCAAATAACCCTGCAATGGTATTACCGAGACCATCACCATAGTACTCTCTATAAACTGGAAACCGCGAGTTTACTACATAGACGCTGATTGGTTTATCATGGTTGTAGTGTATGATCATCTTATTTAAATGATATTTATCTAATGAAAAATCCAAGAGATTTTCAGTCGCTGTAATAAACCGTAGGATTTTCAACTAACTCATCAATGAAATCTCGATACGTTGCAATGTTCATGATGCCACCTTGAAATAACCGCATGCAGATATCAGCTGCTTCATTAATTAAATCCGGTGAGTTATTTCCGGCTCGTTTCCCTCCGATGAGAACTTCTAATCGTGATATATCACCGAGAATATTACCAGGACATTGTTATTAGACCACTACCTGAAATCCCTCTTGGGCCACTGGAATATCCATGTCCTGATTGTTCTTTTTCGCCAGTGATACCAGTTGCACCTTGTGTTATATCAAGAAGTTTTGATCGTTGTGGTAAATGAAGAAATCCAGGATCTTCTTCTGTTTTTGTTTCAATCTTTTCTATTGCTTTGATATAAGCCTGATATGCATCGTTTTCATTTTTAATCTCTTATTTGTTCTGTTTTTGTAAACACACGGAATAATCCATCTTTACATGTATTCTTGTCTACGGTTTTATAATAGTCGTCGATATATTGTTGTCTGTAATTAAAACTATCAACAACGAATTTAGCCATTTCTTCCATATTGGAAAATCTTTTATTTTTTAATTCATTGAGTTTATTCGGAATAAATTTATCTTTGAATGAAACTCTTTTTTTTACCCTTTTTTTCTTCTTGTTGAAATTCAGGTGGTGGGATAAGTGGTGGTCTACTAGCAAGTTCTTCTTCAAGTTCTTCAAGAAGTTCTCGTTCTTGTTCTCGTTCTTGTTGAAGTTCTCGTTCTTGTTGTTCTTGTCGTTTTGTAGCGGTTATTATATCACCAGGAAGTGTTTTTAAAGATTTTTTTGTTTGTTTGGATCTTTTTGCTATTTTTTCAAGTTCACCAATAAGAGGATTTTCTTTTTTTGGTTTGTCCTTGGGAACATTCCCCCATATAGCTCGCTCAGTAGCTGATATTATCCATTTTGCTGCTTCCTTTGTTGCTATAGTAACCGGTTGAAATAACTGTTCAGATCCCACGGAAAGGTCAGTCTGAAGACTCTGCCGATTTTGTAATTTACTCCTGACAGAATCACGGACGGGTATATATTTTTTGATAGCCGCCAGCCTCTCTCTCGCCGATCGAGTGGTTAATGCTTCATTTACCATTATTGAAATCGTAAACAATCTTCCAATTTGAATCTCGAAGAAATTTTCATGTAGTGATTTTGTCATCGTATATGAAAATCCAAAGGATTTCAAATTGAAAGAGTCTAATTGATTCATTTAAAAAGATTTTACGTTTTAACCCGACAAGCATCAATAAAAATAACACAAAAAAACACTCGCTGAAATGTTTTTCATCGTGGCAATTTACTCCCTGTTGTTTGATCAAGCTGGTATTGATTATACAGTTAAACTTGTACATGCCTTTCGATGGCAACATCTGTTCCATTGTATCAATCAATCAATTTGATGAGTTTAAAGTGAATCGTCCACTAGGGCTCTTTCCACTGGTTTGTCTCCCAAAGGGGAGTTATTTACTTTATCCTGAGGGGAAGGAAATGTGCCACATCCCCTGCAGGCATTTATGCACTCATGGAGTGCTATTTACTTAGGCCGTCACCACGGGGCAATTATTAAACTGCCACTGGGTGTGGCTACGGCCGTCACCACGGGCAATAATTGTACTGCCCGGGTGAATGTAAGGCCATTAGCCTGGCCATAGGGTGGGTAGGAATGGAACCTACTCACACCCACCCCTATCATTCTGTTTACTACTGAGCTGCAAGAGCAGTGAAGCGAGAGAAAATTAGTTTTCTCATATCGCTTATGTCGGCGTAATGTGGTCGTGCAAGCACGAGAATTTACTGCCGCAGGGAGTGAAGGTTGCGAAAGCTCAAGCCCGCACCTGTATATCAAATTCAGTCCAGTTGTACTAATGGACAGCCTAACAACCAATAATGTGTAAGCCACCTGTGCAATTAACCAAATATCGTAGTTAAAAATATTATTTTATCATCCTATAAAAATAGGGACTAGTACTAAGTGTACATATATAAGTCCCTATTGTATTTAAGCTAAAGTGTCTAAGCGACACATAAAAGTGTAGTCAATGGTAGGGGAGTTTGGTTATAAATTTGTTTCGCAGTGCCAAAAAATGTCATATTAGTTCTTTCAGGGCCAAATAGTTAGTCAAAAAGGGATACTCTAAGCCAAATGAGTCCCCTATTTCACCATTCAAGCGGGTTAGTGATGGCAAGTCCCTTTCATCACGCTCGTGTACGTCTTTTCCCGGCAGTAGGTCGACTGGTTCAGCCGGTTTCCCTTTTGGTGCTGCTTACTTGTGGATGAATGTTTCTGTATGTCGTTTCGAAACATTTCAGGTGACGTCACTGGGCCCGGGTAATCCTTCAGCGAGTAAACGGCTTCTTGAATTCCACGTGGCTCTCCGTCCGCCAATTTGCCTATGTCATCCATTTTCTTCAGTTTCAATCTTTTTGCCGTGGCTGCTGGCCTAGGTTACAGTGGGTGTCATTTATAACACTAGGCCATTGTATTGCAGTCCATGGTTATTTATAGCATAATTTTACCTTGCAGTTACAAGCTTATAGCAGGAGGTATCTAAAGGGTTTTTCATTTCCTTGAATTAATGCTCGTATATTTCTAATCTTGGAATTGACCTCCTTTTTCAATTCATAATCTCGACCCAATTCTTTCCGTATATCTTCCACGATAGTAAATAGTGGGACAAATTACACTTACATTGCTACAACACGCAAGTGAGTCTCGAATACAATTCTGAATTTTTTTATTAGCGCATACCTCTTTGGAAGCATGTATTTGTTCGTAATTATACCGTACTCCTGATAATCAGACATAATTTTGTCAGGGTTCAAATCGTCACACAATTTAATCTCTTGTTTTTTCAATTTATAAATCTCGGATCTAATCTTATTAAAGGCATACAACCTAAGTTTTTCGACTTTTTTGTTCTTGCAAATGCATGATATTATGAAAAGTATAGTAGAAATAATGAGTAATTACAGGTCATTCAGTTTCAAAAAATGTACATCTGTAAGTTTAATCAATGAAAATATAACGATTTTCTGTACGGATTGCTAATTAATTATGCAGAAACGGAATTTACCGATCTTCTCCGTAGTCGCAGTGTCACATGAAGTCGAGGTAAGCATATGTTTCGCTTTTGAGTAATTATTGCCCTATTCTTCGTCTGTCCTTCTCCTTAGTTCATTATAGTCACCCACAATATATGTATTGCTTATAGATTTCTCATTATATATGATAAATTACAAGAAGTAGGTAAAAAAAGTCAATACGATGGAAAATCCTGACAATAAGAGGTTCCTTTAAGGGGCGATTCTTGAAAGTGTTTACTTGTCGTGTTTGTGAGATTGTGTTAAGTTGTAAGATAAACCAACTAAAAATGTAATAATTTGTATCATTGTAATCAGAACCACTATTAAAAGGCAGCAGAAGAAGATAATACCACCGGGGGAAATGGCATACTGCTAATAGGCAATTTATTTTATGGACGTAATGGATACCTAAGTACTGGCAACAGACATGTCATTCCAAGCTGTTGTGTATGGCGTATAATGGATAAATAATTTTGGCCAGTACCATTTTGGATTTACTCAAGAAAGACTTGGGTGATCTATCCAATGATATGATGTGTGAATAATGAAATTTATGTTTATTTTAAGTTGTATAAAGCATTTATTTTGTAGTATGCAATTTTTATTTTGCATGAACAAGTTTTGTTAAAAATTGTTTTAGCTACCTACCCACTAAAGAATGATTATATGTATGGCTATGTTTTGAAAGCAACTGTGAGGAGACTGCTTATTAAAAACATGAATTGAAGTTGACAAGCATTGTCATGGGATGCAAAGGATGTAAACAACGAAAGTACACTGGTGAACATGATTTTAATTGTGCATATACAGTAACACATTAAGTTAAATGATAAATAACGCATAGTCATGAGTTGAGAAAGCAAAATTTGTTGCAGTGTTTCATGAATAAAGATTGGCTTGTAAATATCAACAGAACTACAAACACTAGGATACTATTCTATCCAGATACTGCTCATTGATTTCAATTACATGTGAAAAAAATTGGCTCTGGAAACAGAATAAGGTTCTTAAGACTTAAATACTAGTTCATCAAAAGCAACATTGAATGCTTATATCACATAATATGTGCATCATCAGCCGTCATATTACATCTAAATCAAATATACTTGACACCAATTAAATGCATCAAATTTTCAGTTTTTTAAACGTGTTCATTTACCATAGAAATAATTATACCCTTTATATAAATACCCAGATGAATGTACACAGCTGCATACACTGTAAAACTGTTATATATTATGTAATGTACTAAACTTATATATGTACAAATGTGCATGTACAGACATAACTTTAATTCAAGAGTACAGTCAGGCATAAAAATGAAGGATATCATCTAAGAATAATTATGTCATATAATATATAGAGATTTTCCGTGTTATTTAGGTTGGGTGGGGTGCTCCCAATATTATTTAAATTATTACAAAAGACCTCCCCGCTTGGTTTTATGAGGAATTGAAGTAGTGATAGAGAGATGCAATGCTCAGAGCTCCCAGTCAGTGGTGCCGACAGTTAAATTAATGAATACACAAAATGTGAAAGTCAAATAAACAACAATTTAATATCATTAAATAACAGTCATCTCTCAAATGAAACTCAAATTAAAACCCTATCACTCGTCTTTAACTCGACCAAGTTATGGCCTATTTTATCATCTGACTGTAATTGATTTTCCTCCTGTCTTGTGCTCCTACTCATCTGTATGATCTTTCTCTGGACTGGTAGTCCAATTGCCTCCAGTCCGTCTAATGTCTGCCTCCGTTCTTCCTTTCTCTTTGTCTCTCAGAGACATTTTATATGAGAAACTAGTGTACCATTACTATAACAGATTGATTACAGACATTCCATTCCAAAATACTAGACAGTTCTATAGAAATTACATTGATGTTTTAGTATCTTGTGCTTGTTTTTTGTACTTTTGACAAAAGTGATTACCATTTACTCAATGCCAAACTTTAGTACATCACCTAAACAAACTACTGCAGAGAAACAAATATTGAAATTAAGCCCATGCCCTCACCCCCATGTATGTTTCCTATTGCATTTCTTTTAAAATTAGGGTAGCTAGGCACACACACACACACACACACACACACAAAGACACACACATATACACATATACTGATTAGTATATATAATGTACAAAGTACAATGCAAAACTGGCTCAGATATACATATCAAATTCAGGAATGCAGGGGTCATGCTACCAGTGTTGATACTAATTAGCCTACACAGACAAACAAACTCTTACACATTCACAGGGGTGTTTTAATTGCTAACTGACCATTAACCCTGTTTGCAACAATATATCACTGCTCAAGTTCATGAAATTGGGCCTACTATATAGTGATGTAAATATGCCAAATTCTGTTTCAAAATTGTAACAGTGTGTGTGATTTGGATTTTTAACATACCTTGAACAATTTTTGAGTCATATTGCTATGATGTTTGAAGTGTGGCAATTTATAGTGATGTCTAGCACTAAGGCATCATGCCGCAGACATGTAGCATGACATCCCACCCAGTTACATTATCCTGACAGTAGGACGACCAGTCCATACACTAACCTCTTAATGCTGAGCACCAAATGAGGCAGCTGTTAATACCATTTTTATGTGTTTGGTATGACTTGGCCAGGGATCAAGGACCCCAACCTCTTGCATATGAGGTGGAATGCTCTTAACACTAGGCCACTGGAACGGTCAACACCAGTATGTAAATAGTATTTTGTTAACAAATATAGTCTTTGAATATCATTTCTAATTAATTTATTTTTAATTAAAAAAAGACAGAAGTTAACAGCATTATTTTCTTTATAAAATCAGTTTAAAACTGTATGTGAACCTTTAATGGCATGTTTAGCGGGAGCGATTAAATGAAGATGAAGAGTATGGACTGAAGTCATTTGCTCCAATGTACATTTTTTTCTTTTTCAAAGTATACTAGAAATCTTTCTGACTGCAATTTTACACAAAACATTTAGAAAATAAAATTGTTAAAAAGTACTTTATTATGCAATAATACAGACTTGTAATTACATGATTTTAATCTTGTTACTTCTATAAGATTAAATGATTTACAATGTATAGCCTCTGCTGTGCTTTTTTTTTATACATCATATGGCTAAAATACACTGCATTGACCTCAATCTAAACATACATATAAGACAAGTATAAATGCAATGGGTATAAAAAGTTAGAAAAGGTCTTACATCTTGTTGTTAAAATGAATGTTTTTTTTAAAAGCTTTAAGAACATAATCAACAGTGGTCTGAAGATATACTGCTACTTGGAAATCAAACAGATGCTGGACCTCAGCTCATGGTAGGCACTTCAAAAAAGACTTAGTCAAAGTCTATATGGGTCCATGGTAGGGAACATTTCTTACCATACACTCACTAGAATAGTCTCTCCATAACAATTTGATATCAACAGTTATTACCTGACTAAAAGGCCTAAATCATTTTAACTTAAAATGAGATTTCTGCTTTGTAACAATCTCTTCTGTAGGTGGTGGTGGTATTGGAGCAAGTACATCAGATATTCACCTAGGATCATTTATGTCCAAAACAAATGGCTGGTTCATGCCAACTCTATCATCTAACCTCATTTCAATATTTTCATATTTATTTCTGGAATATACAGGTACTGTTGATCAGCTTTCTTTGGGTATGCAGACCATTTCTCTTTTTTGTTGAATGACCTTTGGTATCTGACAAGAAAATGCAAACATTTCACTGACAATGTCATTTTATATTTTTTTAATTCTCAAAAGACCAAATAAAAACTGCATACAATTACATGTAACAAATCATTTTGCTACAGATGAAAATGTCAAAATAGCAAATCTGTATCTTACCCATATATCATAAAAATGTTTAGATTCTTTACAGAATTTTCTAATTACATTAGACTAATTCTAACCAAAATTGGTTTTTGAAATTTATTTTAAAAAATGTCTTCTGTGAAAGATAAAATTGTAGCACAAACAGATGGTTTATCAACTTTCAGGTAAAGCATTAATATTTTAACAAAGATGAATTTTTACGTTAACAAGAATAAAGTTTATTACCTTATTGTTCCTTCTGTGTTTACAATCACATCTCTGTCAATATGATTGTTATAATCAAGAGCTGCCAACAGATTCCTAGCTCTGAAAGCTGATGGCTTATATGAATGTCTTTTGGAGGCATACAATGAAATCAAACTTCTGGAAATTCTCCAGTTCTGCTGTACTTCTGAAACAAAGTAAAATGACTAAATAAATAAATTGATTCAGATGCTGAGAACTATTAACATTTATAAATCGCCATTAGTCTGTTTCGATGAAAATGCCAATGTACAGTAGCATTATACATGCAGAGAATAATCAACTCATTCCACCAATACTATTTTTTTTCCTTGTCACCTGGGGGTAGGGAGCGCATTTGTGGGCTAATTTTGAATATATTGAAATACATCTGTTTCCAAGAGATTTGATTAGATATACACCTAGGTGTGCTAGAAACATCATTCGGCATAAGGGTAAAAGTGGGAGTTTTTCCTACTTCTGACCCATCATTTTCCTCCTGGCCACTTTTTACTTCCATCCCCAATTTTGCAATTGTTCATCTATATGTGTATAGCTCATACCGGTCTGAATT
Source organism: Unio pictorum (assembly GCA_030141615.1). Classification (NCBI taxonomy): domain Eukaryota; kingdom Metazoa; phylum Mollusca; class Bivalvia; order Unionida; family Unionidae; genus Unio; species Unio pictorum. The sequence continues at coordinate 8,948,005 of JARLTB010000074.1, forward strand.
AGATTGCAAGCAAAAAAGTAAAAAGTCCAGAAACAAAATCTGATTCCAACTATGGACATTTGTGCACAAATCGGGCAAAGCTTGACCCCTCCCTCCCTGTACACATGCATACTTTTTATTTACACCACACACACCATCTGCATACATGCGATTGCCCTCCCCATTCTGTAGAACAGCCAATATTTAATCCATACAGAAAAGATCAAGGATTAACAATAATATGTATTTAATGTAACAGATAGTCCACCAATGTTGAATGTCTGGCTGCATCAAAGAAATAAGCAGCATAACTTTAAAAAGTTTGTCTATTGTCCACTAAAACTCAAACACCAACTGAACCCAGTCAAGCAGGTTACTTATTAGACAAATTACTATCGAGGTATATGTGTACGTATATTATCAGTAGACCACCCACCCCCATACACAAGCATATGCATTTGGGTAAACCCCCCTTGCCCTCTCCATGTGTATTAAATGGACAAACCATAACTATGGCCTCAGTGTGGTTTGTATTTATAATACAATGTATTCATTTTCTTTCTGTGATAACCAGTATATCTTCATTATTTCAATTATGCATTGATACTATATTTAAGATAAATTGTAAATACACAATTTTTACTTTTTTGATAATACACAGAAAAGAAAGCTTTTGTGGGAGCAACTTTCTGTTTCATACACAAATACCATCCACAAATACCAATACAATACTATACATTACTTTTAGTTTAGTTACATATATCAAGCATGTATCATAATGGTTGTTTTTTTTAGGATACTTAACTCAAATATTCCCTTTTATGTATGTATCACAAATTTTTTGTTAGTATACTTTCTCAAATGGGTTGATAAGACTTTTAGACTTTTCCATCAACTTCAGACAAGACTGAATCCCTTAAAATAAAATTTTGAAATGTGTAAATACTAATGTTGAACTTGGGAATCTTTAGTTTTGTATCAAAAGAAATTATCATTTATCTTGGTTATTAAGACCTGAATGATAATGCTTCAAGAAATAATAATAATAACTTATTTAAAGGGGTGACTAATTTAGTCCAAGACTATTTTCCCTTGAGGCCCTTTAACTAAAATACATACAGCATGACGAGGAACATATCAATAACAAAAAATAGACATATGCCAACAAACAATTTACAAAAAAAATATTATTCTAAATAAAACAAACCAGATTTTAACAAAATGTACAATCTTTACCATCTGCAAACTATTAAACTAATATAGAATGATGCATTTCCAGGTAAATCCTTAGATGTGCATCTACCAAAATATTTGTAAACAAGTAAATATACATAAAATTTTTAAAAAATGTAGTAATACTTACACAGATGCCATATCTGATTATGATGTGGTTATATCAGACACAGCAGGAATTTGTATCCTATGAATTGTTGGCCCAGGTGTAGAAGTTGTGGCCATGTCTTCTGTGACATTTTTGCTGATGTTTTCCTTGCACTGCCATTCAATTCATTACCTAATATAGCAAGGGAAAATAAATGTTTTATTAGACACAATAATATTATATACTTTACAAATAATAGTATGCATAATATATACTTAACTGTATTGCATTACTTTAATTTACAGCCATCACCATTTACATAATATATAATTTTTTTTATTTAAAAACAAAAAAAAAACAGAAGTGACTGCTTGCCTCTAAAAAAAGGCTTATGGTTGCGAGCGAAAATGATGATCATTAATACCCCTTTGATGGCCTCAAAAATAGCAGCAGTGGTGTACGTACATGCGGTTTTCAGCGATATTGATGCAGGGCTGTGACATTTTATTTCAAGCTAAATGGAATAATGTCAGTTTATATAAAATATGTTATTTTAAGAGTTTTGATAAAGAGTTAACAATGCAGATATAAAATAGCGGTATAAAAACTTGACTGTTCATTGCAAAATTGAGACTCACCATGACATCAGTATCCAGCAAGAATTTGGCGACCTCTGGATTAGTTTCCAGGCTCAAAGTGAACTTGTTTTTATTCCATCGTTCATGCTGGTCACCAATACATATGCATGTGCTGCCATAATTTGCCCAAAGAGCTTTTTTTCCCCCTCCTTTCAGAATCTAAGTTTTGGTTTTCGATCTAGTTGTGAACACGCCATTATTTTTGTAAACACGTGTTTGCGCATGGCTAAAATTCTTAATCTTCGGGAGAGGTCAACACAGAGGTTACATGAATATAGGCGTGGCAGACAGCGAATTTTTGTCTGCAGACAATAATTCAGAATCGCGTTTTTTATCACAAAATTTCCGATACTAGCCTGATTTCGGCCTCAGAAACGGCCTGAATCATAATTATTCATCTAATTAAGTAATCGTGAACTGAAAAAATAAATATATAATTTCATTCGTTTTTACTTAGGTTGTATGCCTTTAATATTTTCAGAGTTCATTTTATATAATTATATATATTTCTAATATAAAAAATATATATTTTTTCAAAAATGAACTCTGTTCGTACTAAGATGTTTGGTCACCTTATAACGTCCAGAGATATGATGCGATGATATATGAATCATGTTCGTGGCAAAGTGTATTATTACATTCTACTCACGTCCAGAGATTATGTGGTATATATATATATATATATATATTTCTAAACCCATTTGGGTGCCTCAGGTGTGTTTTCATCGGAGGTTCCCATGGGTTACATATAAGACAGTACATCTCATAGGACTCCATCAGGTGTATTTTCATCGGAGGGCGCCCAGAGGTTACATATATGACAACACATCTTATAGGGTCCAGTCAGGTACCTTCACATCTAACTGGGCCCAAAGTCAAACAATAGATTATATGTCACGAAACATATTCCCCTAAGAGTGAATTTAACTCGTCAATTAACGGGTTATAATCACAAGAAGATATGTTGAGCGAAATCGAGTTTTTATGGTAGTTATATAATGAATGATGTCAATGATGTGGTATTTACAATGAATGATGGGATGGGATGAAATGAATGATGGGATGGGATGGGATGGGATGATGGGATGGGATGAAATTAATGATGGATGAAATGAATGATGGGATGGGATGAAATGAATGATGGGATGGGATGAAATTAATGATGGATGAAATGAATGATGTGATGGGATGGGATGAAATGAATGATGGGCGGGTCTACATTCATACGGACCTAATTCATACAACCAGACAAAATCCAGGGTTGTATGAATACAAAAGGTATCCATACACCGCGAACGGTGCATGGTTGTGTGAATTAGTCGCATATGATTTTCGACGCTAAAGCCCAATAATAACACAGACGATATAGTATATAAACTGGTTATAGATGAAAGTTGAACACAAAGGTGTGTGATCGCTTATCCGCTGTGTGTTTAATAATGATTATTAACAGTATTTAAGCAAGACTGAATGTTTGAAAACACTAAAAAAAAGAATATAGTTGTTTGTAAATAGTTGCTATTTGATTCGTTTTTCTATAGAAACCTATAATTGATTATCTCCGTTGAGAATCGTGATAATTATTGTAACAGAATTGTTACCGAGAGGAGGGTGGATTAAATGAACAATACAAACACAATTTGTGAAAGAAAATATAAATTTATGTAATAAATTATAAATGAAAAAAATACAGATGTAACAACACAATAATTCATGCACTCAACCCACAATTACACTCACAACCATTCACAATACATGAACAAATTAAATATTAATACAAAAGGAATCTCAGATGTAAAGGGATCTCTTGGACTATACACAGATCCAAGGATCCTTTACGAAAGTTAAATTAATGCAAGTATAAATTACGAAAAATGAACACAAACGACAAACTATACTATCGCACGATGGATTGCGATAACTAGCACGACCATATACTTGTATTCAATCAAATTGCTAGCTTTTATTGATATCTATGCGATCACTTGAAATATTATTGTGATCTGACATAAGCATGCAAATACAACAATGTATTAAATTGTATTACAATTTCAATACACATATGTGTCTCGACCCCGTATAACCGCACGATTCAGCAACAGTTGAATCGTCTCCCAGTTTCCCCGAAAACCTAGGGTTGACCAATACTATTATCGGACGTTTCCCTTCACGGATCCACCACAGTTATACGTTCAGACAACATACAACATCTACCAGAACCAACGTTTCCTCACTACCCTAGATGTCGACCCGGATGTTTTACAACTCAGACAGCTCCGACACTCGGACTTCTAGCTTTCCGGATATTTACACGTTACACAGATGTTGACGAACAGACAGTTCGACACACATACAGATACTTCAATTCCGTTTGCACAAATTAACGGCACAATCACATTCAGATATTTATACAGAGATGTTCCGGAACAAATAATAGATGTCCCACAACAAATCAGACGATATCAAAGACGTTTATCAAAAGATGGTATCAGATGTGTTAACAGCTACGGTATCAGAAATGGTATCAACTACGTTAGCAGCTACGGTATCAGAAACATTGACATCTACGGTATCAGATCTACGGTATCAGATCTACGGTATCAGAAACATTGACATCTACGGTATCAGCGATTATCAGATCTATGGTAACAGCGATTGTCAGCTACAGTATCAGAAACACGGTAACAGCTACAATAAACAAAACCAGACTAATAATAGTTGTCTCAAAAATAATCTAAGCTGCAGATTACGATATTGCATTTAAAGTCTAATAGTGACTAGTAATTCCAAATATTCCACGTTTAATTGCAATAAAAGCATTATTATACGAAATGATAATCTGAATAAAATTCACAATACAACGAAAATGTAAATTTAACACTCACCCCTTTGGCAGGAGATTGCAAGACGAGCTTATCTATCCTTCGATTAGATATTTTGGTTCCCGTAATTATTATGAGAAATATCTCGCCTTATATACTCTCTATAGGTGAACATAAATCACATCGAGCTTGCCGTGCACCACGTGGAACGAGTATTTCGGATTTCATGTAAATAACAAACTGGCACATGCAAATCGTTACACGCCACTTACCTTGGAGAAAACCACTTAATCACCCCAGGTAATGCGTGTACGACGAAATCAAGAAAATGGTGAGTTTCGTTTGCAATTCAAGAAGAACAAAAATCAGTTCAATTTTCGCCTAATTCTGTGACAATTATAACAGCAAATCAAAAGATAGCCCATCAAAATCGGTGACACAATCTAACGGAGATAACTTAATTTCATAAGCCGATATACCCTGTCGAGTTATCTCCGTTTATACTATAAAGAATAATTCAAAATGGAATTCAAATGTATAAAAACTTAATGTTGTTCTTAAAACGATTTGAAAAAGCGGAATTTTGTATTCGTTCTGCTACTCTTTGTACCGAGGGTACACAAATATCAAAATATTTTCCAGCTTCATTCATAGATGGAAATACAATTTCTTCATTAGTTGCTGTATTAATGATTTTACGGGTCTCCTTGTAACTGTTTTACAAGTACAAGTTCTTCCTCGTTTGGTGTTTTCACTCTGAGAAATAGCTTGCAAATTCGATAAAGAATTAATATGAGAATCGGAATCAATATAATCGATAACAAAACCATCTTCGATCAATCCGTTATACACTTCATACACGAAACGATGGCAGTAATATTTCTTCTTTCCAGCGCCAAACATCAAATATCCCCGATTAGACACAAAACCAACTGGCTTCTTCAATCTTCGGTTTCTGATAATACCATCACGGGACGCTTCGTAGTTTGCAATTACAGGGTGCGGTTGGAATTCTTGGTTCATTTATATACTATACTATTGTTTGTCTAATTAATTATTTGGTTGAAGTATGATATTAATTGAGAATCTCCCAATATAATCTTGAGGGGTTATTATAGTTTTGTTCTTGACAACGTCAAGGACGCTGACACAGTCAGAAGTAGTGTCATTAATGGAGTTCTTAATGGAATTCTTAATTCGTTTATCATAGTAGCGCTTCAACTCTCTGTATCGTTTACCACCACAACCGAGACATAATTGTGATATTCCTCTCACCACTACCCCATATCTTATACATGGAATTGGACCAAGGCTTCCGCGTCGAACGCTTTGCATATGATACCCACAGAACCCCTTTCTGCATGATTTGTTACACGGGGTTACTGATCCAATCATAAGCCATTTGCAATGATTCATTATATAATAAATTCTCTATTTAAATACTTGTTTTAATTATAACATGAAGGAGTTCAAGAGATTATCGAAAATTAAGCTCTGGAAAAATGTTAAATTTAATCTCGATAGAGTCTCTGATAAATCAAAGAGTCTAATAAGTGATAGAACCATGATAAGTAAAATCAGCGATTGTTTTAATGAATTCAAGCGTGATGGAGCATCTGATTGTTGGTCAACATTTCGAATTCATGGTAGTGTTGATGCTACCATGAACGACGAAAATGCAGCAGTGATAATCTCACATCTTACCCGGAAAAGGTATTTTTTTAGAGTGAAATTCATTATTCGTTCAGACACGGGAGATTGGATTATCAGGGATAAATTTGAACCCATCTTGAAGGATAAAAAAAACTGTCACTGTGAGTCGAGACTCCAAACCAGGAATTCTGACTGGAATTGACAGAAAGTACTACGAAAGATCTTATCCTGTAGCAGCAGTTGTTTATGGGATATATCTGTTAAATGATAAACCGAGTATTGAAAAACTAAAAACCATGAAATTGTCATTGATGACTTCGTCATCGACTTCGTCAAGAATGAATTGTGTAGCAGAACGAATAATAGAACACTTCACAAATGCATCCCGGGGGAACAAATTGACTGATCTAAGACGCCAAAAAATAAATAAATGGGAATTAACAGTGAAACAGCGTGGGGCGACAATTCAGAATGTGGCAGAGTTAGAACGAATACTAAAATTTCCAATATCGGTAACGACAATAACAGGAGAAATATTATACGAACCAAAATATAAATCGAGAGGAGCTCCAATCAAAATTATTGATCATAACGAACACGCGTTGACATCTGCGGTAACAATATTTCCGCGAACACGAACAGTAAAATATATACCCGGGGAGTTTCCCACTCCAGAATTCTCTGAGAATAAATTGTTCGATGCTATTTACCAGTTGAGTAAAATCGATCCGGTGTCAGTGTGGTTACTTCACAGTGCTGAAAAACCCGAGGGTTGATTTGATCAGTTTGTAAGACCCAATGGAGAATTATACCGTACCGAAGCCCTCCATGACAAGATGAAAAAACTAGCTAGTAGTTTCTCGAAGAGTTTCGACGATGAACAATTACTAACAAATTGCTTTACAATTCCGTCGGTTGCAGCTCATTTTGCGAGAAAGAGAAACTCCTGGAAACCAACACGAGCTGAATTTCTCACAGACATCAAATCAAGCTGCATCGAATACAACCACGGTGGATTATGGAATACAAAATACGACCCCAAAAATATTATTTCGGTTGATATAGTCGCGTGTTATCACAGGAATTTTCTCTGGTACGGAGAATTCGCTAAATACTTCAAGCGATTTGGACATCCCACCCGTGAGATGGCATGTGTTGCGATTAATGGATTACTACCCGATTTTGATTTAACCGGATTTGCTCGTGTGGTATCATTAGAATTGGCTAAAGGACTTCATCCGTGTTGTTATGTCTGGATTGGTAGACATATGTCTGCGAAACATTGGATGCCAATAGTGCTGTTACGGTATATGATTGATTGTAACATGCTGATATCGCTGATTGTCAGTGAAGCAATTATATCATATCGAGCACAGACTGAGGTCTGGTTGCCACAACCTGATCTAGATAGTATAATCAGCGAACAACGAAAACAATTTCCCGATCTGGACAAAGAATATATCATGAAATGGTCCAAACTGTTATATGAAATCAGAAACAAAGACGCAAAAGATCTTGGTAGAAGAATAATTGGTAAATTCACTCAAGGTGGTAAATACGACAATACAAGAAATTCTTCACGGTTGATTATGGATAGTGTTGAATACGATTTTATAATCACGGATATAACATCTAAGGGTATATATGTCAATCGTAAAGACGCTTTCTTGTCCGATGGAACCAAATTGGGAACAATTGTTACTTACAGCGATGGACACAGTCTTCAGTATACACATTTGAGAGCATCTGTGCTGGCTTATGCTTCTATTAATCTGTTTTCGATGATAAATAGATTTCCTGACACCGCAGTTAGAGTCGCCACTGATTCATTTTACATAGACATGAAACACAGAAACGCAGTAGCTGAATTCACAAATTTCGACGAGAGTTGGGGATCATGGAGAATTAAGCGAGAAATACCGTGTGATTATTCCAAATCAGCAGATGTTACGATTGAAGATAAATACTTGAAAAACAATCAGTGTTCAGAACTATCTAACGCACCGCAGGTATCTGATCATGTATGTAGATATAAAACAGTTTATTTAAACGGTTGTGGTGGGTCAGGAAAGACGACTCGCGCGATTGAGTTATTTCGTGGGGAAAATCCTACGGATTTCACAAACATGATTGTGTTAACACCGACACACAGACTTACCAGAGAAATGAAACAACGAGGGGTTAATGCTTGCACTTATCATAGCTTCTTTCGATGGAATGGGTGAGAAATTTATCCCCGGCGTCATAATTTGGGATGAGATATGCACGGTGTCATTAGATGTATTACAAAAGTTTCTCGAGTGGTTATTGCACGCGAACACAAAAGTCGTCATGTGCGGCGATCACAACCAACAACCACCATTTGTCGGTCTATCTCCACATGATTGGCTAAAGAATTTCATAGACTATTATGAAGAAATTAACACCGATCGTAGAGCACTTGATGAACAATTACGCGAGTTCAAAAAACTAATCAGATTACAACCTGATAGAATCCAATGTGAGATAGCGCGTGAAATAATTTCGGAAACTACAATGAAAGATCTCTGGGAAACGTGGAGACCAAACGATTTAATAATCGCAAGTAGAAAGATAGTCAGAGACACACTTCAGATGAAGTTATTTGAAACACATAAAGAAACATTTGCAACACTTCCAGTGCCGTTGTGTTATAGGCCTTCGGATACACGAAAACAGAATATTGAAGTTGATATTCGAGGACAGCGTGAAAAGCAGAATTTATTGCTAAATGATATTGTGCTGGTTGATATCAGCGTCGTCGAAGATGCATTGCGTGCTGATAGATCCCCATGGACGCTAGGATACGAAGCAACAATACATTCTTCACAGGGATTGACTATATCCGATACAATTGTTTGGATAGTGGATAATCACATCGAGTTGTCGAATTTAGTTTATCTCGCAGTGTCCAGAGTACGAAGAATAAATCAACTTCGAAGAGTTGTCCTAACAGAGTCAGGAGAGGATAATGACACTACAATCAATGATACTGTCACTGGTGATTGCATTACTGAGGACATAATCAGAAAAAAACTATCTGGTTATAAAGAACAGCATAAAAAAAATAATAGAGAATTTGATATTAATGCTGAATTAATAATCGCGCTGAAGTAGCAACAGAATAATCACTGTGCGAGTTGCAATTGTATAATGCGCTGGTGCTGGTCGGATCCTCGACAATTTACCGTAGACAGAAAAGATAGCAGCGTAGGCCATACTAGAAATAATGTGATGCTGACCTGTCTTGAATGCAATAGACGAAGAGGTGCTAGTTAAGACCACGCGGTGGTAATTGAGTATCCTCGGGTATCACTTGTAGTTGTTGTCGAGTAAATCCGCGCTGAGGGGCAGTTGAATCCAATCTATAGATTGCTGGTCTACCCGTGGATCGTGTTATACCGGATATTTTATGTGCGGTTACACTCCAAATAGGATCAGTAGCCCTTTTTTTGCCACCTCCGAGCTCTCTTGCTTCATATAAATACCTCACAGTGACATTACCGAGAATTGGTTCTTTTGAAAAATCTTTTAGCGGTTGTACGGGTATATACTTCTATTTAATGGCGTTGTTAGGTTTCATGTTGATTGTTCGAGTAATCTCGTTATTCAGCGCAGTAATCACAGCTGGTAATTTCTTGACCCATTCACGGGATCGTTTATATTGAATAAATTCTTTCGCGTATTGATATCCAAATAACCGCTCGGCAAGCGTCCGATTAAATCGTTCAACAATTGCCTGATCGCGATGTAGTGCAGTAAGTCCTCGTCGTAACGCGGTATTATGATTCTTCAACGTTGATAGAACCACACCTTGAAATTCCTTGCCAGGATCAACTTGTAATAGATTTGGCCAGCGCAGAGGACCTCTTCGATAAATCCTTTCAAACGCAGAAGCCACTTCAGTTGATGATTTTGTTTTTAACGGTTCTGCTTGTTTGTATCGATTCGCAACATCAACTATGGTTAGCGCGTATTTGTAACCACCATCATGTGGCAGAAATAATATATCAGCTTGATGAACTTCATTTGGAACGGTCACATCAAAATGCGAGTAGTTAATTCGTTTAGGCGGCGGTAGATAAATTTGCCATATCGCCTGTTTAGATAACCAATTAGCCGCAGTGGTATATTTTACCTTCGCGGCACTAGCGAGTTTACCAATTGCTGCTTTACCCCGCCAGTATCCGCTTGGAGAATAGTAAATAGATTCCATGTTGTTATTAATTACCGGCACCTAACATCAATTTACCTTTCATAGCCGATTTTACTAACCATGAAGCCAATTTTTCTTTGAAAGATTTATCAGTGATATAATTCAACGCATGAATTAATTTTACATCTGCGAGATGTCTGTGTTGCAGATTACTACTTTTATAAGCGACATCATGAACATGACATGCTTTATCAATGGCGTTTATCGGATATTCACCCGGTCGAGGTTGGTTTTGATCATCGAGTCTGATATCGAGTCTAGTCCCGGGTCCACAGTAACTATATCCTGGAAGGTGTTTTTCTCCTGGATACTTCGCCCACGGTGTCCCTGGAAGTTTAGTTAACTTGGCTGCAATATCACCTCCTCTTTTTTTTTCAATTTCTTTGATTTATCGAGAGAAACAAATCTAAATTTCTTTGTACTACATTGTACGCATTTACCAGAAAGTGCTGATCTGTTATTGCTAGTTGTAATCGTCGTCAAGTCGTTTGTGCCAGTACGCGTCTTACACTTCACACAATATAGATCCATAATTTATATATAATAACATGAATGTAATTGATTATTCAGCTACCCGACGACGGGAACCTATTAAACATCATGCGATGTGGTCGAATTCAATTAGAATGATTATAATCGGACCATCTGGAAGCGGCAAGACACAACTGCTACTTAATTTTATAATGAGATGGATGAAATGGGACAAGTTGTATTTGATAGCTCCTAGTGTAGACGATCAGCGATGTTACAATGTATTAAAAGATTTTAACGACAGCGCGGTAGAAAAATCCGGCGAGGGTATTATTGAATTTATAACTGATATCGAAGAAGCACCGAACATTAATGATATTGATGGAGATATTAACAATTTAGTCGTATACGACGATATCATGTTAGACAATCAAAAGAATCCCGCTAGGATATTTTCCAGAGGTATGCATAAAAGCACTGATGTGATATATGTCACTCAACGGTATACACAAATACCAAAAGTGATCAGAGATAACTGCAATTTATTGTGTGTGTTTAATGGAGTTGATACTCATACACTACGAAATATTCATCAGACTTGGTGCGGCGGTGATATGGATTACAATCAATTTAGAAATTTCTTTAGTCGAGCTCAGTCAATCCAACATGGATTCGTGACGATAAATTTATACGACCCGAGATCAAGATATCGTGTCGGACTTGATAAAATATTTGGTTAACCCATAGCAGCAGAGGGGGCGGCGACAACAATCATGGCATCTTCGAGGAAGCCTTAATTTACCGAATCGACGTCTGTCCGGTTCACTTTTCGAGGAAGCCTTAATTTTTCGAAAAGATGCCTATAAAAAGTTGTCCGATTCGCCCCCTCTGCTGCTTATAACAATAATCCATATGGCAACGATCGTCATCCTTCACCATTGATTGTAAATATTACATCAACTGTTGCATTTAATCATGTAGGTAGAGAGAGAGGTAGAGAGAGAGAGAGGAAGAGAGAGAGAGAGAGATGAGAGAGAGAGAGAGGTAGAGAGAGATAGGGAGAGAGAAAGAGACAGGTACAGAGAGACAGGTACAGAGAGACAAAGGTAGAGAGAGAGGTAGAGACAGAGAGGTAGAGACAGAGAGAGGAAGAGAGGTAGAGAGAAAGAGGTAGAGAAAGAGAGAGGTAGAGAGAGAGGTAGAGAGAGAGGTAGAATTAGAGGTAAAGAGATAAAGAGGTAGAGAGATATAGAGATTTAAAGAGGTAGAGAAGAAGAGAGAAAGGTAGAGAGAGAGAGAGAGGTAGAGAGAGAGGTAGAGAGAGAGATAGAGACGTAAAGATAGAGGTAGAGAGAGAGGCAGAGAGAGAGGTAGAGATAGAGAGAGAGGTAGAGAGAGAGGTAGAGAGGGAGAGAGAGGGAGCGAGAGAGAGGGAGGAAGAGAGAGGTAGAGAGAGAGAGGGGTAGAGAGGGAGTTAGGGAGAGAGGGAGTCAGGGAGAGGTAGAGACGTAGGGAGAGGTAGAGAGGTAGAGAGGGGGAGGTAGAGAGAGGGAGTGGTAAAAAGGTAGAGAGAGGAAGAGGTAGAGAGAGAGAGAGAGAGAGAGAGAGAGATCGTCATCCTTCACCATTGATTGTAAATATTACATCAACTGTTGCATTTAATCATGTAGGTAGAGAGAGAGGTAGAGAGAGAGAGAGGAAGAGAGAGAGAGAGAGAGAGATGAGAGAGAGAGAGAGAGGTAGAGAGAGAGAGGGAGAGAGAAAGAGACAGGTACAGAGAGACAGGTACAGAGAGACAAAGGTAGAGAGAGAGGTAGAGACAGAGAGGTAGAGACAGAGAGAGGAAGAGAGGTAGAGAGAAAGAGGTAGAGAAAGAGAGAGGTAGAGAGAGAGGTAGAGAGAGAGGTAGAATTAGAGGTAAAGAAATAAAGAGGTAGAGAGAGATATAGAGATTTAAAGAGGTAGAGAAGAAGAGAGAAAGGTAGAGAGAGAGAGAGAGGTAGAGAGAGAGGTAGAGATAGAGATAGAGACGTAAAGATAGAGGTAGAGAGAGAGGCAGAGAGAGAGGTAGAGATAGAGAGAGAGGTAGAGAGAGAGGTAGAGAGGGAGAGAGAGGGAGCGAGAGAGAGGGAGGAAGAGAGAGGTAGAGAGAGAGGGGTAGAGAGGGAGTTAGCTAGAGAGGGAGTCAGGGAGAGGTAGAGACGTAGGGAGAGGTAGAGAGGTAGAGAGGGGGAGGTAGAGAGAGGGAGTGGTAAAAAGGTAGAGAGAGGAAGAGGTAGAGAGAGAGAGAGAGAGAGAGAGAGAGAGAGAGAGAGAGAGAGAGAGAGAGAGAGAGAGAGAGAGAGAGAGAGAGAGAGAGAGAGAGAGAGAGAGAGAGAGAGAGAGAGAGAATTGGGATTTTCCATAAGATCAATGCTTTTGATGCTCCTAGTTTCCATAGTTCTAGTTTCCATTTCTTTTGCAATTGATGTTCTCAACCAGAACGTGATAACTTGTGTGTTTTTATATCCTTGAGACAAGAAGCAATGCCCAGATCTAGGTTTTCTAGTGTGACATCATGTTTCTTCAGACCAGGATGTTTACCTATATTCATAATGTCAACATTTATGCTAGATTACTTTTCTTCTTCACGAAATCTTAACCAATGACAGGAATGGTGTACTTGTATTTTCGGGTTCTGAAATCTATATGAATATACAATGAGGGAATTCTCCACTTTTAATTCGTATGTAAATTAGACATTACTTTTGACCCACATTAAAGCACATGCCTCCATGGAGTCTACAGCAGTTGAAATGACAATCAAAATCTCATAAACGTGCATTAGTATGGTGAAGCGTTAAAGGAGAAATCGAGAATAGAATTTGAAACTTGAACGATTAATAAGTGATCATGTCAGAATGATCATGCCTAAAGACAACTAGGAAGAAATGTGATGTGATTCATAAATTACGTAGTTACAAGTGCTAAAACCTGAATTGCTAATACTTTACTTTGTAACATAATATTATAGCAAGAAACTCCACCCATAACAATACTAGTAGTATGACAGGAAATTAAACAAACCCTACAATAATGAAGTATTAAATGAAATACAAAATAGACTCGGATTAATATACCAATTAATTCTATATTGCTTTAATTTACATTTTTGGATACAAAAGAACTCGTTTAAACATTAATACAAAATCTGAAAGGTGAACAGTAAAATCAACCGATTATACGAATGTGCAAATTTCATGAAACAGTCTGGACTTTGGTGTGATAAAAATAAAAGAGAACAAAATTGAAAGCTAATTCTTCTAACTTCTCTGACATACAAGAAACACAAATGAATAAGGAGCAAACATATTTATACAATTCTTGCGCCACTTTAAGACAAATATCCACTATATCCTTTTACAGTACATTATTACGAATATGGGATTCATAATTCATCTATTTATATATCAATATCTAATTTTGTCTTCCTGACACAAAGGTTGACTGTCATTGATCCCGTATTCTATATACCACCTTCAAAAGCGTGATCATTCATTGCTGATTTAGCAGGTGTGCAAGAGAATATTACAAACTGTATAAATACAATCCTTGGCTTTTACAGGACTCGGATTCCAATGTATATCAACAACGGCATACAAATTTTGGAAACAGTTGTTGCCTTACATTTATTGGTGTTTCTTAAAGGGAAATGGGACTCACCTTTGATCCATTTACTCTTTTTATTTGTATCATACATATTGAATGACATTTCGTTTATAGTGTATTCGTTTGATTCCAGTTGTGTTTATTTCTTAAGTAAATTAGGCAATTATAATGTTTAAAATCGCTTTGTTTTAAACATTGTATTGAAAAAGTACTATGTACGCAGTATATAATCGTATATTTAATCCGACATTTTATCAAGTCGTTAACAAGAAAAACATTATTTGCGGGTATTTTCTTTAATGCTTCAAGTATGTACGATATGTGTAAAAGAAAATTAATTTATTATTACTCTCCGTTATACATGCAGGTTTGTTACTGAAATACAGGTACCACTCCAGTATTAGCAAATCAAATTTAAACACGTGATCTTTACAAAGGTCCATGAGCCACATTATGTGTTCCATTTCTTACTAGTTATTTTTAAACACGATCTGTGTTTGTGTGAAGCCTATATCAGACTTGAAATTCAAAAGTAAAACAATTACGCCAACAAGTTTGTGATAGCTTGATGTGTCAGTATATATGTGATAAATTGTAAACATGCATAAGTGCTGGCAGGTCATTTAGGTCGTACCCTTGACTGTCTAAAGATAAGAATACTAATGATGATATACATATTCTCTTCAATAAGGAAGTTTTAAAACAGGCAGTTTGAGAAGATATTGATTCGTCAATAATCAATAACCAATCAGAACACCTCGATACCTATATATTAAGCTCTTTAGTGGTACAAAAAAGTGTAACTGATTTGTCGTCCTGCATCATTGAACAAAGACATATTACTCCAAATACTTTAAGCAATTTCAGATTCTCAATTAATGGTAAGTGATATTTTATATTTTTCCCATCTTCATCTGAATTTTATTATTGACATAGTTGGTGTTGTATTAAGTACTAATTCGATTGCTACAAGCCACGTTTTTAATCCATATGTCTTGCTTCCCACCCCCTTCGCTCTCTGTCTCAATCAATTGAGAGACAGAGATGGAGGCTCGTGCAGAGATACACAATTTAGAGATACGTAAAATAGAGAATGAGAGAGTAATGCGGAGTTGATTTGACTTTATCTCCATTTTCATGTTTTTAGGGTTTCTCATTTAACATTCTTTGTCTTGCTTGACAATAGCAACAACAAAAAGATATAGCTGAATAGCAGCTTATTTAAAACTCAATAAAAACAATTAATTGCTGAGAAAAAAAAGATGCATTGGTAGATACTAGCGAAAGTTTAACGAAAAATAAACGAATTCAGACTGAAAAATCATTAGCGTTTATATGGACCCAAATCTGAAAGTCTGTGATATGAATGAATGAATCGACTATTATGACGTTGAATTATGCCCTTCCTGCTTCACCTCTATAGGACTTGAGCCGCAATCAAAACTGGAATGTAACGTAGCTCCAGGACCAAACTGGCGACAGGCATGAGTACAGGCCACTCATTTAGAGCATGCATCAAATAAGTGGTTTTGTTCGATATAAATGGGATCAAACTTATTTGTGCCCGAAAGGAGTTTAGTAATACCATCGACATTTCGAGATACTTATGTGCTTTCGTGAAATTTAATATAGCTACAGACGCAGATATCATGAAGTAAATAAACTGTTTTCTTTTAGAACTTGCAGTGTGATTTACAACCGTTGCTTGACATGATTCCTTCAACCCCCAAACATCCTGACTACGTGCATAAGAAATCACAAAGGGGCCTTGCTATCATCCAAACAAATAAATTGTTGTCGTGTATAATATCTTTCTTACTTCGTGGGAGAAGGGTGAAATATTATACTAATTTTGCATTTGATTAGGGTGCGAAATACAGTCCAATATTTTTGAGCCCACCATTGTAGTTACATTGAAAGCAGCTGGTCGTCAATTCTGATTTTGTGGGAAACCTTTAACATATGAAATATTTAAAGACAAAAAAAAATTACTTTTACTTTAGAAAAAAAAACACTGTCCAAAAATATCCTTTTCTTAACATAAAACAAAACAAAAGTTGGCATTCTAAAAATTGAATGCTCTAGCGTTTCCTAATAATCGTTAGGAATAGCTTGTATTATCTGCAATGTTTTGCTAGTTTTCTTTCTTCTATCTTGCAATTAAAATCAAATATAATGGACTCTTTAACTAGTTAATGATTCCTTGAAGAGCCATAGGGAACGTTTGGGGTTGGGGTTCAGCAGATCCAGGAGGTAAACTTTTGCCTTCCAATGTATCGTGACCACTAAACCGTCAGTCCGTTCAATAACGTCTGAAACAAATTCAATAGAATCGATACATTTCGTTAATGTTTCAAAGTATACGATTTTTTTGTTATATATTTATCTTATTATATATTCCTTTTACACACTCTCTCTATTTTCTTCTTTATATTTTAGTTAGTGCGTTTCCCTTTGTTTTTATTGTTTTCGAGAGAGGTATGAATTTTAGGAGTTATCACCACATTCCTAAGCAAAATTTATTAGAAAAGTTAGTTCTTCATTTCACAATGTAAAATATATATTTCATTTTTGTTTAAATGCTCAAGTACGTCTGGCGTGATATGACATCATATCTAAGTTAAAGGCGGTAACCTAATGTTGAATTCTTTTTGGGCCCCAGGGTGACATTAAATGTTAGTTTCAGTCATATTGTAGTATTAAATTTCTAATGGGCCATATCCGATTGAAATTTTTAATATGACCTCGTAATATCGTTTGATTTTCCTATGCGCCATCCTTCAACAGAACGGATGGACTTACAGTCAAATAATTATATAAATCAATCATTACATGCATACACATATAGATACATACACACATATACATGTACATACATACATACATACATACATACATACATACATACATACATACATACATACATACATACATACATACATACATACATACATACATACATACATACATACATGCATGCATGCATGCATGCATGCATGCATGCATGCATGCATGCATGCATGCATGCATGCATGCATGCATGTATGCATGCATGTTCATGCATACATACATACAAACACATACACGTATACATACATACATACATACATACATACATACATACATACATACATACATACATACATACATACATACATACATACATACATACATACATACATACATACATACATACATACATACATACATTCATACATACATATATACATACATACGTTAATTCTGAAAGTTGCTGATACAGGTTCTAATGACTTTTATTTGTTTTATAACAATATCAGTATATGTTCATTTTAAAATCATTTGGATCGAGTTACATTGTCTGTTGTTATTGTGTAAGAATGGTAATTACTAAATGCAGTCTCTTAAAGATGAGAGCAAACATACATAACATTACATATCTAACAAACCGTGCTCATTTTAATGCATTTAAAATTTTGCTCCAACTTTGAATTCTAGTTGCATACATTATATTTTAAGCGTACTAATTTAATAACTATAGAAGAAGTAAAAGTATGTGTTAATTATATTAGTAACACTAGTATTGTAGTAGTAATAGTAGTCTTAGTAGTAGTATTCTCAGTAGTAATAGTCTTAGCAGTAACAGTTGTTTTAGTAGTAATAGTCTTTGTAGTAGTAGTTTTAGTAGTAGCAGTCTTAGCAGCTGTCTTAACAGTAGTCTTAGTGGTTATAGTGGTTTTAATAGTAGTAGTAATAGTAGTAGTCTTAGTAGTATTAATCGTTGTAGTATTAGTCTGATTAGTAGTAGTCTTAGTAGTATTAATCGTTGTAGTACTAGTCTTATTAGTACACTTAGTAGTAGTAGTCGTTGTAGGAGTCTGAGAAGTAGTAGTCATAGCTGCAGTCTTAGTAGAAAAGTCATAGTAGTAATAGTAGTCTTATTAGTAAAATTTGTCGTTGTAGTGGTAATCTTAGTAGTATTAGTCTTAGTAGTAGTAGTCTTAGTAGCAGTAGTCTTAGTAGTAGTAGTCTCAGTAGTAATAGTCTTAGTAGAACTATTAGTCTTTGTAGTAGTAGTCTTAGTAGTAGTAGTCTTAGTAGTAGTAGTCTTAGTAGTAGTAGTCTTAGTAGTAGTAGTAGTCTCAGTAGTAATAGTCTTAGTAGAACTATTAGTCTTAGTAGTAGTAGTCTTGGTAGTATTAGTCTTTGTAGTATTAGTCTTAGTAGTAGTAGTCTTAGTAGTAATATTAGTCTAGGAGTAATAGTCTTAGTAGGACTATTAGTCTTAGTAGTAGTAGTTTTTGTGGTATTAGTCTTTGTAGTATTAGTCTTAGCAGTAGTAGACTTAGTAGTAGTAGTCGTAGTAGCAGTAGTCTTAGTAGTAGTAGTCTTAGTAGTAGTAGTCTTAGTAGTATTGGTCGTTGTAGCATTAGTCTTAGCAGTAGTAGTCTTAGTAGTATTGGTCGTTGTAGTATTAGTCTTAGCAGTAGTATTCTTAGTAGCAGTAGTCTTAGCAGTAGTAGTTTTAGTAGCAGTAGTCTTTGTAGTATTGGTCATTGTGGTATTAGTCTTAGTAAAAATAGTAGTCTTAGTAATAGTAGTCGTTGTAGTGGTAGTCTTAGTAGTGGTAGTCTGAGTAGTATTAGTCGTTGTAGTGCTAGTGTTGGTAGTAGTAGACTTAGTAGTAGTAGTCTTAGTAGTACTCTTAGTAGTAGTAGTCTTAGTAATAATAGTTGTCTTAATAGTGGTAGTCTTAGTAGTATTGGTCGTTGTAGTATTAGTCTTATTAGTACCAGTCTTAATAGTAGTAGTCTTCGTGGTAGTAGTCTTAGTAGTATTAGTCGTTGTAGTGGTAGTCTTAGTAGTAGTACACTTAGTAGTAGTATTCGTTGTAGTAGTCTGAGTAGTAGTAGTCATAGCTGTCTTAGTAGTAGTAGTCTTAGTAGTAATATTAGTCTTGGTAGTTGTACTAGATTGTAGTAGACTTAGTAGTAGTAGTCGTTGTAGTAATAGTAGTCTTAGTAGTAATAGTCTTAGTAGTAATATTAGTTTTAGTAGTAGTAGTATTAGAAGCAGTAGTCTTTGTCGTAGTAATCTTAGTAATAGTAGTCTTAGTAGTAGTAGTCTTAGTAGTAGTAGTCTTAGTAGTAGTAGTCTTAGTAGTAGTAGTCTTAGTAGTAATAGTCTTAGTAGTAGTAGTCTTAGTAGTATTTGTCGTTGTAGTATTAGTATTAGTAGTAGTAGTCTTAGTAGCAGTATTCTTAGCAGTAGTTGTCTTAGTAGTAGTAGTCTTAGTAGTAGTAGTGTTAGTAGCAGTAGTCTTAATAGCAGTAGTCTAAGTAGTATTAGTCTTAGTAGTAATAGTAGTTTTAGTAGTAATAGTAGTCTTAGTAGTAGTAGTCTTAATAGTAATAGTAGTCTTAGTAGCAATAGTCTTATTAGTAATATTGGTCTTAATATTATTCTTAGTAGTAGTAGTCTTAGTAGTAATAGTTTTCTTAGTAATAGTAGTCTTTGTAGTAGTAGTCTTTGTCGTAGTAATCTTAGTAATAGTAGTCTTAGTAGTAATAGTAGTCTTAGTAGTAGTTAATAGTAGTCTTAATAGTAGTAGTCTAAGTAATAATAGCAATATTGATATTAGTAGTCTTAGTAGCAGTAGTCTTAGTAGTGGTAGTCTTAGTAGTAGTAGTCTTAGTAGTAGTAGTCGTTGTAGTATTAGTCTTAGTAGTAGTGGTACAATACAGAATAAGCTTGCGACAAAAATCATTTTCGAAAACAATGACACTGTCATTATTATCGTTTTAAAATTAAGACATTACCAGTTCATAATTTTTTTCAGATGAAACCTCAACCATCATTGCATATATTTTTAATTTATTTTCAGGAATTACACATGAGAGAAACATGCACCTTGCTTTGTTAATATGTGTATGGTGTTTTCTCGGGTCAATTAAAGGTGGGCTATTTTAAATTCCATACGCACTGTGTTTGCTGCTTTCAGATGTTGAAAGGAGCAGAACAAGAAAGATAAATATCTTCATTTAATGGTCCATAGTTAAAACAACAGTTTCTGTTATCACACTTTTGAATTATTAATATTATTTCTAATGCATTTACGTATTTAAAAATGTTATATAAAATAGCAATAGTAATATAATCATGAAACAAATATCATTCTTAATAGAGAGCAACGGATGTATCAACGAATAATACTTCTAAATACTTGACACGTATTCGTTTCAAATTGAATTATTTACATATATAGAAATTATAGGCAAAATTGATGCCTTTCAAATCACGATCCTCTAGCCATCAGGTATGCTATAATAATAATAATAATAATAATAATAATAATAATAATAATAATAATAATAATAATAATAATAATAATAATAATATAAATGATAATAAAGAAATTGGCGTTATTTTGAATATTAAATTTTGATAGGATTCATTTCGTCAGTGATACATTTATTAATGTTCAAGTCAACAGAAACTTAAGCTTTTGTAATAAAATTCGTATTTACTGCATTACAAATAAAATTCGTATTTACTGCATTACAAATAAAATTCGTATTTACTGCATTACAAATAAAATTCGTATTTACTGCATTACAAATAAAATTCGTATTTACTGCATTACAAATAAAATTCGTATTTACTGCATTACAAATAAAATTCGTATTTACTGCATTACAAATAGAAGCAAAATCAATAAACGATTTAAAGGTCAAATCTAAACGGGAAAAAAAGTCTTCCTGAATAATAAACTACATTTAAATTCGTTTGTGTGATTCGTAGTGTCCTTGTCTAATATTGTTTTCCTTGAATGAACTTCCTTTTTTAATTGTTTAGATCGAAAGGTATTTTAAAAGTGTAATTTTAACAAATCGTAATTGCTCTACTTTTGTTTTCAATTTTGTTCAATATATTGGTTGTTAGACGTTTCAGTCCATAACAATTAATTAGGAATGATTCATTCCTTGGACTTTTGATATGACCTTTAGGATGTTTTTGGAGTTAGTTCAAAATACTATACATTCATTTTGTAACACACACACACACACACAAACACACACACACGCACACACACACACACACACACACACATATATATATATATATATAACATTGTAAAGAATCAATCTCAACGGGAGAAAGCTGCAATGGACACTACATGACCCTAAACATGCTGGAAGAAAGAGCCACCAATCACTCAGCTCAATATACCGGGTCCTGGCTAAATGATGTCTACCTAGTTAGTGGATGGTATGACGTCGGCAGCAATATTTACAATTCATGCGGAACCCATTTTCCAATCTGGATGAATGGTAAGTAATTTCAAATTAAGATGGTTGAAGCTCACTATGATGTAAATGCTATTCAGAATTTCAAATGTTGGTAAACTCCTTAATGTAATATGACGTTTTGTTTAACTGTATGTCTATCAATAACAAACGTATCACGTATATAAAAGTGGACAAGGTTGTCACATTCCTTGTCAATGAGCGTCAAAGATAGTCGTTTTAATCAGTCATTTCCACGATAATATTGAAAATGCAACTACATTTTTTTTTAAAGTAAACATTTGTTAGTTTGGGTTGTGAATTCTTATACATAGTTTATACATTTTATTTTTTACAATGTTTCAATAAAAAACAATATGTGTTATCTATATCAACCATCCTGTAATAATAGTTATAGGACACAAAATAATTTTTTGTGACCAATATAACAATATTGTCACACTTTAATTTCTGTTTTTATTTTCGTTTCACAAAGGTACAATACCACAGACCAGTGATGGAAAAGTTACTCGTACAGCTTGCATATTTACTTATTGGAGTGAATGCCTTTTCACGCTTGAAATTGAAGTAATCAACTGCGGAACCCATATGCTCTACAACCTATCGGCATTGAATTCTTCTTATCCTTATTATTATAAATACTACTACTACCACGGCTACTACACAGCCTACTGTTTTGGTAAGTATTTTAGAACACTCACAAGTTATATTGATTATCTTTTCCTCTTGGAGATAATTGATGTGTTGTAAAAGTCTTAAACCCATTCGCCACCCGCTTTGTGTCACTCAAATTACTCTAAAATGTGTGACATATGCTCAAGTCAGTGGTGATTAGAGTAGGTCCCAAGGTAAATTATAGTTGTATAAATCAGCGGACCAAGATTTGCATTTTCGTAGAGTTCGAAATCAGATTTCTCCGACCTGTATGCTATTGTTTCACTATATTGAAAAGTTCACTGTTTATATAATTACGCATCCTCCCGTATGATCAAGAGATAACATTTTCCACCACTTAGTGTGCTCATTATAATAACCTTTTTGTTCTGTGGTACTTGGAGTTAGTTACTGGGTCGATATATCCGATTTAATTATTGGGTCGATACGCGGATTTTCTGATTTGCACGAATGATTGTATTATGGATTATGTGGCACCCAGTTTAGGGGGTATATGATTGGATAAGGGGTATCACTGCGTATTATAGTTTGAACAGAGTGTATGCCATTGATGTGATATGACTTTGCTTCACGAACTTTGCCAAAGCGTTGAATCCTGATAGACGCCAGGTATTAAGCTTTAAGCTATATTTCCCTTTCTGCACAAATTACTGCAGATAAGTTATTGTTTGGAATTTAGTGGGATACTAATTTGATATGTTGAATCGCTAAAACACGTACTTTCAGCAAGCGTTGAACCCCGATATAATAATAATAATAATAATAATAATAATAATAATAATAATTATAATAATTACAGTAATAATAATAATATTAATAATAAAATAATAATAATGATGACTTTGTATAGCGCCTAATCTTTCGAAGCTCTAAGCGCTTTACACCATCTATAATGATATGACTACACTACAGAAAAACAAATGACAAAAACAATGAAATTGCAGCCAAGACAGTATGTGCCGTAAACTGAGGTGCCCAGTTCGAATTTCGGTATAAATGGAACCATCACCGTGAATAATAAACCAAGTTTCTTGTTTTCCTACCCCTTGCGTTTGTATCCCTTGCTTTTTTATGCCTTGCTTTCATATCATGCACTTAACCACAGAACAAGTATTGAGCAAAGTCGAAGTAAAGGTTCATTATTCAAGAGGGAAGCAAAACTTTATTACTGAGTTAAATGCAAAACCCCAATTCGTTTTTATATTAAACATTGTATTATTTATATATGAAGTTCTAATTATAAACCGTCACTTATTTTATAAAGAAAAAGGCTTATCCTTTGATCCCAAGTTTTTTTCGATCCACAATTATATGATAGAATAAGAAGAGAATATTTCCATTCATCGAGTGAATAACGGATATATTGTATCGAGTTGGTGAAATATTGAGAATTTGCACGAGTGGCAAAGTGATTCATGCACGATGTGAAATGGAACCTATTCACTCAAATCAAGCAACTTGTCTTATTATTTTAGCTTTCAAAAAAACTGGTTTACTAGAGTGTATAACATATATATAATTTCAGCTGCTCACCTGTTATGTTATGCTATGTATATTAGAGTGGAAAATATTAGAAATATAATTGTATTTTCTAATTTAAGGCAAGAAAATACACACGTAAGTAAAAAATAACTAATTTATCAGTGACATTTGCACTTGGTTATCGCTGCTTTGTGTAATAGGTCAACACGCTACCATTGCGCCAAGGGATTGGCTACATAGCAGATTCAATCATTTGGTCATACTGTTATTAATGCTTAGTTTTAAAAGAGTTCGTTAGAAGAAGAAAACAAATTCACTCCATTTAAATCATCTACAGTATTTATATTGTTTATAGCAGACTAGCAAAAAAAAAAAAATCAAAACATACCCAACTAGTTAGATAATTATAATTTATAAGGAGTATATGTTTGGTTCTTTTGTCCTTATTTATTTTAACTCACAGAATGCCTTTGAATTCTGTGAAATATAGTCTTTAGCAAATTTACAGGGATAAGAACCCTCGTTGGACTGATATCGAACCATATTAGTGTTAAATGTATAAGGACCGCCGGATTAGTAAAGATGCTATCACACGAACTAGCTACTTCGATATATGCGCCTGACTACTCTGCGTGTGTCGGTGTGTGTCTGTGTGTGTGTGTCACACTGCAGTCATAAAGCTACAATGTATGCAGTGTGACAGTTTATAGTGATGTCTAGCAGTGGGGCATCATGCCTCTGACATGTAGCATGATGTCATTATCCTGACACTAGGCCCACCAGTCTCAACACTAACCTCTTAATGCTGATCGCCGTGCGAGACAGCTGTTAATACCATTTTTGTAAGTCTTTGGTATGACTCGGCTGTGGATCGATCTCACAACCTACCGCATCTGAGGCAGATGCTCTAAACACGAGGCCACCGGAGTGATCTCTATGTTACAAATTAGAAATAAATGATATCTTAAAACTATCATACTATCATTTTCAGCTAAAAGCAAACCTTTATGAAGTACATTGCCTTCCACTGTTACAAGTTACTTTCGTTTGAATTTCACCATCTTGTTCAACAGTTTGCATTTATGTAATTCCCAAAATAGGATTACCTGATCGAGAAATCGGCATAAAGCTCGTTTAATTGTTAACTAACGTTACAGACAATTTCATACAAGGACTATATTCAAGCGGGTAAGATAGAATCTGTAGTTATCAGCCAATGGAATAAAAGAACAGACATTCCAGCCTTCAAATTTATTAACCAATCCATGCATTTATTTTTGTTTCTTCTAGACCAATCTGACCTTTCGCCGGTCTCCCTTAAGGTACAACCGTTGCTTTTCTTCGCCGATGTAAATGCAATAGATGGACAAAGCTTTAAAAAGCCACGACTGTTATTTCGTTGTCAGATCAATGGAAACATGACCGATGACATCTACTATTCAGTATCGTGGTAAGCTTGGTATACATATTTATTTTATCAGAAAAAGCCAAAAACCTCCAAAACCTCTTGTTATGCATCATTTATATTGTATGTTTTGAGCTTTGAATATTTTGAAAGCGAACATTTAACAATTTGATGAAAATTTCCATTTTAAAAAATTCAGAAACTGCTACTACCGCATATATTTAGTCGGGATATATATATATATATATATATATATATATATATATATATATATATATATATATATATATATATATATATATTGGTAACAATTATTTGTTCCTGTGTTAATACAAGTCTTTGGAATCATTTTGAGGTTCAGATATAATTTGAGCGGAATGGTATTTTTTTAAAATTATTCATTTAGTTTAGATCAATCACATTGATATTTTCGACTTAAGCAATAATTTGGGATTGGAAAGCACTCTTCAATGTATTTTTTTGGTTATATTATTGTGATACATTTATTTATTAAAGACTATCATAAATCATTCCGAACACTCCATAACTTAGAAAGCGTAGCAGAACATTGGTATTATTCTGAAATAAATTGTTTATTAAATTGTTAATTTCTTTTTATTTCCTCTGACATAGTTTAATCCAAAGAGTCATAACAGTAAATTGTTACATATCTTGATTAATACGCCATTTTTTAAAGGTACTTAAAGACTTAAAAAATATCAACGTATCAGCTGAGGAATATTTCGTGACAAATGAGAGAGTTTATTCCAAAGACGGAAGGGTTTTAGTTATAACGATAAATATGTCTATGTGTATTTGGGTATATTAAATGAACAGGGCCACAAAAGAACTTGAGAGAGAAATTTAAAATTCGATGTGACATTGTTAGCATTGCATTACATTTTTGCCTTGAAATGTTTTTATCTTAATGCATATGATCTTTATTTCATACTGGGCTGCGGAATTAAAATACAAATTGACGTATGATGTACTGACGATCAAACACAACTAGATTAGAGAATATAATATCTCCCAATAAAATGTCCCCTGCATAACTAAGTTAATGTTCGGAACTCTGAGAAAGACAAGATATTTTGAAAAGAATGTTGTTTTAAATAGAATTAGAAAATAACAACGGTGCCATTCAAGATTTCTAGCTAAAATTAAAACTTCATTACTACCTTTCCTATTATAATCAGTATATTTATCATCATTCAATAATTTTGTGTTATTTTTAATTCAAACATTTGATTACATACGCTTATATTACAGAAAGAATGAAAGTTTAGGAAGATTTTAGCAATTTATTTGAAATTTAACAAAAGCATGGAACAATGGTATTTGTTTCCACAGGATGATTTTATATTAGGAATAAATTGCTGCGAGCAAGCATTGAGATACAGTCGATAGTCCTCCTGACAATGTTATAATGTTTTTCTTTCCTCAAGCATACAGTCAAGTACCATATATAGTCATGTTTGATAATGAGGCAGAAAAGTTATTTCAATAATAATAATAATAATAATAATAAAAAATTATGTTTACTATTATAATTATTATTCTTATAACTAAAATTATTGTTGTTATTATTTTATTTATTTTATTATTATTATAATTATAATAATAATAATAATTATTATTATTATTATTATTATTATCATAATTATTATTATTTTTTAAATTATTATTATTATTATTATTATTATTATTATTATTATTATTGTTATTATTAAGTCTATTACGAAAACTGAAGATCAAGATTAAATAAAAATTTAAATAAATATCATACGGAGTCGAGCATTCTGAGAACACTTTCTACGAAATCGCGATATACCGATGCTTTCTGCGCTATTCCTACTTTTGCATACTACCTGTTATTCCTGCCACAACAGTTTAATATATTCTTCGCCAAAAACAAAGATACACATAGGTGATATTATCAGGAAAGATAGTTTGACTGCGGACTCATCAGGGTCGTCATTTCTTTTATTAATTTACTTGATCCAGTTTCGACCTAACCCCCATACAATTTCGTATACATCCCATGTGCTGTCTAGAACTGTATCCAGCTATCTTAATTTTATTTTTCATATTTGTTAAACACGTGACTAATTCTTTGTCAGGAAATACACCAATCACCAGATCTCATAAAGTCATACAACTTAAGTCTAACGAGCGATGTCATATGTCAGCTGGCTGGTGATCAAGTTTTTGAGTATTTTTGGTGAAGTCACTGATGCATTAAACTTCCATAATACTATATTACCATTACAATTATTATAATGTATCATTAGATTACAGTAAAAAAATAAGCTCTTTCTTTTAGTATTTTTGGCAATTGAATTTTTCACTAGATTTTACTTAATTTGCTTATGGGGGTAGTGGCATTTGATGCTCTTATATGACGTTTATACAATATAAGAGTTCGAGATAAAATAAAAAAATGTGAAATTTATGTTTCGTTTTGGCAAATGTACGTATTAATGGTATTCCATCCAAAAACAGTAGGTTACAGCGGTATCCTTATATATATATAATACACTGCCTATAGTGTATAATATATACAAACATAGCTACTAATCTAGTTTACATTAATGTCGACTACATCCATTTTTTACTCATGCAAAGCGGCTGTCTCAAGATTGGACCGTTTCCTATACCTCTCATTTTATATTATCAGGTATGTCGACGAGGAATATCTACTGAGCAGAGGCCCAGTATTAATCTCTGACATAGATGACACCAACCTTAATGAGAATGAATTGATTGAAAGGGGCCTCAAACTGGATATCAATGTAATTATTCTTACACAGAGAGATTCTTAGAAGTACTCTCATTAATCTCAGTAACAACTACCTAAAAGAGCATGAGGATACATACATACATACATACATACATACATACATACATACATACATACATACATACATACATACATACATACATACATACATACATATGGGACAAACTAACCCATCATGTGAGTCCATCATAAGTGTAAGTAGAAGTGGAGAAAGTGCAGCTACTTAACTTTTCATAATAGTTTTCTTTTCTTTTCTACTAAGGAGTACAATCTGATACAATTGTTTCTCCGTGATTTACATCTTCATAGTCAAGTTTCTCAATCGATCCTGAGAAAACCTTTATTCCGCCTCTCAATTAGCACCATCTGTTTCTAAAATAAATTGGCTTGAACAAAGAATCGTCAACTAATAAATGTGTCCTTAATATTCTAAATCATGCTGTCCAAGTCATTCACCACCACATGCCAGTTTCGTGGATCTGTATCTTAATATATTCATAAAAGTCTCCTTGCTCCCCACTCCTTGAATATATCATGCAACCACCAAAACCATGCCATATGTTAAAAAAGATTTCGTAAGATTATGAACCCAAAAGGTTGAGTTACTAGTTGTACCCTCACGCTAACAAATCTGCAATCAGGGCAATCGAATATCTGACATTTTAAGCAGTTTCATCCAACATTTAATTGGTCATATCATATATGCGGAGTCAAAATAGGTAATACCTAATTATCTACAAGATCATCTGAATAAAGTTCAAGAATCAAATTCAAAGTCATTACCATCATAAATTAACTTTGCTAGACATCACTTAATTCATTTATTTATTTTATATTAAGCTTATGTTTACTTGATCGACTGCATGCCAATTTGCTCTGTTAAGATATGCGCTAATTAATTTTAAATTTCAGATATTTTGATTTGTGCATAGTTTACAAAAAAAAATATATTTTACCACAAAAAGGATCTATCTCAGTAATTCTTATACTTATATTGTGAGTTCCCGATATATCTAGGGCTGTATTTAAGTGTCTGACAACTCTCAGAAGAAACGAATTAATAAGTTGGATTTTTTGGTTTAACTCTGCTCAGTTTTATTAGTGTTCTTACCTGTCGTTATTTTGGACGTTTTACGGTTCTTTCTTCTTTTGGTTTTGAAGATTAAATGCATCATGAACACCAGCAACAGTACTGAAGGCTCTATGGAAAATAGCACGTCAGAAAGTTCTCCATTTTGGCTGGGAATACGGGTAAATGCAAATCTTAAACAGTATTCCTTTGCGTACAATATATGATTCACTGATGTAAGAGAACAATTTAAATTATAATACTGATCTTTCAACTAAGTATTCATTAAAACTAAAAACTTCATTTTATAAAATAAATTAATTTGAAATGATTATTATTATTATTATTGTTGTTTCTATTACGGTAAAATAAGTGAATCAGAAGTACAATATGCTATGAAACTGATAAAGTCAGGAAAATCAGGTGGAAATTGATGACCTTTCGATTGACATTTAAAGGTAGCGGGAAAAATTACGGTAGCTATCTTAGTATCTGTGTCAATAAAATGTGTGATCTTTGATAAATCCCCAAGGTTGACCCACATTTGTTATTAAACCCATTCTCAAAAGAGAAACATAAATATGCCTTTGAAAAATTATAATGGATTTTGCCTCTTACCAGTTCTTTGCTAATTTTAACCTCCAATTTAAATGAGAGAATAGATAACTTGATCAAGGAAAATTAAATTTTAGATGAAGAGCCGTCTGATTGTTGAAGTGCATATTTCACTATAGATAATACATTTACTCTAAACACATTGATATGAAACATCTGAGGAAATAACGAGGTAGGTTGAATGCCCGTTTTGTCGATTATAAGTTGTTATTATTATTATTATTATTATTTTTATTATTATTATTGAAAGTTGTTAATATTATTATTATTATCATTATCATTATTATTATTATTATTATTATTATTATTATTAATCTTTTGTTAATCATAGCATCGTTATGTTTTGTAGATGAACCATTTAATACATGAATGTAAATCAGAATTTGTTTGATTATGCATAGTGTTGTTATTATTATTATTATTATTATTATTATTATTATTATTATTATTATTATTATTATTATCATTATAATTATTTGAATTATCAATACTATTATTATATTATGATTAATATTATTTTTAGACGAAACTAATGATATTATCATTTATTATTATTAAAATTAATATTATTATTATTATTAGAAAGTTGTTACTATATTATTATTATTATTATTATTATTATTATTATTATTATTTTGATTTTACTGAACATTAAATACGTGTAATTACCAGCTCAGCATTATAACTTTAATGCGAAAGTTGGTGGCTCGTGTTTATAAACATAATAGTTTGGAATTCTAATTATATTGTCAAAATAAATTTAAAATTGCATTTCAAGAAGTAAATCCAATGAATCATACTTTGTCAAATAGCCATAATTGAGCAACAAAGATTATTACCATGCTGTGAGAGAAGGAAGCTTTTTCTGGTATAGCGTTCAAGCTTATCATATCATCAATTGATATATAAATAAAACATATTTCTTCTGTTGTGTTTGTCAACATAAAGCATAATCATTTAGATAATTTGGTATATGTATTAGTTAAATTGGCATAAACGTTTAATATGCATTTACTTGTTTAATATTATTTACTGGTCTTTATTTGCTAATTAAATGTTGCTTTAATACACTAGAATTCAAACAACTCTTACACCTGATATAATTAATGCATTTCTAATTATATTGATGCACATATTGTTTCGATTGGGGCATGATTACTAAACGTTATCATGTATGTATCAAAGACATTTCATCAAACAGATAAATCATTGAATAAATGACAACATCAAATACTTATGTAATATGTCCAACCGTTATAGGAAATTATCAGTGAGAATGTTTATAATAGCATGATTATTAGAAGCAAAATGACTTAGGTTGTATCTTCTCTAGCCAAGGCACATTACTCAAATGTCTCTTCCCCCGTCGGTTTTCTCGAGGTTGGCTTTTTCTTCTTCATGCTATCCACCAAATTCAAAAAAATTGATTTCTAACAAGGTAAACGCACAGTTCCGACCTAATTTAATGCATTTTTAGATTTTCACGTGATTTATACTTATCGAAATTGCTGTTAAAATTAACTTAATGAAAAATCTTAAAATGAACACTTTATTTTAGCAGCATTGGGTTTCCGTGTGACAAATAATAACTTCCTTTATTTATAGACGCAGGCAGAATCACTGGCACCAAACATAACAAAATATTTTTAAACATTCCATTTCATTTAAACACAGGACAGAGATTGATATAGGTAGCTTGACTTTGGTTTTGCTATTTGTGCGCTTTGTCCACAAACATTTAGATCATCTCTCATTCGTGAATATCTCAATTTCAAGGTGTTGAATCCAACAGTGCAAATTGTACAAGGAAAGACGGCAACTATAAAGCTGCAACCTACATTTCCGATCGAATGTTCTTCGAAGGCAGCCGAGCGGCACATTCTTGCCCAATGTTTGTTATCAGTTCATTTGTTTGATCCAGACGATTCCAATAACTGTGACGGTAGCAGCATATCAGTGCAAGAAAGTCAGAGATGTGGAGTTCAAATCCCTGGCTTTTATCATCACCAGTGGACAGAAGGAGTACGTTATGACAATGTGACGGAGATGATAATAACAACAAAGGACGGAACAGATTATAAGGCTGGACGCAATAGATT
This sequence comes from Unio pictorum, assembly GCA_030141615.1. NCBI lineage: Eukaryota > Metazoa > Mollusca > Bivalvia > Unionida > Unionidae > Unio > Unio pictorum. Next base: position 8,980,205 of record JARLTB010000074.1, read on the forward strand.
CATCTTAAAACTTCTGACTGGAGGCACAGGGCTGAATGATATTGTACAGGGGAATTACCTCAGTGACGTAACTGTAAGTAACTTACAACTCTAATTGATTGTGGTTATCAGTTAGTGCCTTTGTTTAAAGTTTATTTTTTTAATCTTTTTAAAAATATATCAATATTCTGTTGTCTAAATGTGTCACTGTATACTTTTCATAAAAAGGTAATATCCAATAGAATTAGTTTGCTTTGACTCTGATGAATTCATTATTAACATTTTATGATAATATTCATTTTCCTTAAATGTGCAAAACAACTTAGATCCAAAGTAACTATTCTGAAATATTGTATATTTTATAGTTTTGCTCTAAATTAGGTAATTAATAGAACTGATCTTTGTGATGATAAATATCAAGCTATACGACCTTGTTTTTAGGTTATATCGACATATGAGACAGCATGGAAAGAAAAGGAGTGTTACTCATATGTTGACCCACATATGAAATCGTTTGATGGAAGGTACGTCCAGTCGTACAGTTCGTACACTCGGCTGTGAAGTGTACTAGCACACATGTACACACACACATACATACATACAAATATATATATATATATATATATATATATATATATATATATATATATATATATATATATATATATATATATATATAACAATCGTCTAAGAGATACAATTTGTTTGTCTTCTCTGACTTCATTTTCGTTCTGCTTCTTCTACGTCTTCTTGCTTCTTGATCTGGATCTTTTAATTCGATTTGATTCAGGCATATAGTAAACCAAATAGCTTGCTCACGTTTGATGATACGCTTCTGACGTTTACAGTCGAACGTTCTTTGTCATGTTCTCTAACGCTTTTACCAAATAAAATTTATCACTATAAATATAACCTCAATCGGTGTAAAGCGTGCTGACATGTTATGCTTGCTCTGCTGTATTCATCCGAATCTTTAAGGTCTTATTTTTATATTATTTTATGCAAATATCAAAGTTCTAAATATTCAAGCAATGAAAAAGCATCTAAACTCTTTATATTTGTTTCACCCAAATGGAAGGTCTTTTTTACACGTGACCAAACAATTCAGTAATATTTCGAAACAAAGATAAAGCACGACACCATGCGGTACTTGAAGATTCCATATCCTGGAAGTATTTATGCATATATATATATTTAGGATAAATATTTTGTAGTTAATACCAATTTTAATTTATTAGGCTTAGAAATGGCTGAATAATGATTCATTTTAAGCTTTGATAAAATATCAAGTTAAAATATCTTTTTTCCAGATATTACGAAAATCAAAATGTTGGAGTCTTTGTCATGTACCGTCATAATTCAAGCAAACAAGAGGTAAAACGTACCTTTAAAACTCTGGACCTTTCGTAAAGGAACTTATAGTTTCATTTCTGTGAAGAGTTCATCTGTTATACAGTATTACATTGCAGTTTATTTTACAGTTATTGGCTTCATAATTGTAGTTAATAATAATACTGTATTTCGACAGATTGATCTTTTGCCAGTCTCTGTTTGTTGAACGGCCCATTGTATAATAGGGAATGATACAACACTTTAGCAATGAGTGTGGTGATTTTGTAGATAGAAATATAATAAACATTCTAATCAACGTAATGTCAGAGGATGCATGGAGTTTCAAATAAGAGCATGACACTTTTTAATAATTTATATTACAATTCGTTTCCTTGAAGATCCGTGTAAATAAAATGATATTCGTTGGCACAGAATGTATGGCATGTATCATTTATATACATTACATTTATTCTATAAAGATAATTTCATACCAAGTGTGGTACACATACTAAAGGCAAATATAAGTATAAACTGAAAGTTCAAATGTATTTCTACAAATAGTCATCTCACGTATATCCAACTTTACTTATATTTTCCATAGGTTTGTGTCTTCAGATTAAATAGTCATCTGACGTATATCCAACTTTACTTATAACTTCTAAAGGTTTGTGTCTTCAGATTACATTGTCCTATTGATCACCCTTAGACTTACATCACTTTGACATATTTTCCAGGTTCAGATGAAGACAAAACAGTGCAATAGTGTTGCAACATGCGCATGCGCCGTGGCTGCACGAGCAGGAGGGGATATATTTTTGATTGACCTTTGCAGAAGCCCAGGTCTCATAAAATATGTTTCGTGCAAAGAGAACATACTGGATGTCAGACAGATAACTCCATATTCGTATCAGGTAAACATTCGTAGATAAATTGCATATATGAATTAAATAGTAATAGTATGTCAGGGTAAGATCCGTGAAAATAAGATACACTAATGTACTCCAACGAATTAATGATTACAATAAGAACATTGAGTTAAGAGTTAATAAGGCTTGGTTATTATTGTGTCGCTTGGTCTGTCATAGCACTGGATTTATGTTACTTATTTTCTCCTGTCACTGCATTTGTGAGCCAAACATTGACAAATTTAGTTTTTTATGTTGATTTGTAATTGAAGATCCACATGCCACTGGGAACCATGATCTCCGTTACAATCAATAACTGGCCGGGATACGAATCAACATTAAATTTGATTATCTACCCGTCTGTGAAGGATATGTATGAAACACAAGGCCTGTGCGGTATGCTGAATGATAATCCAAATGACGACTTTATTACGCCGTCAGGACGAATCGAGATGGACAATAATGTGTTCTCAATATCTTGGAGGTAAATAGACACGAAGCATGGGTAGATAGTTCTAGGTAACAAGGAAATAAAGACATGATACATAATACATTTTTTTCTAGAGTCTAAGATATGCTCCAATTGAAATTTTTTTCCAATGAATATACAAATAGTCAATTTTAAACCTCAAGTGTGAAAAGCATGAGTTGGCAATAAAGGAGAACATATCATAAAGTGAATGAGATATACTCATCGTTTATACCTTATAAATATCCAAACTCTTTTAAGTTACTTGGCAAAGATGATTCCATCGATTCTGAACCGCGAAATTTCGATTTAGTAAATGTTCTTCTAAACTTAAAGGTTCAGTTTGATACATGTTACATGTTAAGGGTTATTTACCATTTCCATTTACGTTTTACTGTGTAAATGCCATGATCATCATCATTGTTATGATGACGATAATAATGACGATAATGATGACGATAATGATAACGATAATGATGGCGATGAGTAGTGGCCTTTGTTATTATTGGTGTAGATTAAGCACAATGCTGATATTATTATTATCATTATTATTATTATTATTATTATTATTATTATTATTATTATTATTATTATTATTATTATTATTATTATAGAATAGGTAATGAAGACTCCTATTTCGACCCTCGAAATCATCATCCTGATTTATCGCAACTGTGGGACCAGAGTTCACTCTTTTGTGTTTGTATTGCTACCTTTAACTCGACTACACCCTCAAGTATCGCACCTGAAGACCAGTTTGTACCACTATGCTCAGCTAGCGTATCTTCATCATGTACCAAAAGGCCCGATATACCTGGTACACCGTACCAGTCTTGTAATATTAGAACCAAAAGGTCGAAATAATCAATGTCCAGAGAAATAGAGAGAATACTGAGCAAACGAATTATGGGTTCTGATGTTATCGTTCATAATATAGTCAAGGTAATTGTATTTAGCAATATTCTCTACATTTTAGAAGTAACGGATTCAGATTTATTCCATTATTATGAATTTTCTGCAGCGTGTGCATTAAAATTAGAAACCAAACTCAATTTCATACTGAATTCATCAGCAATGGATAGCATATAGGTTTGTTTATCATCGTTGCTTTTCTAAGTCTATTCCATGGTTTCTTATTTGTGGTGCAGAGCGTTCTAGCGTTTAAAAATACGAATAATACGTTGGCCAGCACATATAAGAGAATGTATAATGTCGAATCCGTGTGATTTAGGGACTGAATATTTTGGATCTCTCAATCTTTACTGTTTTGATTTTCTTTCTTGTAGCTGTTGGAACTGTATACCACATATACTATCTATTATTTTAAATAACGCACTTTTATTAAACTTATATTAGCGTCAATATACATTTCCTTAATTCTGTCAGTAACCGGTGCCTCGTAATCATAATAACTGTAAGTGTTGTCCAACTTAAATATTTTGGAGAAATGTTTCATAATCAATAGACGGCAAGACCTAATAATAGCTTCATATGTTGCTTCCCTAAGCATACTAGCCTTAAATGAGAATAGAATATCTAAGTTCGTTAGATTTTTGTTTTCTCACAGAGATCAACATTAAATATCACATTAGAAGAAGCATTAGATGAGTGTACACGTTTCTTCAGCGGCAACTGCACGACGTCCTCGTTTGAAAACAGCTTACCAAACAGTAATCAGGACTCCAAGAACAGTTCCATTACAAATTGTGCTCTGGATTATACGGTAGGTACTAATGCCACATATTATCTGAAACGTTCTTGTCGATAAAGTGAAAGTTTTGTAAGTTATAAAAATAACGACATTAACGGAATCTTCTTTAAGAAAAACAAATCAACAATTCAGGAAGAGTTTCTTAAAGATAAATTATATACAAGAAAGGTATTGAATAGGAGGAAAAGTTTAAACATCAATGAAAAATGATGATGAAATGTAGGAGGATAAGGTAATGGCAAACATAATTCTGCTGATATTGATGATGACGTTTAACAGATATGTGAAAGATATGAGCTAACCGAATGAAAGGGACTTCTAAACCTTGCAAGTAGTATGCCATTTTATTAGAGTCCTGAGCATATCTGCAAGAATTTGTAGACATAAAATTCACCGAGAGCTCATGTGGCTTAGTAGTTAGTGCGTCTTCCTCGGGTATAGCAGGTCGTCTGTTCGATCCCGGCTGAAACATACCAAAGACTTTCCATAATGGCATTAAAATCTGCCTCCATTGTCTCTCGACATTTAGAGGTTAGTGCTAGGACTGGTTTGCCTGGTGTCAGAATAATGTGATGTCTAGCACTGGGGCATCATATCAAATGGAATTGAACCATTGTTAGACTCAAATATACATAAAGGATTCTTTACGCATTTCTTTCTGTAACTGTCGTTCATTAACAAGAAATATACAAAATGTATGGGCTTTATGTGATATTTCCGATATTTGTTTCCTACAAGAATTGTGGCTTCTAGACAGTGAGTTAGACTGTCACTCATCCGTACACGACGAGTTCTTTGGATCAGGGGAATCGCCGATTAAATCGTCTAGCGATATTCATACCGGTACACCTTATGAAGGTGTCGGGGTACTTTATCGTAGATCTCTCGCAAGTATTATAGACGTACAACATTTCGATGATCCCAGATTAATAGGTATTACTATCCATACGGGGGATTCCTCCTTGAATTTTATAAATACATATTTACCTTGCGATCTTGCGGAACATTTTGGAGAATTTGTAGATTATTTGGGCAAAACTAATTCTATTGTAGAAAATGCTAATACGCTAAATGCTTATGTAGTAGGAGATTGGAATGCTAATACGGTCAAATCCACTTCCTTTGGAGATGAGCTTCGCCTATTTTGTGTCGAATATGGTTAAATCATATCGAACGTACAACTAATTGTAGACCACACAACTAATTTTACTTACGTCAGTGATTCACACAATACAGTGTCTTGGTTGGATCATGGTGTCTCTACACATTCTGCTCATTCCGCTATAAGTGATATGAGAATACTTCACACCCTAGTAGGGTCCGACCATCGTCCTTTTTTAATGGCTATCAAGACTGAATTGCTTCCCAAATATGATTCATGCCCGAATGAACTCTTAAACTTGAAATACAACATCAATTGGTCAGACCTTACTGCTGACGAAAAACTGGATTATACTCTGACTTCTGCATTCTTATTAAACAAGATTGAGATCCCACATTGTGTTGCGATCTGTAATGACCACGGCTGCACTAACCAGGTGCATATGAAATAGATAAATGAATTAGACTCTGATATAGTAAAAGCTTTGTCGAACTCCGGTAATAGCTTAACTAGTCAATCCAAACGTACTCACGGGATTATACCAGGTTGGAATGACTGTGTCAAAGAATTACATGATTTCGCACGAAATGCTTACCTTATGTGGCGTGATAATGGCAAACCTCATCATAGCCATCTTAGTAATCAAATGCGTCAAACAAGAGCACAATTTAAGTATGCTCTTAGATTATGTAAGAAGGTGGAAGTAACACACAGAGCAGACTCGCTAGCGCAAAAATTAGAAAATGTCGTCCAAAAGTGAATTCTGGAAGCATATTAAACAACATACCACGACAACTTCCAATAAATTACCAATTTGCATTGACGGGAACCATGGTCAGAATAATATATGCAACATGTGGAGAAATCATTTTGAAGACTTACTCAATAGTGTAAAAAATGAATAGAATAAGAAGTATGTACTTTCAGCATTGAATGCACCTTCTGCTCGTATTGAAGTAATCACATTATCTGAGATCCAACGTGCTATAGCAAGACAAAAAGGTATTAAATGTCCAGGTTCAGAATTTTTATATGTGAAACATTTAAAATGTTTAGATACTAGACTTCATGTGTAATTGATGATTTTATTTAACTGTATGCTTGTGGATAACTTTGTACCAGATGATCTCACAAAAGTTACCATTATACCGCTACTAAAAAGCAAAATTGGTAACATAGCGGACAAAAATAACTACAGACTTATAGCTCTTACGACTATTATTTCAAAAAATATTTGAATGCATCATTCTGCATAGATGTGAAGTTACAATCTCTGATAATCAGTTTGGCTTTAAAAAGCAGCATTCAAACGATATATGCATATATGCTTTTACGGAAGCTGTCACCTATTATGTAGAACATGGCAGCCCAGTGTTTGCATGTTTTTTAGATGCTAGCATGGCATTTGATAGGGTCAATCACTGGACACTCTTTAAAAAGTTGATTGATATTAAAATACCTGTCTATATAGTTCATACCTTAGTTAACTGGTATGGGAAACAGTTATATTGTGTGCGATGGGGAAGTGTAATATGCAGCGTTTTTAATGTAGCCAATGGGGTGAGGCGGGGGAAAATCTGTCCCCCTTGTTATTCAATATATATATATATATATATATATATATATATATATATATATATATATACGAGTTACATCGTAAGCTCAGTCAGTGTAACGTAGGGTTAAGTCTTCCACCAAATGTGTTATTTCTAAACAATTTCAGTTTTGCTGATGATATGTCATTGATAAGTCCTTCTATAACATGTTTAAGGAAATTATTAAAGATATGTGAACAATATGCATTTGAGAATTATATAATGTATAATACAAAAAAATCAGTATGCATGGTCTTTCAGACAGCTTTCATTCAAATTACAATCTCCGCTCCTTGTATATCTTAACGGTAATGATCTTATCTATGTCAGCACTTATTCGTATTTGGGTCATATTTTGAAATCCAATCGGTCGGATAATGAAGATATGATTAGACATTACCGATCTCTGTGTACTCGAACAAACATGCTTCTGCGTAAATTCAAGAATTGTTCATTGCATATCAGAATTAGATTATTCATATCTTATTGCTGCACCATGTATTGCGCTCCTCTGTGTACAAACTTTAGTGAATGTATGAAAAGAAAACTAGTTATTGGTCATAATAATAGTCTTCGTTTTCTATTAGGTCTTCCAAAGTGGAACAGTGCCTCCAACATGTTTGTTAACAATAACGTTTTAAGTTTTGATGAAATAATGAGAAAGTATGTATTCTCAATGACGACAAGAATATCTAATATTAAGAACTCTATTTTGAAATCTCTTTGGAACTATGACATTCATGTAAATTTTCATATTATTAGTAGATGGAACAAATTACTCTTTAAATATGTCATTTCTTTTTTATTATCAATAATGCATGACCCAGTTAATGATGATGCTGTATATATATGTATATATATATATATATATATATATATATATATATATATATATATATATATATATATATATATATATATATGTATATATATGTATATATATATATATATATGAGTGTGTGTGTGTTTGTGTGTGTGTGTGTGTGTGTGTGTGTTGGGTGTGTGGGGGTGGTGGTGTGTGGGGGTACATTTAAATTTAATTTATTTTTTAAAAAAAACTTTATAGTTAATTTAGAGGTATGGACTTTGTAGCCTGAAATAAAGAATTATTATCTTATCTTATATCGCAGACATGTAGTATGATGTCCCACCGTCATCAAGCTACATGTCTGAGACATGATGCCCCAGTTCCAGACATCACAATAAACGGCCACACTGCAGTCATCAAAGCGATATCTCTGACAAAATGTTAAAGCTACGTTGAAAATCCTAATCACACACACATCATTGAGACTGAACTTTTAACTAATTTCAAGTTGACATAAATTAATGATAATAATGACAATGATGAAGATGACGATCATAAAGCCCGCGTTTCTTATCGAATGTTTCCCATATCATTTCTAGTGTTCTAAACTAGTATCATTGTAACTAAATCATTGAACCTTTATCACAATGTCTTAGCTCTACTTTATTACTCTAATGGAACATTTATGTTTGTGATCGAAACAGTAAGCTGTGAAAATACAGCATAATGAAATAGAATGGAAAATATCTTGAATATCCTTTGATATATGCGGCTATAACATGTAATGAACCTAATTAAATTACTTAATTTGTTTAATGTGCATCGTTAAAATATTTTATTACAAATTTGCTGTTTGTTTGATACTTGATATTTGGTTTTTCATATGTAATCCATTTCCATGTATATATTATAAAGTTACTCATTTGAATATGTAATATACTTTAGAAAGAGTGCTGGTGTAATGTTGTACAAGTTAGAACGATGATTAATTTTACATCGATGGTTTGCACAATTATGTTCTTTAGTACACTGGAAATATGTCTCTGGCAAGTCTACACTGTGAGACCTACAGGTCGAAAGTTGACGAGGAAATACGACACAACAGTACTTTCAGAGAAGAAAACCCGCAAGTAGTTGAATCCTTCCACGCAATGGCATGCATTAACAACTGTAATAACCACGGGAATTGTGTTAATGGTAAGAACTATATTGGCACGCTTTAATAATTTAGTATGCCACATTTGCTTCGGCCACATTCATAGATCTTTCATCTTTTGTATACACAAAAGCCATTTCTGTAACATGAAAAATTGCACAAGCGTTATTTAATTACATGAAAATTATTGAGAAAAATGTGGCATCACTAATTATATGATAAAATGGGACTGGCCCCCTACCAATTAGTATTTAATCCATTAAGTGGCTCGATTTTGAAGATTTTAAGTTTCTTCAAAAAACTTTTTATATTACAAATTTTAAATGAAATATTGTGCCACATTCAATGTATTCATGTTATAGACTCTAAGTAGACAGACCGTATTATTATATCCTATTAATTACTTATAATTTGAATGGCAGGATCATGCATTTGTCATGAACATTACATTGAAGAAGATTGTTCCGTGTCATTGCGAGACTATCCTGTAGTAGACGATACGTATGCTGGTGGACTGTGTCAAAGGAATATGGATGTTTGCTGTGGAGAAATTTCAATATACGGGTCTCGCTTTGTTAAAGGAACAACTAAACAAAGGCTTCAAGGATTTGAGGTAGGAAATGCGACATTTTCAATGTTTCTCTGATTGTTAGTTTCCCAGCAAATGTGTCTCTTTTCTTCATACTTTTACGACCCGTGCTTTAAGTTGTAATCAATTCGTTTAAAGTACAGCTATCACGTAAGTAGATTTATGCTTGAAATATGATCTAACACACCTCACTCAATTATTTAGAGTCGAAATGTTGTTGAATTAGGTACGGAATATCCCTACGATCAGTTAAACCGCTAAAATTATTTGTTTGATGAAAAAGACAATCGTGTTCATTTCAAAGTTATGTAATAACTTTTATTGGCTAACCTAAGTTTCTTTAAATTACAATATAATATTGATTTTATTCCCTATTTTCTGAAACATGTAGGTCATATTTTCCAAAACAACGCATTTCTCCGAATGAAACGGTTTTAGTAGCTGACCTTAATTTGGTTTTATTTAAAAATAAACACATACTGAAATACGTTTTGCTTGGGGGAAATAAACGCGATAAAATTTGTACGCTAGGAAGTTAATCTGTAATTAAAAAGTGGGTTGAAATCCGTCAATATCAACTAACAAATTAAATCTAACATTGCGAAGATAGTATATATATATAGGTAAGGAATGAAATCTAACAATAAGTACAAAAAATGTATATTGATAGCAAATAAAATCTAACGATATAATATATCTTATATATGGATTACAAATACAATCTAATATTACAAAAATATATTTTATATTGGCAACAAATGAAATCTAACAATACAATATATATATATATATATATATATATATATATATATATATATAAATATATATCATAGCAAATGAATTCTAAGAATACAAAATATGCTACATGTGGATAGAAAAAAATCTAACAATACAAAAGATGTTTTATATGGATATAAAATAAAATCTAACAATACAAAATATATTTATAATGTTATGTAAAAAAAATGCAACAAAAACATAAGCATAGATAACTCCGATATATTTTGATACATTTGGGCAACATCGATCAACGAATCAGGTGATACTAGGACTTCCGATGCTGAAGTGCTTAAGCTTTCATATGTGTGAGTGTATATTCGCACGCACACAATAAACTTAAATTGATTCATTGAATACAACAAGTATTTGAAACCCTTAAATACTCAGGTTTGAAGCGTCAAATACAGCTTTGGGCATGTGAATTCATAAAATGTATGCGTCATACGTGATCCATGCACTGATACTTGACCATATATAATGAGCACAAAAATCATTGGATAAAGTATCGTCTTTAACAGGGGATAAATTCATTTAAACAGATGAACACAACCAGGATGTGTGCTAAACTTTCGTCGTTGCAAATACCCTGAATATATATATATATATATATATATATATATATATATATAATATATATATATATATATATATATATATATGTATATATATAATTATATATATATATAGATATATATATATAGATATATATATGTATATATATAATTATATATATATATATATATATATATATATATATATATATATATATTGTGTGTGTGTTCACAGGTACGTTGGATAGTATACCTTTACCATCCTTTCAATGAATTGTATAACTTGTCATTCTGAAAGCTTTTTCAAGATCTTTCTATTAAAATTACACTCATCACGTATCGAAACAAATCCTCAAATATATATATTCCATATCTCTATAATGTACAGATCTGATGTTCAAACGGTGTCATTATTGCAGATATACATCAATGGAACTATTTTATTTGAAAGTGCAACAACAGTGGAAAATATGACTATTATAAATCCTTATGAGGGGGAGATAAATGTATCTTGCGGCTCCAGACATAGGCGATCAACAAATAATGACAACAGCTCGATGCCATTTATCACAGGAACAATAGTGTCCTTGACGAACGATGGCACCAACTATGGACCTACTCAAACCTATTACATTTATGACTCCAAATGCCATGGTGTCTTGACCAGTATTGATGGATACACATTTTCTCTTCTGGTACAAATAATAGATTTCTTCTTCTTAAATTCTTTGGAATAGATTATTTGGCATGTGGTAATTGCATGCCTGTGGGTGTTACTTATCGTTGATTCGGAGGTAACCCTACTTGCAAATATTACTTCCATTATTTTCGTTTAAGAGAGGATATTAGTAATTCGTGCTGTTTTTTTTTCAGTAAATACATTGATATTAATTTGAGGCGATATCATATTATAAAGAATTATTGCAAAATGTTTTTAGTATCAAAAGGTAAAGACACAAATACTTTAGGACATTTTGTGCAGTTAGTTGTTCCTTTACAAATTGATAGAAAGCAGAGAAAGTGTAGGAAAGTTAAAAATATAATGCAGCTTTGTTCTCTTCATTAAGGCTGGGACTTGCTATATAGAAGCTGCATGCTACAATGAAGGAGAAACATATACATTCGATGGTTGCAGAAGATGTTTGTCTTCCCGCGACCCTTAATCGTGGTCTGATGGTAAATGTAAACCATTTTTACAATATAAATATTTTCCAAAGTTTGTTCTTGTAAATGTAATTGTATATTGATAGGGATTATATCAACATGTAAGGTTATTTTTGTATTAATGTAATCTGTTGATAAATTAGCATACGAAGCAACTGTCGTTTAATTGCAGAAGGTTCAAGATACATGCATATAAATAAAAACCATTTACCATCCCGGACTTCCAAACAAAGAAACATATATATCGCACAAGGGAAACAAACATTATTAATTAGGCGCAATAGGAATAATAGCCAATATCATGAAGCTGACAATAATAATGTTTATGCAGAATTTTCTGGAAAAAAGATCATCCCCTGCTACAATTGCATGTCATTATATGATCTTATTGTTAGGACAAGGTCACCTTAATGGACATATCATCAAACATAAACATAATGTAGTTGATCGTTCTTCGATTCGACGTGGACCTCTCTAGTTATTTGAGTGTTGGAAAGAACGATTCTGATCTGTGGGTGCGCAAGTGGCTTCTGATACAAACCCTTGCATGGAATGTTTGTTTGCTCATTGGACAGGGGATGAGTGGGATATCACCAGGATTGTTGTTGATGGCACCTCTTCAGCTCAGCAGCTGCTGTTCTGCTTGATTCACACACCTTTAAGCCTTATGCACAGAGGAACGCCAAGTAACTCGGCCTTTTGCTCTTTGCTCTCAATAATCAGGTTTTATATTGAACGCTTTCAATGCAGTTTTCAGATTGTCTTTGAAGCGCTTATTCTGTGGCCTCTATAGGATCGTTGTCCTTGCTGTAGTTCGCCAAGAAAGAGTCTCATAGGCAGCCAGTGGTCTGGCATGCGTACAATATGTCACTCCCAGCGTAGCTGACACTGCAATAGGATGGTGTGGATGCTGGATATAGCTGCTTGAAAGAGTAGCTCAGTGTCCGGAAGCTTATACTGCCATTTAATCTTGAGGATTTTCTGAGTCTTGTGGTGACAAGGTGGTTCAGCATCCTTGCGTGGCGATGTTACACCGTCCACGTTTCGCATGCGTAAAGTAGTATGGGTAACACAACCGCAGGATAGACTTTTAATTTGTTATGGATGCTGATACCTGTTTTATTCAGACGCTCACATACTATCTGCCTAAAATGGCCCTGGCTCTGGCCATGCGAATGATCACCTTGCTCGTCAGCAACAATGACGCTAATTGATGTGGCGTTGTGCTGAAAAGGCAGGTGAAGCGGATCACTTCGTTGGATGTTTGTCCGTTAATGATGTTACGTTCAACATCGGGTTATCCAGGGGCTGGTTGATGAAAGAATTCAGTCCTTTTGGTACTGATGGTTAGACCAAAGCTTGTGCTTGAGCTGGAGAACTTGTGAACTCTGCGTTGAAGGTTGGCTTGAGAGTCTCCACTGAGGACGCAGTTATCAGCAAAACAGATATCCCTGATGATGTCTGTCATAACCTTAGTTTTTGGCCTGAAGCCGCCTGGGATTGATCAGTTTTCCATCTGTATGGTACCTAATGCAGACTCCATCCTCTCCGTCTCTGAATGTATTAGTCAGCAGCAAAGAGTATACTGAACATTAAGTGACCAGAATAATAACACTTCTTGACATCATTGGTTAATGGGATTGGCTCAGATATCTCTCCATTGTCCTGGACACATGCCTACATGTCATCGTGGAAATGCTGCACTATGGCTATAAACTTTCTTGGGCATCCGTACTTGGAAATTATCTTTCACAAGCCATCTCTGCTCACAGTATCAAAGGCCTTTCTCAAGTCGATGTAGATACATCAATGTTCGGTGTTTTGCTCTTGACATTTCTCATGTAGCTGCCTCGCAGCAAGCACCATATAAATGGTACCACGTACTTTTCCGAATCCACATTGGCTTTCTGGTAGTAGTCCTTGGTCAGGGTGCGTTGTGAGTTGGTTCAGCTGGATTCTGGCTAGTATCGTTCCTGAAATTGAAAACAATGATACATCATTGTGGTTGTCGTAGATCTAACGGTACCCTTTGCGCTTATACAGGTGGATTATGGAATCACCTTTGCTCTCCTGGTAAGTTGTCTCTTGCTGCCACATCAATTAAATAGGTGTTGGAACCTTTATATTAGGGATGTGACCCCTTTCTTGTAGACGTTAGTTGGGATCGAGTCAGAACTAGGTCGTTTGCTACTGGAGAGCAGACGTATCACTTTCCGTGTTTCCAACAAGGTTGGATGCTCATCCAGTGCTTCGTTGGTGGGTAATTGGGGGAGACCACTGGTGTCTTCATCATTGATGGATGAAGGGTAACTCAGGACGATGTAAAAGTGTCCAGCCCGATTTTCCCTTTGTCAGTAATTAGCGTGTTCCAGTTGGCACCGAGGAGAGGCTACGATCCAGTGGATGTAGGTCCATACAATTATTTCCGGTCACTATATTAGTTCTTCATGTTATGCTAGTCCGCGTAGCACTGGATTTTGTACGCCTGGTTGCTCAGCCATGTGTCTTCTTCCATCTAACGAAGCTGCCGATGGACAATTCTGCGTATGTTGTTGTAAGATATCTTTCCTAGAGATAGAATTGGGGTTGGTAAGGTAGCTTTGATGGAGACGGTGTTTCTCAACCAGCAACTTCTTGATGTCATCGAAATTCGCATTAAACCAGTACTGATGCTTCTGATTGAGGGTCCTATGATGTCTGAAGGAGTATTGTAGACCAACTCCCTGAATACCACCTAGACGGTATCCACATTTGTATTGTCGAGAGAGTTGGACTTCAGACTCTCTTCCAGGGCATCCACTAAAGACTATTTTGTAAGCTCGGTGATGTTCAGTTGTTTAGGAGCCTTCTTTCCATGTGAACGTTGTTTGGCTGAATCGTGCTTGGTGATGAGGTGGTGGTCCATCTAGCATTAACACACACAGACTTGGTCACACGCACATCCTGCCAGTTCCTCTTAATGACAATGACATAGTAGATAAGATGCCAGGGATTAAAGCGAGGGTGCATCCATGACGTCCGGTTATAGGTAGGGATGCAGTATACCTGTATTGGTCATCAGCAGTTCATCATCTGCGCAAGTCTGGAATAAAACAAGACCGTTGATATTACTGTGACACACTCTATGCTTTACTAGCACTACATCCCAAGAATGACGAGTATATCTGCAATTGTAACGTCAGCAATGACGGAGAGGAGCTCCTCAAAGAACGTGACCGTCACTTTATACCGGCTGGTCATGGTTGGAACAAAGCAATTGATGATGGTAAGGTGCAGTTTTCCAGATAAGAATAGGAGTTGCATGGTCCTCTATCGCTTCAAAAGAAAATGTATCCGGAGCCCCTTTCGTAGCGTTCGCCGTATCCCATAAGCCTGGTCTTTCTCAAGGCAGCAACGGCCACTATGTATCTGATGAGATGATTTGCTATTTGGGGTCTTTTCGCATATTCTCTCTCCAGTGAGGTGCGCACAGTTCATATGTCGAGTGTGAGATGAGAAATCCTCATTTTCTATTTTGTATTTTGACAGTTGTAGTTGGGTCGCCTCCAGCCGGGATAAGCGGGTTAGCACAGCTTAGAGCAGTCAATGTTTATGGAACCTTTTCTAGCCCTTTCCTCATGCCAGGGAGATGAGTCGTGCATTCCTGAAGAGGATTGCTCAGTCACTCAATAGGCTGCCGCACTCCACTACCATTCCATGTCAGTGATGAACATCCCCTAATGACCTGAATCGCCTGTGTACAAGTTTGAGGCTACGTCTGCCAGTGTATCCACTCCTCAGCTTCGTCGCTTGCCCGGTGTCTTCGGACATTAGTGGGTGATGCAATGGGATGGTTGGATGACAATAATGACTTGCGGTATGATATTGTTTTAAGTGAAGAAGAGTTGCGCAATTCGTCGACATCACCCTCTCACCCAAATTCATTAGAGTCCAGCAGCACGACAACATCGATTCTGCAGGAGATGGAGTTGAATGCAGTGGATGACCAGGACGTATAAGAACTCTATTCGTGTGCTAGAACTATCTACGACGCTTTTATGGGACTCACTTTTCTGTCCGTTGACATGCTTATGTTTCCTGCTCGCAGGCTGCCGAATCCAGTCTTCACATGATAGGGAAAGAAAGCCTAACTAACCCTGATGGAGTACGACTCCTTAGCAAGCTAGAAGTGTTACCTCTCCCAAGATACTCCATACTACCCATGATAAATATATACAGCACACGGTAGACAAGATTAGTAAATAGGCGCCAAAGGAATAATGGTCTAGATTATCAATCAGACAATAATACTTTTTTGTGCGGGGTTTTCTACAACAAAGAGTCAATCATACCATTTCAAGTCATTTAATGAACTTTTTGTCAGGACTAGGTCAACGTAATGTATATAGTATCAAACATAATCATAATCTAATTAGACAGTTTATAACTGCGACTTGTAGAATTTACAAAGAAATGGGGAACAGTATTGGCAATTACTAGATGCTTCTTAAGTACGGTATAAATAAAATTAAACGAAGTTACACGTGAATGTAAGGATTTATGTAATTAACATTTATCATCGTTTTCATTAACTGGAACTTTGTGCTATTGATGCAAATGTTGGTGTTAATTAGAATTGGTTTTTGTGTGGCTAAGCGAACGTCTTGGCAACATTAATCTGCATTATGACCATTCAAAGTACAAGACTAACTGTAACAATGTGCAACCCAACTAAACTGTATGATGTGGCCTACAAATCTAGTCTACTATCAATAAGAACTATGTTTGAATTCCTTTGCAGGATGTACCAGCAGTATAACGGATTCAACGACTACAATAATGATCACTGTATGCGTCGTTGTACCTGTGATTGTAGTTGTAATTGCTGCAGTAATCGTCTTCAAACGCTGTATTCAGAAGAAGAAAAGGTAGGGTTGCATCTTTAATATCATGACTATAACTTATGACAATAATGAGTGGAAGTTTTATTTTACGGCAAAGCCACTTTAAACATTTGTATTTTCTTTGTGAGATCATGTAGATAAATGGAGTTATATCATTGCTTAAGCATCTTGTTTTAGTTATTTTCTAGACTTCGCAAATCGGGTGTTATTTGCTTTAGTTTCAGGATACATTTTGGTTTGTCATTGTTTCCTTTTTGTATTATACCGATACACGCTATGAATCAATATTTTTTTCTCTTAAGTTTCGATTTGGTATTAAATAGTATTAACTTCATGTTCTTCAGGATTGCTGGACACTTTGCTGGGAATGCAACAGGAATAATGGCTGACCACAGTAATCTGGATAAGACGTTGATGTTTTGCAGTCAGCAGAGCCTGCGGGAAGGTGAACGAGGGACAGAATAAGAGTAAAAACTTTTACCGAAAACATATTGAAAATGCACTACGCCTGCTGCTAATTCAAAGAAAGCACGGGTGTGATATAATACAAAAAGGCCTCACGTTAATGTTTCCTCTACAAAATGCGGTTACCAGTTACACTAATCAATATATGCAAACTTTCGTCACTGGATGATTTACAAACACCCATTTGACATTTTAGCATGCATATAAATATCAAAGTGGTGTAACTACGAATGAATTCAAAATGCCGGAAACTGATAATGCTGCAAATTAGGTTTTAGCATAAATAATTGTTTTGTTAAATGATATTTGACCCATCCACAATAGTTTCATGAAATTTGTTTTTAATTATGTATTAAGGTAACATTATAGACACCTTCATTATTTTATAACAAGTAATACATTATGACTAAACGCTGTTCATAAATTGCTGTTTTATAATTACTCAGAATTTTAATTTTGTTGGTTATCTACATGTAGATAATTGTTTAACATTGCTTCCTTTATATTTGTGTGTTTTCTATTGATTCTTCTTTGTCATATATTTTTGCAAAATCTATAGCGACGAAATAGTTTATTTTCAGCTGTTTCTGTAATTAAAAGTTCGATCTTCTTCTTCACTTGTTTTTTGGAAGCAAGATGGACTGAGCTAAAATTATTCACAATCCAGACATAATTATAATCACTTTAATGTTATGAAGATTCTTTTTTTTTCTTCTCGATTTCCGCCTCCGTCCTTCATACCCATCTATCTTTCATATTCTTACCTTTCCCTGTCACTATTATACTTACCGATCTCTGTCCCTCATGCCTATTCTTTTCACCCTTATGCGTATATTTGTCAATCTCTCGTATTCATACTGATTTTTGTCTCTCTCAATCATTCTAATGTCTGCATTATCTCATTCATACTCATCTCTGTCTGACTCATTCATGCCTATAGGTCTCTTAATCATGCATATCTATATCTGGCTCATATCTATCTCCGTCTCTCTCATTCATACATATTTCTGTCACTCACAACAGTTGTATTCAAAGTTGTAACATAGCATAATTATTGTATTTGGTTGATTGCACCACGCAAGACTGATATGGTGTTTGGATATGTTGCATGCTATGCTCATCTTGTACATTTTATTTTAGTGTTTTACTAATGTGTTTATATAATTTTTTCTTGAAAGAAAATCTCTGTGAATTTCAAGTTCTGCTTTATGTATACATCATAATTATCCTTGTTGTCCTTTGCCACATGTAAATGTATTATAACATGCTGTTTGTGTTTAAAAAATGCAAGTTTTATAATTTAGTCCTTTTATTACAATATAGGCTTAAGTTTACAACTGTTGATGTTTCCCTCAGCAAAGGATGTACAAGAATATTAATTATGATACTGAAATTTACTTTTCATACAAACCTGCCCTTGCCAATATGTTTCCAATGCATAATGGATCTCGATATCTATGTAACTGGATTTCTCTATGCCGACGTACTACACTATATATATATATAGATATATATATATATATATATATATATATATATATATATATATATATATATATATATATATATATTCGTACACGATCTAAAACATACATCTTATTGAATTACACTATCCAAAACTTTCACAAATAGGAAGGAAAAACAAATGGTTTATATACAAATGTATGATGAGAAGACTCATATAATGTCACATAATTTCGCCCAATGTAAGCGATATTCAGATAACAACATGTAACTTCTTACAATGTAAGTGAGATTTAGATATCAAATGTAATTTCTTACAATGAAAGTGAGATTCATATAATTTCAAGGTATGGAAAAAGATTAAGATAAGTTTCTTTAATCAAAGTAAGATTCCAATAACATAATGTAATCAGAATGACCGAAACAATCAATTAGAACCAAAATATGATTTGGTCATTTGTATAGCCACATCATTCATACATATATGTTAAAACGTAAACGTGTCCACTGACAAACCATAGTTATTCCGAATTCATGGGTTGACTTAAACTTGCATCGACCGCTTACACTCTTCATAGATCCATCGTGCCCACAAGTTTACAAATTTGCGGTTTCGTCTTTGTTTTGCCTTGATCGTTTACACCATCTTTCATATCCTTATTGACGCACAGACAGCCTGTTAAACCCGCACACACATACGTACAGACAGAAGACAGTGTTCCTGAAATGGGTGAGCACACTTGTATCGGCCACGCGCTAGTTTTATTCCTGGGGGAATCCCAATATCCCAGACCAAGATGTTTTTTCATGGGGAACTCCAATATCCCAGACCAATTTTGTCTTCGTGGAATAATTCCAATATCCCAGACTCAGAGTAAGATATGGATATTTAGTCCACACTCACAGAGACTCTTTTAATTATGTATTAGATTCTTTACTAAAATAAAACACCTTTGTATGGTACACAATGAACTTGATTTTGGATAAGGTGAATAACAAATTACAAATTTTAAAAAAAGACAATCATTAAGAAGACAAAGTATAAGTTAGATATACATAACATGCTTTGCAGTAGCGTTCTACACGTGTCCAGAAGCATTATGAGAGGTAGAATACAAGACTTTCAGACAGTCGAAGTTATTCAGCTTGTATCGGAAACATACTATGGTCTTCCGAACTGATCAGCGTAATCCAAAATAGGCTTGATAATAACAGTCTTTGGTTTTTGTATATATTTTACTTTCTGTTTCAATATCTTGAGTATATGCAAGACAAATACGTTATATATATTTCACTGCAATGTATTAATTCGTATGATTGATTAGGTAGCAAATTTTATGGCTGATATTTCAATATCATTATTCTTCTTTTTTTTAATTTATTTCTTTCGACTTGCAACACAGCCAAATTAAGAATGAATTAAAATCTACTCGTGTAAGTTCTTATCAAGAGGTAATTTGATTTAAATAGTTCAATAACGGATACATTTCATCGAGTAAGTGCAAAATGCAGAATCTTCAGGATTCACGACTTATTCACCCGCACTATGAAATATATCGGATTCCGTTATTCACTGATAACCAACAATTTTTTATTTTTTTTTACATTATGTTCAATTTTATTGGCTACCAAGATGTGCTCTATAAAAATTGAAATTTAACAGAATCCATAATGTATCCTCATAGGAAATATAAATAGTTAAATAATTACATAATTCTACTTCCTAACAATCTATAAATAACTTCAAATTTCACGGCTATCTTATTATTAAGGCTTCAGTGAAATTATTTAATTGTAAATCACTCCGGTGAATTGTCATAATTACATGCAAAATACACGTATTTCACTGCATAACCTAAAACAAAATATCGGATATCGTAATCGATACATTACTTTTGTCTTTAAAACAAAAGGAAGATCAATGGGGAATATATGAGCTATTTAAAGGTCAGTTAGGTGTACAAGACGTATTTAGAACATGGGGTTTTAAACAGACGAATAGGTAATTTTCTTATTGCTTCACATCGTCAGCTATACATCCACTGTACAACATTTCTTGGGCAGTAAATACAACTTCATTCAGTAGCGCATATTTCAAGAGTTATCTCCCATGTTCTCCTTGTTCGATGTGATCAATATTTTGGTTTCAGCAAATGTTTTCCCTGCAATTTTCAATAGTAAAAAAAAAACAGAAATGATTTTTAAAAAAATATAAACTGTTTTGATTCATTAACGACTTCTTTATACAGGCATGTTTACTAAACCGGTCTCAAAGAAGTATAGCTCGAAAGAAGTTAAAAATATATATTAATATATTAATTCAGTGTGTTCTTCTAACTTGTGTGTGTGTGTGTGTGTGTGTGATTAGGATTTGTAACGTAGCATTTACAATTTTGCAGACATATCGCTACGATGTCTGCAGTGAGGCAGTGTATAGTGATGTCCAGTACTGGTGAATCATGCCGCATACATGTAGTATGATGTTCCACCCAGTTCCATTATCCTGATACCAAGCCGACCAGTCTTAACACTAACCTCGTAATGCCGAGCGCCAAGCGAAGAAGCTGTTAGTAACGTTTTTGTAATTCTTTGGTATGACTCGTTCTGGGATCGAACCCACGATCTCCTGCTACCGCGGCGGATTCTTTAACCACTAGGCCACCGGAGCGGTCACATTGATTATGTATAACAATTGCAAAACGACTGTACAAACGTTAACGTCATATAAGCACAAAGAACGCTATACACAACACTTTAAGTTAAGTATTTCTCTCCCTCCTCCATCCCTCTCTCTCCGTCTATGTGGACCATCGAAACAAGAGAGAGAGAGAGAGAGAGAGAGAGAGAGAGAGAGAGAGAGAGAGAGAGAGAGAGAGAGGAGAGATGATTATTCAGAAATGTCAACGTATTAAATTTGTCATATAATGGTGTTTGCTTATGTTTATTGCATAAGCTGAACAAGATATTATTCATTGATATAACTAATCTCCGCTAGTGTCAGACAGGGAGGAAACTTGTGCTATTTAAACGTAAACTATAACAAAAATTGGTCTATTGTACTAGAGAAGAAATGATAAAATGAAAAGTACTGACTTAACCTAACCTTTTTCCAAAAGACAGCATATATATCTGTGCAAATATTTATGAGAGATGGTTGGAATTATGACATAGGTGGGGGAGATTGATTTGCTAAAGACATTGATGAAATTGATATGCAGAATGATGAGAGAGAGAGAGAGAGAGAGAGAGAGAGAGAGAGAGAGACAGAGACAGAGACAGAGAGAGAGAGACAGAGAGAGAGAGACAGAGAGAGAGAGAGAGAGAGCTGGACATGATATTATTCATTGTTATTTCTAATTTTCGCGGGTCTCAGACAGGGGAGGAAACATATGCTATTTAAACGTAAACTTTATGAGCGAGGGTAGGAATACTGATATAAGCGGGGAAGAAAGATTTTCTAAAGACATTGATGAAATTGCTATGCAGAATACTGAGCTTCATGTCCTAAATAAAAGCGTTATTGAATGCTCTTCTTTTACTCCGTTGACGTTAAGTTGTCAACATATGTCAGTACTTAACTGTATTGCATTCGCGCGTACTTCATATTGCACTCATAAAAAAACTACTTTGTTCATGATTTGGACTATAATATTTTTCCGAAACTGTTGTGCATTATTCATCGGAGTTCTTGACGACGCTACGTTGACAACGTCACCATTCTCAGCGGACCAGTAAATTCCGGGTTCCCGGTTTTTCATTCATGTGGACTTTCACTGAAGTTTCTCGGGCTTTATTGCATTCAATTCATAAAACTGCAAATTTCTCTTATTTTTTCATTTATTACTTCGACAATTAAATTGATTATTATGATTTATATATATATACATATATAAATATATATATATATATATATATATATATATATATATATATATATATATATATATATATATATATATATATATATATATATATATATATATATATATTGATTGTTTTGCTTCATTCTGCTTTTCTATTTGTGAGTCGGAAGTCGGAATGGCACGACGTGGAGATCTGAAATTCTGAAATGGTTAGACATCGAATAACAAATTGCAGGAATCAGGAACAACACTTCGAAATTTTGAGCGACCGTTTTTCATCGACTTTCTTGCATTATATATTCTGCTCGTGACTTGAGGGAGAGAGTGAGATAGTAAGATAAGTTGGTGAGTTCTACCATTAGGTCAATAATTTTGGTGCCTCTACTTTGCACATACTTCATCTCGTTTGCAACTTACGTTCTCAACCAAAGCGTGATAACTTGTGAGTTGTATGTCCTTTAAACAACAGGAAAACCGCAGATCTAGGTGTTCTAGTGTGACATCATATTTTTTCAGAGCAGGATATTTACCTGTATTCAAAATATTAAAAAAAATGATCGAGTACTTTTTTTCCCCATGAAATCTTAATCAATGACTAGAATGGTCTACTTGCTTTTTTGGGTTCAGATATCTATATAAATATACAATGAACTGTTGCAATAAAGCAAAAGGGAATTCTCCACTTTTCATTCTTATGTAAGTTAGACATTACTTTTGACCTTAGTTAAAGCACATTTATCCACGGAGTCTACCGTAGTTAAAATGTCCCTCAAAATCCCATAAAAGTGCATTAGTATGGTGAAGTCTTTTACTCAGTAAGAAAGGAGAAATCGAGAATAGCATTTGAACACTTAATGACTTGTATGTGTGGTCTCATCTGCCCGATTATACCTTGAACGAATTAACAACCAAAAGAACATTGAAGCCTTCGAACATTTTTACATTTAAACATTATCTGTGTAGAAGCTTACTGTAGGTTAAATTTTGAAATCTAAACAAATTAAAGCATGAGAATACAATGTATGTCACGAATGGCGTTCTGAGTCACTTTTATATCTGTCTGTATATTTGTTTGTCTGTGTTGAAGACCCGAACTCTCGACTGCGTTGAACAATATCAACCTGGTGTCATATTCCATCTCATCGCCAGTACCCATCCATATGGCACGCCAAATCGTTCAAAATGGATGAGCTGGATCAATCGTAGGGTGATCTTGGAGCGATCTTAGGGTGAGCTTTAACAATCATAGGGTGAAGTGGGAGCAATCGTAGGATGAACTGAAACAATGGTAGGGTGAACTGGAGCAATCGTAGGTTGAGCTTAGAGAGATCGTAGGGTGAAGTGGAGCGATCGTAGGGTTAACTTGAACAATCGTAGGGTGAGCTTGGAGCGATCGTTGGGTGAGATTGGAGCAATTGTAGGGTAAACCGGAGCAATCGTAGGGTGAGCTTGGAGCGATCGTAGTATGAACTAGAGCAATCGTAGAGTGAGCTTGGAGCGAACGTAGGGTGAGCTTGGAGCAATCGTAGGTTGAGCTTATATAAATATAAATAAACAAAATAAGAACATACGGACACTTAAATTGACATAAACGTTTAAAAACAATAATGTTAGATGGTTAAAATCGTCCTAATTCTGCATTAAGCCTAGCAATTAAACAGTGAAATAAAACTTGAAAACAAATATATTTTTGTTAATGTAAACCTAGATGTTTTTTAGGATGCCTATTAGTTGTTATTCTTCTTGCATTCCACGATGTTAAATCAAAGAACTGAGAATACTAATGATTGATGAATTTAAGTGAGACAAAGTTATATCATTCTGATGGGGGACACTTAGTTTTAAATACAGATGATGGTAGAGTCTGAATTGCATACATTTCGATGGTAGAGACCAAGATACATATATTCTTAAGGAATAACACAACAGATTAACTTCAGCAAAGTTTGAAAGCAGGTCATTGCCAGTTTGTATTTCATTGTGTCATGATATAAAATGTAGTTTCAGTAATAACAGAGCCACTTAATTGTCTTGACATGGCATATCCCAATTATTTTATTATTCCCCCCACTCCTCAGCTCCTGAAATGTCCCCAAAACTATAATCCTATCACATGCAATCTGTGTACGAAGATTTTGCGAATTTTCAACTGGCAGTTCAGAAGGAAATATAATTACAGGTAGATGGATGGTATATAAATATCTTCTGTTCAAGTGTAGGGATAACAAATATAGGTTTGGATTGCTATGTATTTAATTTTAGGGGTGCTGTACATGACCAATTACACAAAATTTCAGTAGGTGCCATATAATTAATTAACTACCCTTGTTTGACATTTTTAATATAGCTATCAAATGAGTGTGAATCTAGCCATGGGTAATTGGTATTTATTTGTTCACAAGTACTTAGAGATTGGGCATGGTTATGGACTTGTCAAATAAAGTCAAAATATACAAAATTATTATCTGATCAGACACTAGTTTACATTCTATCATGATGAGACCTTTTGAGAAGATGGTGATAGTTTGCCATAATAAACTTTTTCAATAGAAAAGCTATCAGCAAGATAATGTCACTTTGTGTAGAATGTATTTTGACAGTTTCTATTCAGGTAATCATATTAACTAAGTTGTCCAGTTATGCCTTTTACGGTTAACATTACCAATCTTGAATATTTATCATGATGATATTACCCCAGCCCCCACAAAAGAGAAGGACAAACAGATGTATATTTTGTCATTTCACTTTTTTTTCATTTGTCAGCCATTGTCTGTGCAGACATGAAAAGTTCAGTTATTACCTAGCGGAAGCTGACGGTTATGTTACCTTTGTATGACACTGCTTTGCAATGACTTTTTGCTGCTCATTTTGACTTTTTACCAAGAAACCTCCTTTAGAATGTGTACTATTTACAAGTTTTAAAAAGAATTTCATATAGAGTTCGAGTCTTTTTCATTTGAAATAAAAATATAAATCTTATGCAACTTTTGTGTTTCTTGTCTCATTGGGTACCAGATGGTGTTGCGGTAACACACACGCTTTACACCCCTGGAGTTGTTAGTTTCATTAAGGTTTTGACACGTTACTAATTTGTAGTAACCAAACAAAACCTGATGGGATCCTCGGTGTTCTACATCTTCCTCCAAATTCAAGACCACGTCATGTACTTTCTAAATTATTTGAGGAACTCCCTCATGTTCGTATAAAACTAAAACGAAATTAGATCATGGAACTTTAAGGATTTGCTTTACTTAGATGTCTTCAATAACAGGCTAAATTTATTTCGCTCAGAATTTGCACTTTCAATATATTATTCAATTTCAGGTTTTGAGGATAAGCTCAGTTTCTTTTTCTTTAACAAAGTTTCTAGGATACTGGTGTCATCACATTAAAATCTGTAATCGACATTAAATAAATAAAGTTTAAATTGGTAATCTTAATGCCCAAATGTATTTAATTTAATATGTACTCAAATCTACTGTCTGTGTCATCAAAATGGATGTGTTATTTGATTAAAATTCCCATTATCAATAATATATTGGGCACTAACAAGTATGCAACTATAAAAAATTTAATTGTATTGGTGCAGGACGGCCAGCGTAAAAGTGATTAGATCATAAGTAGTTACTAATGGGAAACTCTAGACTTAAAGGACATTCAAGTTAGTTTGTGACTTTTCTCAAACCATCATTGTTCAAACAATCCAATATAAAAGTCACCATGTGCTGTTTTAATATTTGTTTATCCCCAAAAATCTTCAAATCATTCCGCTTCATACAAGGTGCTTATTCTGGATTGACGAGAAAGGACGAGGGCGCTCTGTCGAGTAAATGCTTAGCCCTGCAAGTAGGTGTCCCACTTGGAAATTGTTTAACTTGTAGTAATATTTTAAAATATAGTATAACTTTAATTTCTCTTCTAGTGTTTAAACTGTTAATACAGGTTCTATAATGACGTATTCAGACAAGAAAATTTAATAAATATATTACAAAGATTATTTAGAACATGATGTTGATGATTAAAGGTCTGTAAATAGCAGTATCTCTCGAGTTGTGTTATTCCTTAAGAATGTATGTAACTTGGTCTCTGTCATCATAGTATAAGCAATTTAGACTCTCCCATCAGACTGTATTTAACACTTAGTGTCCTCCATCAAAATAATATAACTTAGTCTCACTTAAACTCATCAACCATCAGTATTCTCAATTCTTTGATTTCACATCGTGAGGAATGCAAGAAGAATAACAACTAATAGGCATTCTAAAACATCCAGGTTTACATTATTAAGAATAATTTTTTTCAAGTTTTATTTCACTGTTTTATTGCTAGGCTTAATGCAACATTAGGACCATTTGAACCTTCTAACCTTATTTATTTTAAAAGTTCATGTCAATCCAAGTGTCAGTATGTTCTTATTTTGTTTATTTATATTTATATAAGCTCACCCTATAATCGCTCCAAGCTCACCCTACGATTGCTCCAGTTCACCCTACGATTGCTCCAGTTCACCCTACGATTGCTCCAAGCTCACCCTACCATCGCTCCAAGCTCACCCTACGATTGATCCAGTTGATCCTACGATTGCTCCAAGCTCACCCTACGAACACTCCTAGCTCACCCTAAGATTGCTCCAGTTCACCCTATGATTGCTCCACTTCAACCTTCGATCTCTCCATGCTCAACCTACGATTGTTCCAGTTCATTCTACGATTGTTCCAGTTCACCCTATAATCGCTCCAAGCTCACCCTACAATTTCTCCAGTTCACCCTACGATTGCTCCAA
The DNA here is from genome assembly GCA_030141615.1 of Unio pictorum. Classification (NCBI taxonomy): domain Eukaryota; kingdom Metazoa; phylum Mollusca; class Bivalvia; order Unionida; family Unionidae; genus Unio; species Unio pictorum. The sequence continues at coordinate 9,007,804 of JARLTB010000074.1, forward strand.
GCTCATCCTACGAACACTCCAAGCTCACCCTAAGATTGCTCCAGTTCACCCTATGATTGCTCCACTTCAACCTTCGATCTCTCCATGCTCAACCTACGATTTCTCCACTTCACCCTACGATCGCTCCATGCTTACCCTACGATTGGTTTAGCTCGTTCATTTTGAACGAGTTGGCGTGCCATACAACCATGAGAGAGAGAGAGAGAGAGAGAGAGAGAGAGAGAGAGAGAGAGAGAGAGAGAGAGAGGACAATCTGAAATATGCTCAATTCATTTAGAGAAAAGGTAACTATTACTTTTATCTCGTCGTTTTCTTATGTTATTAATGATGTAAAAGTGGATATTTTCAACACTGATCTAGAGTGTACAGCGACAATAGTATACTGCTCAAAAGATACCTATATATACCTATATGTGTAGTTGTATGCCATGGATGACTCACACTTTGATATACAGACGGTAATTAAATATCAAATTCCTTTATGCCATCACTTAAAAGCCATATCGTTTTCAAATCTATTTTACACACACAACAAACAAACAGAATAAAACACGAACACACACACACACACACACAAATACATATACCTTAACTAGTGACAAATTATGTCATAATTCAGATACTTTTAAATGTAATGTTTTATTGTATTCAGATTCCTCAAATTTGCACATTATCTATTTCAAAATACATATGGGACAAAATCTTCACTCTGTAAATATCTACTCTGTATCTATATTGACAACATAGCAGACATAAAGGATAAAAAAGGTATTACAATTTTTGAACTACATATATTTCTGTCTATCAAATTTAGAGAAAAGAACGATTACCATCACTAAGAGTAAACTAACTCCCACAAAACATAACATAGCAGCTGACTCTTATTCAGAGATTACTTTTACTAGAAATTAAATATTTAGAAATTGAGAGAGGTACTTTTTATTAAGAAAGAGAGATATTAGCTAAGAAAGGTAATTTTAACTAAGAAAGAGATATAGAGAAACTGAAATGGTATGGCCATGTCACTAGAGCCAACAGTGTATCCACAACAGTACTGCAAGATAGTGTCCAAGATGGCAGAAGAAGAGGTAGACAGAGAAAAAACTGGACTGATAACATCACAGAATGGACCAGGAAAAGTTTTTCGAAGACACGGACATTAGCACATGAATGAGACAAGTGGAGGGATCTGGTCAGATACTCAGCAGCACAGTACCTCAACGACCGCACTAGGTAAAGAGACTGATGATGATGATTATGATGATGATGATGATGATGATGATGATGATGATGATGAAATATCTAGAAATTCAGAGAGGTAATTTTAACTGAGAAAGTGAGATATTTAAATCAGTTATATGTATATTTAACTTAGTATGAAAAATATGGATTTTATTCTCGTTATTCGTTTGGGAGAGCTATGTCCTATTAATTTTATCATCTTTCATCAGTTTTATATATTTATTTTATTAACCGGAACGTTTAATTTTACCAGAAAACAAATTGTGGTTAGAGCCATGTGCCATTTTTTTTTCGTTAAAGTTAATAATATTTTTAAATATTATTTATAAATAATTAATTCCCATTTAGTGTTCGTCAAAGTTAATATTTTTAAATATTGTTTATAAATAGCTATCTCCCATTTAGTTTTCGTCAAAGTTAATAACATTTTTAAATATTATTTATAAATAGTTATCTCCCGTTTAGTTTTCGTTAAGGTTTATAACAGTTTTAAATATTGTTTATAAATAGTTATCTCCCATTTATGTTTCGTTAAAGTTAATAACATTTTTAAATATTGTTTATATATATTTATATCCGATTTGGTTTTCGTTAAAGTTAATAATAATTTTATATATTGTTTATAAATAATTCGTTGTTGTTATTGTTGTTAAAAAGTTAACGCCATATTTCAGCACACGATTAGCTACACATTTCGGCTAGTATTGTTGAGGGAGGACGAGACCGGGAAAACCCCCTTAAAGAACCACCGACCCACGATAAGCTACTGGTGAGTTTTCTCACATAACTAAATTTAGCCGAATCTTCGAATCGATCCCACGCAGACAGAGGTGATATGGCTATGATCTATGACGGAGAGTGCTTTAGACCACTCGGTCACTCGGGGCCCTCTTTAGATTTCGTTAAAGTTAATAAACTGTTTTAAATATGGTTTATAAATAGTTATCTCCCATTTAGTTTTCGTCAAAGTTAATAACAATCTTAAATATTGTTAATAAATAGTTATCTCCCATTTAGTTTTCGTCAAAGTTAATAACAATTTTAAATAATGTTTATAAACAATTATCTCCCATTTAATTTTCATTAAAATTTATTTCAATATTAGATATTATTTACACATTTTTTTCTCCCTTTTAGTTTTATTAGAAATTATCACTGTATGTTTGAGCAAATGTTGTTGTTTTTTTTTTTTTTTTTTGGGGGGGAAGGAAGGGGGGCATTTATATCAATAAGATACGTCTTCCCTTCATTTCAGGTAGCGTTTACACCACTTTAAGTTCTGTTATAATTAACCTTTGTTTGTTGGGAGGGGGTTGGCATTATGTGAGCCTCGTGATTTTTTTCTTGACAAAGACCAACCTATTATCCTTCTGCGCAACCACGGGATGTTACAATGACCGCTATAGTCGCCTTCAATATTACTCCCATGGATGATTTAAACATTAAATTCAATGTCTTCCGAATGGCAACCGGTGTGTATCATATGGGCGTTTTTAATAATAAATGCCCATTGTTTAAAAAGTGAGATTTTTTGAAGATGGCCTGAGAGAAGATTTTATCATTGTCACTTATTTGCATGTTCGTTTCCCGATTCTACCAATCTTTCACGGTATTTTGTTTTCTTATTTATAAATATCACTGAATATACCAAAATTCATAATTTGGTACTTAACTGTTGGCAATGTACACCTGTAATCATGCTCTATACAACAGTTTGCCACCATTTGCAGTTGATTTTTAAATGCACATATCAGATACATACGTTAATGCTGAATCAGTTTAAGCGTATTGATACCTTAAGGAATATATCGGATTTTAAAAAAATAATATAAAGCAAGCTAAATTATATGCAGTGTTTACGCAGAAGAAAGGTCTCTTTTTATTATATACCAAAAATACTTCCGAATCAAAGTTTCGAAGATTCATCTCACTATTCGTTTCACAGACCTAGCCACTATTTTAAGTTTTCCTCATTTTCAATTACAATCATTGACAAATCATACAAATTTTAACGATTTGACAAAACTTCTGATATGGGATCAACTATTATGTTGTCATGAATTAAATTTTCAATTTTTTTAGAATCATAAACCAAAGGAATATTTTTTTATACAGCGAAGGTCAGCGATGGCCAGCTGCCTCCTGGTGTCCTCAGCTATACACGTAGCTCCCGCATAGTCATTAGTGTGTTACCTGTGCTCATGAAAAACAGAAACAAATCTTCCGGGTTCTTCTCGATCAAATCGTAGTTATATTATGTCCAAGTCAATAATAACTTTGGCTCAATTTTTGCGTGCTTATGTCATTCACTGGGTTTACTTTCAACACCGTATTTAGCCATGTTTACTGACATAATATTCCCATGCAAAAATAAAGTCGTTAGTATAAGTAGTTTTGCATCTCAAGTCAGGTGGAGCTAAAACGGGTCTAGTACTAATCTCTTCAGAGTGACAAGTTTGATAATGATTGTTCATCAAATACAACATTCCAGTGATCATGTCTAGACACAACTAGGAAGAAATATGATGTGATTCATAAATTACGTAGTTACAAGGTTACGTGCTCAAATCTTTATTGAGATTCTGTACTAACACCTCACTTTGTAACATAATATTGTAGCAAGAAACTCCAGCAATAACAAAAATTAGAAGTATGAACAGAAATTAAAATAAAAGCCATAAATGAAGTATTAAATAAAATAAATATTAATTATGTATTGTTTAAATTTACATTTGTGGATATAAAAGAACTCATTTAAACATTAATGCAAAATGTTCCGGATGTGCAGTATCAACACGCTGCCTGGACGTTTGTGTGATAAAAATAAAAGAGTACACAAATTAAAGCTAAATGTTCTAACTTCTCTGACATACAAGAAACACCAATAAATAACGAGCAAAAATATGTATTCCATTCTTGCGGCATTTTAAGACAAATATCCATTATATACTTTTACAGTACATTATACCAAATATGAGTTTCACAATATATATATATATATATATATATATATATATATATATATATATATATACCTTGCTATATTTATTTCCTGACACATAATCTGACTCATTGATCCCTCATTCTATATATCACCTTCAAAAGCGTGATAATTTATTGCTGATTTAGGGCTGCATGTGTGCACGAGAATATGATCAATTGTAAATATATCAAAACCTAGGCTTGTACAGAACCCAGATTTCAATGTGGATCGAAATCTTAACGGGAATACAATGAAAAGTAAAATTTCCCACGTTTCGTCATAAAACATTATCTTATGTGACCAAAATAAAAAATAGTACACAATAAAAGAACTTTTGACTTCATATATATAAAGAGACATACTGTTTAGTAACGGGTTTTGGTAGGGTGGGCAATTTGCCGGCAAAATAGTTGTTGATGTTGTCGGGTTTAACAACATTTTTGAACTCACGATAGGTTATACCTTGCTACCAGTTTTAAAGGTGAAGGAGGAACCCGGGGAAACCCTTGGAAAGAACCAGCAACTCACGAGAAGCTACTGACAAGCTTTCTCACATACCCACATTCCCCGAATCTAAAACTTGAACCCACGCAGATTGAGGTGAGATGGCAGTGATCTGTAACGACGAGCGTTTCTGACCACTCGGCTTGTCGGGGCCCGGGGTAAAATGGTACTTGTGTACTTTCCATAATTTTACACTACGGATGAGATACTATGGAGGTAATGGGAATTCAAAATTGAATGACACTTTTGACGCTAGAATTGAAAGCGTGTGGGTGGTTGAGTGGGTTGGTGTAGGTGAGTGTGGTTTGGATTTATAACCTAGCTTTAACGATCTTAGTCAGATTGCTACGATATCTGCAGTGTGGCAGTTTATTATGATGTCTACCACTGGGGAATTATGCCGCAGACTGGGAACAAAATGTCTCCTCCAATTACATTATCCTGACACCTGACCGAACAGTTATATAACTAACCTCTTAATGCTGAGCGCCAAGCATGGCAGTTGCTAATACCATTTTTATGTTTTCGGTATGACTTGGCTATGGTTCGATTCCCCAACCCTTCCGCGTTCGAGGCGCATACTCTAACCACTTATTCTACAGGAGCGGTCGATGAATAAGGGATGCAACTATATTTGATAACATACGTCATGGACTTATCCATACTAATATGGACTTACCATCAAGCATGACCTATCTCTCTATATTTGCTGACGAAGAACAGTTGGTATTTTAATATAGGATGATATGAGGACTTACGCAGATGTTAACCATTGCATGAATAATAACGCACCTACAAATACTTATGGATGATGAATAAGGTTATGTGAAGGTGACCATCAAATAAATTCAGATCTCAACATGACTCGCCACTTATTAGCAAGCAAACATATACATTCCATTACAGAGAAAAATTCCTAATAATAGATTATTTCTATTTAATTTTGATAACACATATGTACGAGAAGAAATGAACACAAAACATTTAAGTTGTTGCAATACTCATCAGTACTTTGTTTCTAGAAATCTTGGATAAGGGGCCAAAAATGGTCAGTCGTGTTAGTCCTAAGAAAAGATGGTTCTACACGAATGCATACAATTGCTTCATCATTCTAAAGTACATGAATCTTCTTTGCGAAAGTGTTTTTTTTAATCTTTCCAAGAATTAAAAAACACAAATCCTATCAATGAAAATTTCTAAGTGAATCTGAGCTCAAATCCCGATTAAATTCAAAATAAAAGGCTATGATGTAATAGCCAGCGTTGTACTGATGTGTCAACAGTCTCTCGTTACATCACTGAAATTATTATTCAGCTTTCGAATTAAATAATGAAAAATTCAATTAAATGTCTTTGTTCAATAATTCTTAGAGCAGGTTTGTATTTCTAAAAAAATTACTTAAATTTATAGTTGGAAAGAAATATAATTGAGCCCAAGATAATCACAACCTGATGCAAGTTAACCTGTCAGATGTTAAAGCACGAACGATAACTTTTATCAGAACATCAGTAATATACTTAATGCAAACAACAGATTCCTTGATGGAATAAAACGTTCATCCTTCTGCAAAAAAACCCAATAGCAATTTGTTTACCAATTGACACATGCTTAATGTTACGATGTCCAGATACGACCTTGATTCAACTTGCTGATTCTTACTCTGAGAAGGATTATCAAAATAAAATGTTGTTTACCAGAACTTAACTGGTTTTGAGGGTCAGCAACTAGTTACAATGTTTTAATTCTGGATAATGTCATATCCAGTAAACAATGTTACATTACACTAACATGTAATGGATAAATAATTTTACATCTAACATACAACAAATTAGATTAAATATATATCACTATTTATAGATAACTAGAACAGGATTGTATAGTTAATTCCAAATACTAATTTTAGAAATGAAAATAGTATCAGCAATCTAATAAAACCAATGGTACAATAAGTGGACACCAATACATTTTGAAAATACAATATATAACGGGTCTTTGTTCAGTTCAACAAAACAGTTATTGTAAGCTTTCTAATTATGAATATTTTAAACATCATATTCAAACTAATAGGCATATCAGGTACTTACATAAACACAAGGATCAACGACACGAACACAGCGAAAACAAACTGCAAATAATTCTCAATATAAGAATGAGAATTCTATATACATTAAGATACTTGCAACTTTAAAACTTTTCTGTGTTCCATGACATAACTTTTATCAAAGATTCTAACGTTTTAAAACTATAAATATGTGAATGATAACAAAGATGTCGACATATCTTTTGCTATTTCTTGTGTCCTTTAATTTATGCAATCCAGAATAATGATAAAATGTTTTACAGGTTAAACACTAGAAATATGCAAGCATGTCAAAACAGTCATTTAAAGAATAGAATCATTCGCATCAAAACTAGAAATACTTAAATCCAATTTAAACGATAAGCTCTGACAACTATGGACATTATCATTACTTAGATCGTGAATCATATGTCATTGTCTATATTTTTGTATTTTGTCATATTCGCTTTACGCATTTTAGCATGTGGTAGATAGAAAATACTGTAATAGCTACAGCTATTGACATTGTAAAATATGCATTGATTACATAGCACGCACCTATATTTGCTATTATTGTCCTTTATTGATTATTTTAAAATAATTAGATGTGTTAACTGTGATCAGACTCGTGCGTAGAGGCAATATACGCCGTTGAATGCTAAGCTAAGAAAATCAGTAAGTAATAAATGTTTGAATGTTGTCATTTCTTGTTCAGAGTCATTGCGTACTTATATAATGAAAACATCTGACAAAATCTAAGAAATGTTTCTGATCTCGTACTTAAATGCTTTGTATAATTTCTGTTTGTTTTGCATGTCTTTCGTATTTATTTTTTTTCAACGCAGTGGTGGTTAATCTTTTACTATTTATTTCATTGTATGTCCCATTTGTTATCCTAATTTTCAACTCTTTCTTGTAATCTTCGTCAATACTGCTTTAAGTTTCATCTTCTGTGGAACGTAGTTTATCCGTAAGTTGGTGTTGTTTTTTTTTGTTTGCTCACATCAATTTAAATACTATAGCAATGATAATTCAATCAAACGAATATCACGCCTGCCTACCATACAGATTCAATACATGGTTTTATTATATATCTTTAAGTCCTATGATAGGTGTATGAGCTAGTGCGATGTGATAAACTCTCTACTCCAGAGATCATGAATTAAAGTTTATACATCCGTTCGTTCATCAGACCTTGGAGATAATAGCTTCAGTGTGTTCATGTTATCCAGAAAACAAAAGCTGAGGATAACCGGAGTCTTCATAGTGATCAATTCATTAATTGGGGAGTCGTTATTCACTGTGTTATCTTTCAAAAGAAAGTTCTTTATTTTTTCCCGTGGGTTAAGGAATGGTGCCTTCATCCCCACGGGCGTTTAATTCACGCATAGTGTGCTATTTAATTTGGTCGTCTTGTCGCGCCCCTATTGAGGGACTTGCAACATGAATGTTGGACCTGGGTGAGTGGGAATAGATCAAACACTCACTCAACCCTATCAACCAATCAGAAAGAGTTTACTAGAGGTGCAATGGCACCAAATAATGACTGGTGAAGAATGGTTTTCACGTCTGGTCATGTTGAGGGTTTCGGGCCGCGAGTAAGTAGGAGATCCGATAAGCCAGCCCATGTATGTCGACAGCCTTGAAACGCCTTAGCCATACTTATTTTAAATCAGGTCCAGTTTCACGAATGGACGGAATATATACCAATAATGTATAAGCCACCTGTGTAATTAAATCAAAGTTTGTGTAGTTGAAGATTTTTTTCTAACTCCTAACATACCAATGTTTCTAGTATCCAGTGTACGTATTGTAAGTCCCTAACAATTTTAATTCTAGAATGTCTGTGCGACATATATAGGTTGGTCACTGTTAGGTTAGACGAATTGTGAATTTTGATTGGCGGTGTTCGAAATTGATGAAGTTAGGTTTCTCAAAAGAGCTTGTCAAATAGGGCTTTCGTACCAAATGAGAGCTCTGTAATGGCTAAATGGCAGTAGCCCTTAGAAGGGCTTTTTGATGGAGGGTTACGTAATGGTAACCAGTTTTCTCTCATTCTGGTTCGTTTGCTCCGGTGTCCTCCTGTCGGCGCTTGTTCTTTAGGCCTCCCTTCATCTTGATTGTCAGAACCGGTGTCCTCTTCTCTTCTGGGTATCTAGATCTAAAATTTTCCCTATCAATTTGGAAATACTCTTTGCTGTTGTTACAAAAGTGTATACGGTTCCATGTGACAGCATATTAATGCGGATGTACTAGTCCCGCATTCCTGATGGTTCCAAGTTGGATACAACCTTGTATTTCTGATTTTAGTTTTTAGTAGAATACGGACTAATTGATATTTGGATGCAGCATTGTGCCGCTGGGTCTGATGGTCTTGGTGTTTTATGTATATGGAATAAAAGTTAGAAATAGATAGAGAGGAGTATTAATTCCTAGTTAATGGTATCCATAGTCCACCCTTTTGTTGTTGTACCTGATGTTATTTTCTTAAATGCTTCAGTGTTTATTGCTATATATTTTTCTATCCCTGATGCTTGATCTAATTCTGTTTGGTTGTTGTAAGTGTGTAGGCCCGCCAAATGATTGATCAATGAGCCCATGTGACCTCCTTGTGAGGCTAAAATTTACTTCCTATGGTTGTTATAAATTTCAGATATAGTATGTTATTGAGGTGTTTTATTAGCCCGTCAAATGATTGGTCATGAACCCATGTGACCTCGTTGTGGGGCTACAATTTACTTCTTAAGGTGGTAAACAAACCAGTAAATATTATGCAGGTGTAAACTATATGCATGTAAACAGCTAGGGGGGGGGGCAAAATCAAAAGATTGCCAGTAATACTTCAACAACCTATTGAATTGGATAATGTGGTTGATTACTATATTAGCAGTGCTGATATTTACAGAGATCAGTGGTTAACATACTCCCAGATGTATCTACAGCATTTATAAGAGTACACCAAAAGAACACAATGCAGGATGGCAAGTTTATAGATTTTGATTAGCAGCTTGGGTGGACAAATGTACTGTTATTTACAATGACTGAATTCAGAGGCAGAAAGACCCAGATATATATATGGTGTTAAGAGTATATCAGAACTTAAGCTTCCATTATTGTGTTCATTTCTGATTGTAGCTAAATAAATAGTCCAGGCGACCTCAAAATCAAGACACTTCAAGACTTAGACAAAAATGTTTGCAAATATGGATATGTATTTTGGGGTTAAATGGCGAACTGACAATGATTTTAATGAAATTCAGAAGAGTGTTAAAATTGCTAGAACTGATAGTTTGGATGGGACAGTAGCCAAGTGTAAGAAAGTGTGTGATGCCTGCATTAGATTTTGTAATAAAACCATTCCTTGGAATGAAAAAATTCAGTCTCAGTCCTGAAGGACTAACAAGAGCAACATCACTGTCATGTTATTCTGTGCATCTAAGGTCGCCAAGATTGGTGCAGACCCCATACCAGATTAAATTGTCAAAAATAAAATTCTGCAATGTTTATCAATTCAAAAGCGACAATTGAATACTCTACTCAAAATAATAATTAAATTTGGACAAATGGGATACCACCCCAGTTTTCATGACTCCATATATGGTGGACTATTCTGCGCATGGATTTCAAAAGATGTAATGTTTAAGCAGCAGGCTATGAAAATGAAATACACTACTTTGGAATCTTTCTGTTGGCAAAAATTGTTCAACCAAAACACTTAAACAGCATGTCATCCAATGTTTACAGAAATGATCATTGTGCAGAAATACTAGACGTGCAGAATAGGCTGACACGGGTATATATATAATGAAATTAGAATAAGACTCAATTGCAACTAATAGTTCTTCTAATCTGCAAAGTTCTACATTTTCTGGGAGATGACTGCAACTTTTGACTGAACCCGATTTCGGTATTTCCGGCTTTCAGCTCTTTCCAGCCAAATGAAATGTAGGCCAACAAAACTTGAAAACAGGTTCATTTTATTTTTGAAAATTTGAATTTATTGGAGAAAAGATATCAGAGTAAGTAAAGTCTGACTACAACATTATTACTTACGTTGTAGAAAAGTGTCTTTATTTTAGTTGCCATTTGTGTGAGATATTCCCGAAAAATTGACGTCCGTTACGATGTTGGTCGACAGATACACTGCTAGTAAGATGTTGGTCGACAGATACACTGCTAGTAAGGTAGTAAGACCAGAACATAAAATAACAGTCTAGGTCTTACGTGTAGGACTATGTACCAAGACGAAATTCCCATTCCTTTTCGTCATTTTGTTTCTCATGGTAGGTATCACACATGAGCAACAACTTCTTTCAAAAACAATTTACCATATTTTCATTACTGACATGAATGCAGAAAATAAACAAGATGAATGAAAAGATTTATAAAAAAAAAAACGAAAGTAGGCGGATAACCCGCTGTCAACTTCCTTATGCAAATATTTTCTCCACTATGAATGCCTACTTGTCACTACTAATTGTAATTACTCCATCCTCACGAGGGATGATGACAGCCATATTGACATCATCGTTAAAGTCATCCAATTTGTTCATCAAAACAGGTTTTCCGACATTTCCACTAAGCTTCCCACTCGATGACTTAATTTCTGCAGAAATTTTGCACACATAAAAGGACAATCACGTGATTACCAATAGCTTTTTTATTATGCAACCCTAGGTAAGGTATGTAACGTACAACCTCGGCTGACGCAAGCTACAGAACACTGTGCCATCAACTCACAAATCCAATAAAGTGACAGAAAATAGACAACTTGTATAAATACTTTGATTTTATTTCCCTGCACAAATTTAGGCGGATTTATTCCCTTACAACAACTTAGATTTTCATATTTAAAATATAACCTAAAGCAGAGCAACTTTAAAGACACGTTTTTATTATTTAGTCCATCGTAGCTTTTTTCTTCGGTTTTCGTTATTTTTATTAAAATAAAATTCAATTAAGATTTATTTTCATCACTCCGAAGAATAAAATCATGTCGAAATGAGACATACAATAGAAATGTGCTATTATTTTGAAAATTACTTACCCTAGCCAAGTGAAAGTAATGCAAATATTAAAAGCAAATAGATTACATTTTATGCTAAAATGATGAAAGAAGAAATAAAACCAATAGCCACGCTTCATGAGATCACATACTGCATAATACGATTCGGAAAACGTCATTATCATTGTTACTTGTTTTGTTTGGTCTTATTAGTAATTTCTTTCCACAATCAACTTTCCATTAGCCATTATACGGAGATCGTAAAAAAGATTTAAACGAACATTAAAGGCTTTTAAAATGCGGGTCTCTTTGCATGTTTTACTGATAGAATACGATATATTACGCAAACTGAATTCAATGTCTTAATGAAGTTAACCGATCTGATAAAGATCACGTGATTAATATACAAAGATCACGTGAATAATATAAAAAGATTATCCTTACTGTACAACTTGTATGAGATTTTAATAATGTAATGCAATAATCTATACTGATTGACATCGAATCAGAAATATGGATTCCAAAATGAAGCTATTGTTGACGTACTGATACCTTCGGATTCAGTGTGCAAAAAAGGTGCGACGAGTAATGACTTATTCACTAAAGTAACATAGATTTTTGTATAATGAGACCTAGGCGTGCATCCAAGGAACAAATAGAAACAAAAACACGTTGCCTTGGTTGTGAGAAAAAAAGACACACATCAAAATACCCAATTATGAATAAAACGGCTAAATATAAATTGTTAAATATTATGCCAAAATACATTTTAAAGGTGATGATTGCATACCAGGGCTCAGCGATGTGGAACGAATTTCCCATTGAAATTAGACACAAAGACACAGTGATCCCTTTTAATAGTGCTTTTAAAACGCACCTTTCTCGACTGCAGTTACAAACTTAGTTACCTAATAATCTTTTGTACCTTAAATGTTTTCAACATGTTTTATGTTTTCCAATTTCATGTTTGTTTGATTTTTTGTGTTTTTTTCTCTGTATTTATTCATATCATTATAGATGTTGTGACGCGCTTAGAGTTTCTTTAGATTATGCGCTATACAAAGTCCTCATTATTATTATTATGAATATTCATTTTGAGTCGTCCAATTTGTCATTAGAAATCGAAAATTTGAAACACATTTTCCAATATTTCATTTGAAAACTGAATTGCTAATGTTTCTTTCCCAATCATTTTCTTAAAACATTTTGTATTTAACTATCGTTACATCTTAGAATGATTCAAAATGTTTCCCTTTTGTCTAAAATGAGTTACTGATAAGTACTTGGCATCAAGTGTGAGCCTCTAATTATCATAGGAAAAGCATACACGTTTTTTAATACGTTTATTTAGCAGCTTTTGAAAATTTAGAATGTTTGGAAAATTAAAGGGTTGACCTCAATGTACATAATCAGAATGATAAAAGCAAGTTGTTTTACAAGTTCTTGACTGTACATCTTCAATCACAACCATGCCGTCGGGTACGTTTGTTTTTTTTTTTCGGTTTTTTTTCTGTAGTGTTGTCATATCATCAACAATTGCGAGGGGGGAAACTGATGGGTGTCAAGATATATATATATATATATATATATATATATATATATATAGAGAGAGAGAGAGAGAGAGAGAGAGAGAGAGAGAGAGAGAGAGAGGTGGGATTTCCCATACGATCAATACTTTTGGTGCCCCTAGTTTTCATATTTCTAGTTTCCATTTCCTTTATAATTTATTTTCTCAACCAGAACGTGATAACTTGTGTGTTTTATATCCTTCAGACAAGAAGCAATGCCCAGATCTAGGTTTTCTAGTATGACATCATATTTATTTCGACCAGGATGTTTACCTGTTTTCAAAATATCAACATGTATGCTAGATTAGTTTTCTTCTTCATGAAATCTTAACCAATGACAAGAATGGTCTACTTGTATTTTCGGGTTGTGAAATCTATATATATATACAATGAGGGAATTCTCCATTTTAAATTCTTATGTAAATTAGACATAACGTTTGACCCATATTAAAGCACATGCCTCCATGGAGTCTACTGCAGTTGAACTGACACTCAAAATCCCATAAACGTGCATTATTAATATGGTGAAGCGTTTTATTCAGTAACAAAAGGAGTAATCGAGAATAGCATTTGCAAGTTGATCGATTAATAAGTTTTTCTCATCTGCTCCCTTGAATGAATAAACACACAAAACATCCTATAAGCCTTCAAACATTTATACATCTAAACATTATCTGTGTAGAACCTTACTGTAGGTGCAAATATGTAACCGAAACAAATTAAAGCATGACAATACAATGTATATTTAGAATGGCGTTCACTTTTCTATCTGTCTGTATATTTGTATGTCTGAGTTGAAGACCCTAACTGTCGGCTTCATTGAAAAATAATATCCTGGTGTAATATTCCATCTCATTGCCAGTACCCAGCCGTGAGAGAGAGAGAGAGAGAGAGAGAGAGAGAGAGAGAGAGAGAGAGAGAGAGAGAGAGAGAGAGAGGACAATATGAAATATGCTTAATTCATTTAGAAACAAATATTAACTATTACTTATCTCTTGTCTTATTCGTATGTTTTTCGTATGTTATTAATGACGTATAAGTGGATATTTTCAACATTGATCTTGAGTGTACAGTAACAATAGTATACTGTTGAAAACATACCTATATGTGTATTCGTATGTCATGGATGACTCACAGTTTGATATACCGACGGTAATTACATATCAAATTGATGTATACCATCACTTAAAAAGCCATATCGTTTTCAAATGTATTTACACACACACACACACACACATAATAAAACACACACACATATACATATATATTAACTAGTGACAAATAATTTCATAATTCATATACTTTTGAATGTAATGTTTTAGTGCATTCATATTCCTCAAATCTGCACACAATCTATTTCAAAATACATAATGGACAGAATCTTCACTCTTAAAATATATACTCTTCATCAATATTGACAACGTAGCAGACTGGGCAAAAGAGAAAAACGATGTTATTTTTTTATAAATGAATGATAACCTTCATTAAAAGTAAAATAACTCCTAAAAATATACAATTTCAGAAAACTCTTGTTCAGAGATTACTTTTACTAGAAATTCAATATCTAGAAATTCAAATAGGTAATTATAACTATGAAAGAGAGATATTTAATAAGAAAGATAATTCTAACTAAGAAAGAGAAATATAGAGAAAGCTGAAATGGTATGGTCATGTCACTGGAGCCAACATTCTATCCCCAAACGTACTGCAGGGTAGCGTCCAGGGTGGCGGAAGGAGACGTACACAGACAAAAGAGTGGACTGACAACATCACGGAGTGGACCATGACAAGTGTTGGGAAGAAACACGGGCATTTACACATGATCGAGAGAAGTGGAGGTAACTGGTCAGATGTTCAGCATTACAGTGCCTCAACGACTACGCTACGTCAAGAGAGTGATCATGATGATGATGATGATGATGATGGTGATGATTATGAAATATCTAGAAATTCAGAGAGGTAGTTTCAACTAAGAAAGTGAGATATTTAAATTTTTTATATGTATATTTAACTTTATATATAAATATATACATTTTATTCTGGGTATATTTTTTGGGTGGGGTGGCGAAAGAGCTATCTTGTATTCTTATCCTTCATCAGGTTTATATATTTATTTTATTAACTGGAACATTTAATTTTACCTGGAAACATATTGTGGTTAGAGTCATGTGCCATTTGTTTTTCGTTAATGTTAATAACATTTTGAATTATTGTTTATAAATAGTTATCTCCCATTTGTTTTTCGTTAAAGTTAAAAATATTTTAAAATTTTGTTTATTAACAGTTATATCCCGTTTAGTTTATGTGGAAGTCATCACAGTATGTTTGAGCAAACGTTATTTGCATTTATATCAGTATCCCTTTATTTCAGGAAGCGTTTACTCCCTTTTATATTCCATTTAAATTTTAAAAATTTGACGAGCGAGTGTGGGAATTATGTGAGTCTCGTGACATTTTTCTTGACAAGGGGAGATTACGTTGACCGTTATATGCGTCCGCAGTATTATTCTCATGGATGATTTAAACTTTAAATTCGATTTGTGTTCCGAATGGCAACCTGTGTTTATCATATTTCATCAGTAATTTTCTGTGTTTCACTTACGTGAATATCAAAAGAGTTTGCCACTAATAATAATAATAATAATAAAAATAATAATAATAATAATAATAATAATAATAATAATAATAATAATAATAATGAGGGCTTTGTATAGTACATAATCTTTGGAAGCTCTAAGCGCTTTACAACATCTATAATGATATGATTACACTATAGAAGAAAACAAAAAACAAAAACCATGAAATCGCAAAACACTAAAAGCATGCTGAAAAGATATAAGATGCAAAACATTATTAGGTCTCTAGGTTTGTTCCTGCAGTCGACAAATATGAGTTTTAAGAGCACTCGTAAAAACGACCACTTTGTTTTTGTGTCTAATTTCAATGGGCAATTCGTTTAACATCACTGGCTCCTGGTATGCAAATAAACGTTGTTCATATGACTCCGTTTTTCTAGTGGGAACAATGAATATACGGTTGTCAGAAGAGGAGCGTAAGGATCTTGCTGGTGCATACACATGGGTGAGGCCGGATAGGTATGTTGGACTGGAGTTTGCAGTGAAACGTAGCACAGAGAACAAATTTGGTTTTAGATTTTGCATAAAATGGATAGAGTGTAGGGTACAGAGCAGTGGTGAGGTGTGCTCTGATCGATGTACTCTAAAGATGATTCGAGCAGTTGTGTTTTGAACTTTTTTAAGTTTCTGGCGTATATATTGTGACGAACCAAACAGAATTGAGTTATAATAGTCCCGTCTTGAAATTACTGATGAACACATAATTACATATATATATCTTAAAGTGATTAAATGTCAATTATACTAAAATTACTAATATATCTATACAGTTAGTATACATCAATAAGTTGACTCCTTTTATGTCAGTTGGTATAGACTCTGACTTATAATCCAAAGGTCTAGGTTTTATACAGCCATTGTGTCCTCAGATATATACGTAGCTCCCGCATATTCATTAGTGTGTTAACTGTGCTTATGAAACTAATGGAAACAGAAACAAATCGTCTGGGTCTTTTAGGAACGTTATGTTTCGTCCAAGTAAATGCTACTTTTGGTTCAATTATTACCTGCTTACGTCAATCACTGGGATTAATTTCAATGGCGTATTCAGCCAAGTTTACTGACTTGGTATTCCCATGTAACCATAAACTCGTTAGCGTTAGTTATTTTACATCTAAAGTTCAGGTGGAGCAAAAACGGGTCTATTACTAATCGCTTCAGAGTGATCATGTCTAAACACAACTAGGAAGAAATGTTATGTGATTCATAAATTACGTAGTTACAAGATCAAGTGCTAAAATCTTAATTGCTAATACTTTACTTTGTAACATAATATTGTAGCAAGAAACTCCACCCATAACAATATTAGCAGTATGAACAAATTTGAGCAGTATGACAGGA
Source organism: Unio pictorum (assembly GCA_030141615.1). NCBI lineage: Eukaryota > Metazoa > Mollusca > Bivalvia > Unionida > Unionidae > Unio > Unio pictorum. The sequence goes on from JARLTB010000074.1 coordinate 9,025,142, forward strand.
AATTAAACAAAATCTACAATAATGAAGTATTAAATAAAATACAAAAGAGACTCGGCTTAATATACCAACTAATTATATATTGCTTTAATTTACATTTTTGGATACAAAAGAACTCGTTTAAACATTAATACAAAATCTGTAAGATAGACAGTAAAATCAACCGAATATAAGAATGTGCAAATTTCATGAAGCAGTCTGGACTTTTGTGTGATAAAAATAAAAGAGAACAAAAGTTAAAGCTAATTCTTCTAACTTCTCTGACATACAAGAAACACAAATAAATAAGGAGCAAACATATTTATTCAATTCTTGCGCCACTTTAAGACAAATATCCAGTATATCCTTTAACAGTATATTATAACGATTATGGGATTCATAACTCATCTATTTATATATCTGATTTGCGAGAGAGAGAGAGAGAGAGAGAGAGAGAGAGAGAGAGAGAGAGAGAGAGAGAGAGAGAGAGGTGGGATTTTCCATAAGATCAATACTTTTGGTGCCCCTAGTTTCCATATTTCTAGTTTCCATTTCCTTTATAATTTATGTTCTCAACCAGAACGTGAAAACTTGTGTGTTTTATATCCTTGGGACAAGACGCAATGCCCAGATCTAGGTTGTTCTAGTTTGACATAATATTTGTTCAGACCAGGATGTTTACCTGTATCCAAAATATCAACATTTATGCTTGATTACTTTTCTTCTTCATGAAATCTTAACCAATGACAAGAATGGTCTACTTGTATTTTCGGGTTGTGAAATCTATATAAATATACAATGAGGGAATTCTCCACTTTTAATACTTATGTAAATTAGACATAACTTTTGACCCATATTAAAGCACATGCCTCCATGGTGTCTAGTGCAGTTAAAATGACACTCAAAATAAAACAAACTTGCATTAGTAGGGTGAAGAGTTTTATTCAGTAAGAAAGGAGAAATCGAGGATAGAATTTGAAACTTGAACGATTAATAAGTGATCATGTCAGAGTGATCATGTCTAAACACATCTAGGACTAAATGTGATGTGATTCATAAATTACTTAGTTACAAGATCAAGTGCTAAAATCTTAATTGCTAATACTTTACTTTGTAACATAATATTGTAGCAAGAAACTCCACCCATAACAATACTAGCAGTATGACAGGAAATTAAACGAAACCTACAATAATGAAGTGTTAAATAAAATGCAAAATAGACTCGGCTTAATATACCAAATAATTATGTATGGCTTTAATTTACATTTTGGATAGAAAAAACTCGTTTAAACATTAATACAAAATCTGAAAGGTGAACTGTAAAATCAACCGAATATTCGAATGTATAAATTTCATGAAACAGTCTTTTGTGTGATAAAAATTAAAGAGAACTAAATTGAAAGCTAATTCTTCTAACTTCTCTGACATTCAAGAAACACAAATAAATAAGGAGCAAACATTTATTAAATTCTTGCGCCACTTTAAAACAAATATCCACTCTATTCTTTTACAGTACATTATAACGAATATGGGATTCATAATTCATCTATTTATATATCTATATCTAATTTTGGTGTCCTGACACAATGGTTGACTGTCATTGATCCCGTATTCTATATAGCACCTTCAAAAGTGTGATCATTCATTGCTGATTTAGCAGGTGTGCAAGAGAATATTACAGACTGCATAAATACAATCCTTGTCTTTTACAGACTCGAATTCCAATGTAGCTCGAGAACGTAACGGGAATGCAAAGCCAAAAACATAGTACTATATAATGAGACATATTTGACAATGTCGAGAAAAGAACGAGAAACAGCAAAATAATGCAAAATAAATTTCCCATTGTCTTAGGTAACAAAAAAATAGGAGAAAATAAAAGAACATTTGACTTCATATTTATAAATGGACAAACTCTCTATATAAGCAATAACGGGTTTTGGTAGAATGGGCATTTGTCCGGCAAAATGTTTTTTTTTGTAGGGTTTAACGATATTGTTCAGCCCAAGATAGAATATACCTGGCGGCCAGTATTAAAAGTGGAGGAATAAGTATAAAAATAAACCTGGAAAGAACCACCGACCCACCAGAATCTAAAGGCAAGCTTTCTCGCATACCCGCATTGGCCGAATCTGAGACTCGAAAACACATAGAGAGAGGTGAGATGGCAGTGATCAATAACGGAGAGCGTTTGTGATCACTCGGCGAGTCGGGTCCCGGGTATAATGGTATTCGTGTAGTTACCATATATTGTACATTTCGGATGAGATACTATGATGATAATGGGAATTCAATAGTTAATGTCACTGTTGACACTAGAATGGAAAAAGTGTCGGTGAGTGAGTGGGTGGGTGTGGGTGTGGGTGAGTTTTGTTTGGATTTATATCGTAGCTTTAACAATGTTTCACTCATATCGCTACAATATCTGCAGTGTGGCAGTGTATAGTGATGTCTAGCACTTGGGCATCATGTCGCAAAAGAGGAACATAATTTCCAGCCCAGTGACATTATCCTGACACCGGACCGACCAGTTATATAATTAACCTCTTAATGCTGAGCGCCAAGCAAGGGAGCTGCTAATACCATTTTTATGTTTTGGGTATGATTTGGTCATGGCTCGATCTCGCGACTAATCTGCAATCTAGGCGCATGCTCTAACCGCTTTTTATACAGGAGCGGTAGATGGCGAGGGGATGCGAAACATACGTCATGGACTTACCCACACTAAGTTAGAGTAACCAACACATATGACCTATCTCTATATTTGCTGAAGAAGAATAGTTGGTATTTTAAAGTAAGAGGATATGAGGACTTAAGCAGCTGTTAACAGTTGAACAGACGTTAATGACCTACACACATACCATGACTGAATAATACACATCATTAGTGACCAATGCCATAACCATTACAGATCCGTAGATCTCTTGAATGAATAATAACGAACATACAAACACGTATGGATGATGGAAAAGAATATGTGACGGTGACCATCAAACAAATTGAGATCTGAAAATGACTCACCACTTATTAGCAAGCAAACATATACATTCCATTACACAGAAACTATGGCTAACAATATAGTATTTCTATTTAATTGTGATAACACTTATGTAGGAACAGAAATCAACACAATGGTCTTTAAGTTGTTTTCGATGCTGCTTAGTAATTTGTTTCTAGAAAGCTAGAGTTAGGGTCCAAAAAAGGGACCGTCATAAAAGCCCTAAGAAAAGCTGATGCTAAAGTAGTGCGTACAATTCTTCACCATGCTACAGTATATGAATTTTCTTTTTCCAATGTGTTTTTTTTAAAAAAATCTTCCCGAAAGTAACATCTTCTCTACCAGGTTAACGAAGTTCTTCAATGGGTTCACTTATCTCTAAATTGGCTGTTCACTGGAACCCACAGTTGACGTCTGGATGATGAATGGCAAAGATTGACTGCATACATGCAATAAATTTTCATTAAATCCGTTTGTGGCAATTGGGCTTAACTTAAAATGTTGGAAAGATGAAAGGTTAGAAAAGTTATGCCCACCATCAGTACCAAGTTAAACCCGAAATAAAGTTGAACAGGTATAATCTTTTCGTCACATTCTGTCCAGTTAAAGAAGACATTACTCGATTAAAATAACTGTATATTGGTGCAATTTATCTTTAGGGTTGTAATAATAATAATGGTGAGGACTTTGTAAAGCGCCTGGTCTTTAGAAGTTCTAAGCCCTTTACAAAATCTATAATAATATCAAAAAAATCCCCCACCCCTTAAAATAACCAAACAAAACACAAACATTAAATTAGAAAACAAAAGGTAGGAAACATGTTAAAGTCTTTAAGTTTGTTCTTGCAGTCGAAGAATTTGAGTTTTAAGAGAACTATTGAAAGGGATCACTGTGTCGTTGTGTTTAATTTCAATGGGCAATTATTTCCACGTTGCTGGGCCCCGGTATACAAAGAGCGTTGTACATATGACTTGGTTTTCATACTGGGAATAATTAGAATACCATTGTCAGAAAAGGAGAGTAAGTATCTTGCTGGTCTATACACATGGGTGAGGCCAGATGTGTTTGTCGGACAGGAGTCCGTCATTGAAACGTAGCACAGAGAACACATCTTGTGTTTGATTCTGCATCTGAAATATATTTGCAAATGCGATGCGTCTCAGCTCAAGATATGCAGCTTTGCATATGTTCATGACATGTTGGTGCAATGTCAGCGTACTGTCTAGAGTATCACCTAGAATTCGTACTGAGTGCGTGCATTTAATGTAGGTGTTGCTGATAACAACTAGAATTCGTATTGACTGCGTGAGTTTAATGTAGGTGTTGCTGATATTTATTATTTGATGTAAAAGATGTGAATGCGAACGTCTTTGTGGTGTGATCAGAATGGCCTCAGTTCTATCATCATTCATCTGCAGCTTGTTACATGTCATCCGTGATTTCACATCAAAAAAGCACCTCTCTATTCCTTGGACGGTAGCATCAACTTCAGTTGGGTGGCTAGATTTGTATATTTGGGTGTCATCAGTCGACAATTGTTGCCACACTGGGTGATGATTTATGACACTTGAGAGCGGCTGAGTGTGTATAGAATGAAGAGACCATTTCCGAGAACAGACGCCTGTGGAACACAACAACATAGATCAAACTGGGCTGGAGTGTATTCCATTTGAAATGTCCTAGACGTTCCTTGCTCTTTAGTGCATATATGTTGCAACAAAATTATTTTAAGTTTCTATGATCTTAGAAGCAGTAGAAAAAAGAAGCGAAGAGAACAAGATTTGTAAAATTTAACACATAATTTATTTCCCTAGGATAGAAAATAAAAATGAGAACAAAAGAACATCCTCCGAATTGGAATCCAAGACTTTAAAACCATAAATAATATTAATGAAACATTCTAAGTGAATCAACAACAAAAATATAGGCATCTCAGTTCAAATCCTGATTAAATTCAAATTTAAAGATTGTGATGTCTGTAATTGACAGAGTCATAATGATATGTTAGCAGTCTCTTTTTGAATCACAGAAAATATTATACCAGTTGTTTAATCAAATAATGATAAATTCAAGTAATTTTCAGAGAAAAGAATAACTTTAATTAATAATTTAAAGGAAATAAAATTCCATGCCAATGGTAACACAACATAAACTAAATGTGAGAACAGGCCTTCAGAAAATACAATCCCATCAAAACTAGAAATTATTAAATGCAATATAAACGATAAGCTCTGACAACTATTGACATTATCGTTACTAAGATCGTGAATCACATGTTATTGTCTATCTTTTGGTACTTTGTATATTTGTTTTAGCAAGTAAAAAATATACAATATTGTAATAGATACAGCTACTGTCGATGTAAAATATGCATTGATAACAAGGCACGCACATTTATTTGCTAATATCGTCCTTTTCTCATTATTTAAAAAAAATGTGTTAACTGTAATCAGACTCGTACGCATTGCCAATATCCGCCGTTGAATGCTAACCAAAGGAAAATCAGTAAATAGTAAATGTTTCAATGTTGTCTTTACCCACCGGTTACTGTGGGTGTCATGTCTAGCCCTTCTTTCTCAAAGCCGTGGCATACTTATAGCATGAGAACATCTGACAAAAGCTAAGACATTTTTCTGATCTCGTACTTAAATGATCTGCATTATTTCTGTCTGTTTTATATGTGCTTCGTATTTATTTTTTTCTAACGTAGTGGTGGTTAACGTTTTACCATTTATTTCATTGTATGTCTCATTTGCTATCTGAGTTTAAACTCTTTTTCAATACTGCTTTTAGGTTTCTCTTCTGTATAAGGTATTTTTTCCTCAAGTTGGTGTTGCATTTTATTGTTGGCTGACATTTAAATACTATGTCAAAGTGATATGGATCAAACGTAGATCACGCCTGCCTTCCATACAGCTTCAATACATGGTTTGATTCTATACAGCTTCATTACATGGTTTAAATCCATATGTCTTGCTCCCCCACCCCCTCGTTCTCTGTCTCAATCAAATGAGAGACAGAGATGGAGGATCGTGCAGAGATACACAATTTAGAGATATGTAAAATAGAAAATGAGAATGCATTAAAAACATTCAACATTATCTCTGAATTCTGGGAGCAGACAACATGCTATCGAGTAAGTTGGCGTTCCGCTGTTCACCAATACTCCAAGTTGTGCGAATCTAACAGGACTGCAGCTGCAGAGCTAAAGAGGCAAGCCAGAAAAATTCGTGGCCTCATCCCTCATCCCAAACATCTCCCGTCCCTTATGCAAATGAACATCACGTGCAAGACTTGGCCTCATTAGCCACCTGCGCAACCTAAGAACATAGCAAATCCTTCCAACCATAGAACGAGAGAAAAGGTCCTCGTCGAATCGACGAACGAACAACTAACTGACTGACTGACTGACTGACTAACTAACTAACTAACTAACTAACTAACTATATATATATATATATATATATATATATATATATATATATATATATATATATATATATATATATATATATATATATATATATATATATATATAAACACATATATGTATATATATATAATGGCATACACATTTTGCTAACAGTTGTTGCCTTACATTTATTGGTGTTTCTTTAAGGAAATTGGGACTCAACTTTGATTCATTTACTCTTTTTATTTGTATCATACATATTGAATGACATTTCCTTTATAGTGTATTCGTTTGATTCCAGTTGTGTTTATTTCTTAAGTAAATTAGGCGATTCTAATGTTTAAAATAGCTTTGTTTTAAACATTGTATTGAAAAAGAACTATGTACGCAATCCGACATTTTATCAAATCGTTAACAAGAAAAACATTATTTCCGGGTATTTTCTTTAATCCTTCAAGTTTGTACGATATGTGTAAAAGAAAATTGATTTATTATTACTCTCCGTTATACGTGCATGCTTGTTATTGAAATACAGGTAACACTCCAATATTAGCAAATCAAATTTAAACACGTGATCTTTAGAAAGGCACATGAGTCACATTATGTGTTCCATTTGTTACTAGTTATTTTTAAACACGATCTGTGTTTGTGTGAAGCCTATATAAGACTTGAAATTCAAATGTAAAACAATTACGCCAACTATTTTGTGATAGCGTGATGTGTCAGTACATATGTGATAAATTGTAAACATGCATAAGTGCTGGCAGGTCATTTAGGTCGTACCCTTGACTGACTAAAGATGCGAATACTAATGATGATATACATATTCTCTACAATAAGGAAGTTTTAAAACGTTGCAAATTAAATACAGGCAGTTTGAGATCATATTGATTCGTCAATAATCAATAACCAATCAGAACACCTCAATACCTATATATTAAGCTCTTTAGTGATACAAAAGAAGTGTACCTGATTCGTCGTCCTGCATCAGTGAACAAAGACATATTACTCCAAATACTTGAAGAATTTCAGACTCTCAATTAATGGTAAGTGATATTTTATATTTTTCTCATCTTCGTCTGAATTTTATTATTGACATAGCTGGTGTTGTATTAAGTACTAATTCGATTGCTCCATACCACGTTTTAAATCAATATGTCTTGCTCCTCCCCCACCCCCCGCTCTCTGTCTCAATCAATTGAGAGACAGAGATGGAGGCTTGTGCAGAGATACACAATTTAGAGATATGTAAAATAGAGAATGAGAGAGTATAAAACCCATAAGCAATGCGGAGTTCATTTGACTTTATCTCCATTTTCATGTTTTTAGGGTTTCTCATTTAACATTCTTTGTCTTGCTTGACAATAGCAAGAACAAAACGATATAGCTGAATAGCAGCTTATTTAAAACTCAGTAAAACGATTAATTGCTTAGAAGAACAAAAATGCATTGGTAGATACTAGCCAAAAGTTTAACGAAAAATAAACGAATTCAGACTAAAAGATCATTAGCGTTTATATGGACCCAAATCTGAAAGTCTGTGATATAAATGAATGAATCGACTGTTATGACGTTGAATTATGCCCTTCCTGCTTCACCTCTATAGGACTTGAGCCGCAATAAAAAGTGGAATGTAACGTAGCTCCAGGACCAAAGTGGCGACAGGCATGAGAACAGGCCACTCATTTTCAGCATGCATCAAATAAGTGGTTTTGCTCGATATAAATGGGACCAAACTTATTTGTGCCCGAACGGTATTTAGTAATACCATTGTCATTTCGAGATACTTAAGTACTTTCGTGAAATTTAATGTAGCTACAGACGCAGATATCATGAAGTAAATAAACTGTTTTCTTTTAGCACTTGCAGTTTGATTTACAACCGTTGCTTGACATGATTCCTTGGACCCCCATCCATCCTGACCACGTGCATAAGAAATCACAAAGGGGCCATGCTATCATCGAAATAAATAAATTGTTGTCGTGTATAATATCTTTCTTACTTTGTGGGAGTAGGGTGAAATATTATACTAATTTTGCATTTGATTAGGGTGCGAAATACAGTCCAATATTTTCAAACGCACCATTATATTTACATTGAAAGCAGCTGGTCGTCAATTCTGATTTTGTGGGAAACCTTTAACATATGAAATATTTAAAGACAAAAAAAGTTCCTTTTACCTCAGAAAAAAAACTGTCCAAAAATATCCATTTCTTAACATAAAACAAAACAAAAGTTGGCATCCTAATAAATTGAATGCTCTAGCATTTCCTAATAATCGTTAGGAATAGATTGTATTATCTGCAATGTTTTGCTCGTTTTCATTATTCTATCTTGCAATTAAAATCAAATATAATAGAGTCTTTAACTAGTTAATGATTCCTTGAAGAGCCATAGAAAACGTTTTGGGTTGGGGTTCAGCAGATACAGGAGGTAAACGTTTGCCTTCCAATGTATCGTTACCACTAAACCGTCCGTCCGTTCAATAACATCTGAAACAAATTCAATAGAATCAATACATTTCGTTAATGTTTCAAAGTAGACGAAATTTATGTTATATCTTTCCCTTATTATATATTCCTTTTACACACACTCTCTCTCTACCTTCTTCTTTATATTTTAGTTATCGCGCATCCCTTTGATTTTAATGTTTTCGAGAGAAGTATGAGATTTAGGAGTTATCACCACATTACTAAGTAAAATGTATTAGAAAAGTTAGTTCTTCATTTCACTTCTGAATTAAGAGTTAATTCCCTTTATTTTATAGTACAAGTTATGTTTTCATTCTTGGTAATATGTTGAGTAAAAGTTCTATTTCATGCAAAGAGTTTTCCTTCCATTTTCTCATTAGCTATTTATTCTTAGGTTTAGGTAAGAGTTATGTATTATTTTAGTTATTTTATGCAAATTATATTTCATTTTTTTTCTTTCTATTCTCCATAAATGCTGTACTTGCGTTTTTCCTTTAAATCTTGTAACCATTATCACTCATACTATATATATATATATATATATATATATATATATATATATATATATATAAGAGCCACTTCATCGTTTTAAGTACGAGTAATCAGTTTTAGGAAGACTGATTGCGGCTTTGTTTTAGTAGGAAATGTCCCGTTTATCCGTTTATATTTTTCTGAGCAGTCTCCTTTTACATATTGGAAAGAGATATTTCCGTTAGAATTTGACATTTTATTTAAGTAACAATTTATGTTAATTTTTATTTTTTTTAAAATTATTTGTTAATAACTGTACAGTTTTAGGATGTGATATCTCAACATTGTTTGTATCAAATAGATTTGTTATTTGAGTTTTCTCTCTTATGTTGTATTGCTTGTATAATATATATTTCATTTTTGTTTAAATGCTCAAGTACGTCTGGCGTGATGTGATATAATATCTAAGTTAAAGGTGGTAACCTAATGTTGAAATCCTTTTGGGCCCGAGGGTGCCATTAAATGTTAGTTTCAGTCATATTGTAGTATTAAATTTCTAATGGGCCCTATCCGATTGAAATTTTTAATATGACCTCGTAATATCGTTTGATTTTCCAATGTGCCATCCTTCAGCAGAACGGATGGACTGACAGTCAAATAATTATATAAATCAATCATTACATGCATACACATATAGATACATACACGCATATACATACATACATACATACATACATACATACATACATACATACATACATACATACATACATACATACATACATACATACATACATACATACATACATACATACATACATACATACATACATACATACTGAAAATTGCTGATACAGGCTCTAATGAGTTTTATATGTTTTATAACAAGATCAGTATATATTCATTTTAAATTCATTTGGATCGAGTTACATTGTCTGTTGTTATTGTGTAAGAATGGTAATTACTAAATGCAGTCTCTTTCAGATGAAAGCAAACATACATACATCCATAACATTACATATCTATTAAACCGTGCTCATTTTAATGCATTTAAAATTTTGCTCCAACTTTGAATTCTAGTTGCATACATTATATTTTAAGCGTACTAGTTTAGTAACTATAGGAGAAGTAAAAGTATGTGTTAATGATATTAGCAACACTACTATTGTAGTAGTATTTGTAGTCTTAGTAATAATAGTAGTAATCTTAGCAGTAGTAGTCTCAGTAGTGGTAGTCTTAGTAGTAATAGTCTTAGCAGTAGTAGTCTTAGTAACAGTAGTCTTAGTAGTATTAGTCTTAGTAGTAGTAGTCTTAGTAACAGTAGTCTTAGTAGTATTAGTCTTAGTAGTAATAGTCTTAGTAGTATTAATCGTTGTAGTGGTATTCTTAGTAGTAGTAGTCGTTGTAGTAGTCTTAGTAGTAGTAGTCTTAGTAGTAGTAGTCTTAGTAGTATTTGTCTTAGTAGTAGTAGTCTTAGTAGTATTAGTCGTTGTAGTAATAGTTGTCTTAGTAGTAATAGTCTTAGTAGTAGTAGTCTTAGTAGTAGTAGTCTTAATAGTAGTAGTCTTAGTAGTATTAGTCGTTGTAGTGGTAGTGTTAGTAGTAGTAGTCTTCGTAGTAGTAGTCTTAGTAATAATAGTCTTAGTAATAGTAGTCTCAGTATGAGTCTTCGTAGAAGTAGTCTTCGTTGTAGTATTCTTGGTAGCAATAGTCTTCGTAATAGTAGTCTTAGTAGTAATAGTCTCAGTATAAAAAGTCTTAGTAGTTGTCTTAGTAGTAGTAGTCTTAGTAGTAATTGTAGTCTTAGTAGAAGTAGTCTTAGTAGCAATATTAGTCTTTGTTCTAGTAGTCTTAGTAGTATTAGTCGTTGTAGTAGTAGTCTTCGTAGTATTTGTCTTAGTAGTAGTAATCTTAGTCGTAGTCTTAGTAATAGTAGTCCTAGTAGTAGACTTAGTAATAATAGTAATCTTAGTAGTGATAGTAATCTTAATAGTAGTCTTAGTAGTAATAGTAATCGTAATAGTAGTCTTAGTAGTAGTAGTCTTAGTAGTAATAGTCTTAATAGTAATAGTAGTCTTAATATTAGTAGTCTTAGTAGTATTAGTCGTTGAAGTATTAGTCTTAGTAGTAGCAATCTTAATAGTAGTTGACTTAGTAATAGTAGTCTTATTAATAATATTAGTCTTAGTATTGGTAGTCTTAGTAGTATTAATCGTTGTAGTTGTAGTCTTAGTAGTAGTATACTTAGTAGTAGTCGGTTGTAGTACTCTTTGTAGTAGTAGTCTTAGTAGTAGTTTTAGTAGTAGTAGTTTTAGTAGTAGTAGTCTTAGTAGTAATAGTTGTCTTAATAGAAGTAATCTTAGTAGTAATGCTAGTCTTAGTCGTAGTAGTCTTAGTAGTAGTTTTAGTAGTAGTAGTCTTAGTAGTAATAGTAGTCTTAATAGTAGTATTCTTAATAGTAGTATTCTTAGTAGTATTAGTCGTTGTAGTGGTAGTCTTAGTAGTAGTTGTTTTAGTAGTAATAGTAGTCTTAGTAGTAGTAATTTTAGTAGTAATTGTGTTCTTAGTAGTAGTAGTAGTCTTAGTAGTAGTTTTAGTAGTAGTAGTCTATATAGTAATAGTAGTCTTAATAGTAGAATTCTTAGTAGTAGTATTCTTAGTAGTAGTAGTCTTAGTAGTAGTAGTCTTAATTGTAGTCTTAGTAGTAGTAGTACAATACAGAATAAGCTTGCGACAAAAATCATTGTCGAAAACAATGACACTGCCATTATCATCGTTTTAAAATTAAGACATTACAAGTTCGTAATGTTTTTCAGATGACACCTCAAGCGTCATAGCATATATTTTCAATTTATTTTCAGGAATTTACTCATGAGAGAAACATGCACCTTGCTTTGTTAATATGTGTATGGTGTTTTTTCGGGTCTATTAAAGGTAGGATATTTTAATTCCATCTTTGAGTTTTAAATATTATTTCTATTGCATTTTACATATTTAAAAACTGTTAAATAAAATAGTAATATAATCACGAAATGAATATCCTTCCTAATAGGGAGAGCAACGGATGGATCAACTATTAATACTTCTAAATACTTGACTCGTATTCGTTTCAAATTGAATTATTTACATATATAGAAATTATAGGCATAATTGATGCCTTACAAATCAAGATCCTCTAGCCATTAGGTATGCTATAATAATAATAATAATAATAATAATAATAATAATAATAATAATAATAATAATAATAATATAAATGATTATAAAGAAATTGGCGTTATTTGGAATATTAAATTTTGATAGGATTCGTTTCGTCAGTGACACCTTTATTAATATCCAAGTCAACAGAAACTTAAGCTTTTAAACAAAATTTGTACTTACAGCATTAAAAAAAGACGCAAACTCAACTAAAGATGTAAAGGTCAAAGCCAAACGGGAATAAAAATCTTGCTGAATAATGAACAACATTTATAAAGAGAACAGTTGAAATTCACTTGTGTGATGCCTAGAAGTAAATTAGTTATGTACTTCATCATTGGTGTCCTTGTCTAATATTTTGGTTCCCTGATTGAACATCCTTTTTTAGTTGTTTAGAAAGAAAGGTATTTTAAAAGTGAAAGATTAACAAATTGTACTTTCTCTGCTTTCGTTTCTAATTTTAATCAATATATTGGGTATTAGACTTTTTGGTCCATAACAATTAATTCGTACATTCTTTGGAATTTCGTTATAACTTTAGGATTATTTTCGAGTTAATTCAAAATACTATACATTCATTTTGTAACAAAAAATTCAAACTATTAGTTAAATTTTACAATACTCGATGGGTTTACTTCTTTTTTTCTGTTTTCTTTTAAGACCATATGATCTGATGTGATGTGATATGATATGATGTTATATTATATTATATTGTATTGTATTGTACTGTACTGTACCGTACCGTACCGTACCGTACCGTACCATACCATACCATACCATACCATACCATACCATACCATATCATATCATATCATATCATATCATATCATATCATATCATATCATATCATATTATATTATATTATATTATATTATATTATATTATATTATATTATATTATATTATATTGCCAATAAAAGTCCTTCCAAATGTGCCTGATCTGTTTTGAACCCCTTTCTTCAAGAAAATTTAAAACAGGAATAATCAATCACTACAAAGCGCGACAAAGCAAGTGAAATCTGTTAGAAAGAACTTGTTTCCTTCTGGAGAAACGAACACAGTATAATCTGATGCAAATATTGCCGAGAGAATCAGATAATGATATGCTTTTAACACACACACACACACACACACACACACACAAAACATACACACACACAAACATATATATATATATATATATATATATATATATATATATATATATATATATTATAGGATTAAATGATCATGGTTGGGTATTTATTGATGTGTAAATTTTACCTAATCACTCACAAAGTAAATAAAGTCCGAAGGACTTTATGTTAACTTTTTGAGTGATTAGGTAAAATTTACACATCAATAAATACCCAACCATGATCATTTAATCCTTATAATTCCAATTTCATCATTTCTATCGTCAAATTAACTTATTCCATCAATAATGCATTCGAATTTACGTAGCGCGTAGTTACCTTTCATTCGGCGTCTCACACCGCCCCGTAATACATAACCTGTACAGAATCACACGAAGAAATTGACTACAGCCACAGTTACGTTTATTCATAAACTTCATCTTTTACATCATAGGCAATGGTTACCGTGGTTTTTTAACACATTTTGTTTACTGACAACATTCTTGTTCAATTTTAGTCAGCCCCATCTGTTACGTCAGATGACCATGACCTTACATAATAACAACTGATACCGACTCAACAAGTGTGCTAAATTAAATTTCAATCAAACCTGAAATCATTATGGATTTTTTCAGTGAATACTTCCAATTTTTATGGAAATATGAACAAGGTGATGCTATCCCTTACTATATAAAGGTAACAATTAAATAAATTCTATACAAGAGTAACATTTTATGTCATTCTCAGCAGCATTCATACTTAACAAGACCCACTCGGTGATCTAGTGAGAAATGAAATGTGACTACTGTCACAGTTACGTTTATTCAGAAACTTCATACTTTACAAAATAACATAATTATTGTTTACTTTAAGTCAGTCCTGTATGCTACGTAAGATGACAATGACCTTGCATAATAACAGATAGGGATAGAACAAGTGAGCTAAAATAAAGTCTGCAATGTTTATTTATATTTCAAAAACCGAAAGTAGTCCCAGAATTTATCGAAGTGTAAACAATTCCTGATCAACATCACGTGACCGTTTACATCCAATCATATTACAGGAAATTCGTTTAATTCATAAAAATTGGAATTATATATATATATATCTATAACATTGTAAATAATCAATGTCAACAGGAGAAAGCTGCAATGGACACTACATGCCCCTATACATGTTGGAAGAAAGAGACACCAATCACTCAGCTCAAAATACCGGGTCCTGGGTAAGTGATTATTACCTAGATAGTGGATGGTATGATGTCGGCACCAGAAACATGCCTACGGATCCTAGTAAGCTGAATATTTCCAATTCATGCGGAACCAATTATCCAATTTGGATGAATGGTGAGTAATTTCAAATTAAGATGGTTTAAGCTCATGATGATGTAATTGATATTCAGAAATTAAAATGTTGGTTAACTCATAAATTTAATATCACGTTTTGTTTAACTGTATGTCTATCAATAACAAACGCATTACGTATATAAAAGTGGACAAGGTTGTCACATTCCTTGTCAAATGAGCGTCATAGATAGTCGTTTTAATCAGTCATTTCAACGATAATATTGAAAATTTACTACATTTTTTAAAAAGTAAACATTTGTTAGTTTGGGTTTTGACTTATTATACATAGTTTATACATTTTATTTTTTAAATGTTTCAATGAAACACACTATTTTTATCTATATAAACCACCCTGTAAAAATAGTTATAGGAGGCAAAATAATTTTTGGAGGATTTTTCCTACGTGAAGTTTGTGGTGGACGTCAGAAAAATGTTTTCTTTATTTAATTTTTTCGGCATGAAATTCTTGTTCAATGATTCGTGAAATTAGTTCGACTTATATTTAGGCGTTACAAATTACGAATCAAACTATTACTATAACAATATATTATGATATGAAAACAACATTAAACAAAAATGGGTAATACATATATGTTAGTGAAACATTTGTTTGAAAATTAGATACAAACTATTAACCAGAATAAAAATTGATAATTCAGTACATATGCCAACAAAATAAAACATTTGTACAATATTAATATCAGATGAAATGATAACAATATTGTCAGACTTCAATTGCTGTTTTTCTTTCGTTTCACACAGGTACAATACCACAGACCAGTGATGGAAAAGTTACTCGCACAGCTTGCATACTTACTTATTACGGTGAATGCTATTTCACGCTTGAAATTGAAGTAATCAACTGCGGAACACATATGCTCTACAACCTATCGGCATTGAATTCTTCTGATTATTATTATTATTATTATTATTACTACCACTACTACGACTACTTCTACATAGCTTACTGTTTTGGTAAGTATTTTATAACACTCACAAGTTAAATTGATTATATTTTACTCTTGGAGATGTGTTGTAAAAGAGTTCAACCCATTCGTCACCCGCTTTGCGTCACGCACTTACCCTTAATTATATGATAGAATAATAAGACAATATTTGCATTCATCGAGTGAATAACGGATATATTGTATCGAGTAGGTGAAATATTGAGAATTTGCGCGAGTGGCAAAGTGATTTATGCACGAAATGAAATGGAACTTATTCACTCAAATAATGTATCTTGTCTTCTTATTTTATCTTTGAAAAGAACTGGTTCGCTAGAGTGTATAACATAATGATAATTTCAGCTGCTCACCTGTTATGTTATGCTATGTATATTAGACAAGGAAAATATTAGCAACATAATTGTCTTTTATAATTTAAGCCAAGAAAGCACACACGTAAGAAAATACAACTATCTGTTCAGTGACATTTGGACTTGGGTGGCATTGCTTTGTGTAATAGATCAACACGCTACCATTGCGCCAAGGGACTGGCTACATGGCAGACTAAAATCTTTGGTCATAATGTTATTAATGCTTAGTTTTGAAAGAGTTCGTTAGAAGAAGAAAACAAATTCACACCATTTAAATCATCTACAATATTTATATTGTTTAAAGCAGACTAGCAACAACAAAAAAAATCAAAACATAACCAAACTGGTTAGATAATTATAATTTATAAGGCGCATATCTTTGGTTCTTTTGTCCTTATTTATTTTAACTCACAGAATGCCTTTGATCAAATTTGCAGGTATAAGAACCTTCGTTGGACTGATATCGAACCATATTAGTGTTAAATGTATAAGGACCGCCGGATTAGTAAAGATGCTATCACACGAACTAGCTACTTCGATATATGCGCCTGACTACTCTGCTTGTGTGTGTGCGTGTGTGGGTATGTGTCTATGTGTGCGTCACACTGCAGTCATAAAGCTACAATGTATCCAGTGTGACAGTTTGTAGTGATGTCTAGCAGTGGGGCATCATGCTTCTGACATGTAGCATGATGTCCCACCCAGTCACATAATCCTGATACCAGGCCCACCAGTCTCAACACTAACCTCTTAATGCTGATCGCCGTGCGAGACAGCTGTTAATACCGATTTTGTAAGTCTTTGGTATGACTCGGCTGAGGATCGATCTCACAACCTACCGCATCTGAGGCAGATGCTCTAAACACGAGGCCACCGGAGCGATCTCTATGCTACTAATTAGAAATAAATGATATCTTAAAACTGTCATACTATCATTTTAAGCTGAAATCAGACCTTTATGAAGTAGATTACCTACCACTGTTGCAAGTTACTTTCGTTTGAATTTCACCATCTTGTTCAATATTTTGCGTTTATGCAATTCCCAAAATAGTATTACCTGATCGAGAAATCGGAATAAAGCTCGTTTAATTGTTGACTAACGTTACAGACAATTCCATACAAGGACTATATTTAAGCGGGTAAGATAGAATCTGTAGTTATCAGCCAATTTTAATGGAATAAAAGTACAGACATTCCAGCCTTCAAATTTATTAACCAATCCATGCATTTATGTTTGTGTTTTCTAGACCAATCTGACCTTTCGCCGGTCTCCCTTAAGGTACAGCCGTTGCTTTTCTTCGCCGATGTAAATGCAATAGATGGGCAAAGCTTTAAAAAGCCACGACTGTTATTTCGTTGTCAGATCATTGGAAACATGACCGATGGCATCTACTATTCAGTATCGTGGTAAGCTTGGTATACATATTTTTATTATATCAGAAAAGCCTAAAACCTCCAAAACCTCTTGTTATGCCTCATTTATTTTGTTTATTGATTGGTAACAATTATTCGTTCCTGTTTTAATACAAGTCTTTGGAATCATTTACAGTGCGGTTCAGATATAATTTAAGCGGAATGTTCATTTTAAATTATTCATTTGATTTAGAACAATAACATTGATATTTTCGACTTAAGCAATAATTTGGGATTTTAAAGTACTCTTCAATGTTTTTATTTGGTTATATCATTGTGATACATTTAGTTATTAAAGACTATCATAATTCATTCGGAACATTCCATACCTTAGAAAGCGTAGCAGAACATTGGTATTATTCTGAAATAAATTGTTTATTTAATTGTTATTTTCTTTTTCTTTCCTCTCACATAGTTTAAGCCAAAGAGTCATAAAAGTAAAATGTTTTATATCTTGATGAATACGCCATTTTCTAAAGGTACTTAATGACTTAAAAAATATCAACATATCAGCTGATGTAAATTTCGTGACAAATGATAGAGTTTATTCCAAAGAAGAAAAGGTTTTAGTTATAACGATAATTATGTCTATGTGTATTTGGGTACATTAAATGAACAGGGCCACAAAAGAACTTGAGAGCGAAATAATTTGAAATTCGATGCGATATTGCTATCATTGCATTACATTTTTGCCTTGAAATGTTTTTATCTTAATGCATATGATCTTTGTTTCATACTGGGCTGCGGAATTAAAATAAAAGCCGACGTATTGATGTACTAACGATCAAACACTACTAGATTAGAGAATATAATCTCTCGCAATAAAATGTCCCCTGCATAACTAATTTAATGTTCTTCCAGCATCTTTGTATTAACATAACTCTGAGAAAAACAATATATTTTGAAAAGAATGTTGTTTTCAATAGAATTAGAAAATAACAACTGTGCCATTCAAGATTTCTAGCTAAAATTAAAACTTCATTACTACCTTTCTTATTATAATCAGTATATTTATCATCATTCAATAATTTGGTGTTATTTTTAATTCAAACATTTGATTACATACTCTTATATTACAGAAAGAATGAAAGTTTAGGAAGATTTTAGTAATTTATTTGAAATTTAACAAAAGCATGGAACAATGGTATTTGTTTCCACAGGATGATTTTATATTAGGAATAAATTGCTGCGTGCAAGCATTGAGATACAGTCGATAGCCCTCCTGACAATGTTATAATCTTAATTCTTTCCTCAAGCATGCAGTCAAGTACCATATAAAGTCATGTTTGACAATGAGGCAGAAAAATTATTTCGATAATAATAATAATAATAATAGTAATAATAATAATAATAATAATAATAATAATTATGTTTGATAATGAGACAGAAAAGTTATTTCGATAATAATAACAATAATAATAATAATAATAATAATAATAATAATAATAAAATAATGTTTACTATTATAATTATTATTCTTATAACTATAGTTTCTTTTCTTATAATTTTATTTATTTTATTAATATTATAAATACAATAATAATTATTATTATTTTGTAAATTATTATTATTATTATTATTATTATTATTATTATTATTATTATTATTATTATTATTATTATTATATAATTATTGTCCACTCGCAACCCTGTATCACCATTGGCGACACGCAGCTGAAGAATGTGGACAGTTTTAAATGCCTTGGCAGCACAATATCTAGTGATGGCTCTCTGGACAAAGAGATCACTGCGATGACCCAAAAAGCCAGTCAAGCACTAGGACGACTCCGAACCAAGGTCTTGCAGCACAAGGACATACGCCTCTCAACAAAGCTGAAGGTGTACAATGCAGTTGTCCTCACGTCTCTATTATATGGCTGTGAAACGTGGACACTCTACAGAAGGCACATCAGTCAGTTAGAACAATTTCACCAGCGCTCCCTGACATCCATCATGCGGATCAAGTGGCAGGACCGAATCAACAATCTGGAAGTACTTGATAGAGCCAACACAACAAGCATCGAAGCCAAAATAATCCAGGCCAAGCTTCGATGGACTGGCCATGTCATCCGCATGAATCAAAGCAGAATCCCAAAGCAGTTGTTCTATGGCGAACTATCACTGGGGAATCAAAACCAAGGCCGCCCTCACAAGAGGTACAAAGACATCCTCAAGACAAAATCAAATGGGCAGACCTTCAACCACGCCAGCTCGAGCTCGATTCCTCAGACAGAAAGCATTGGCGAGCCCTGACCAGAAAAGCCTATTCCACCTTTGAGGTTGACCGCCGCCAGCGTCTTGCTGCAACCCGTGAGAGATGCCAGAGAAATGTATCCCATATACCAACAACCACCGGTGTCCCATGCCCCACCTGCAACCGCATGTGTGTATTGGAATTCGGACTCCGGAGTCACATGCGCGTCCACCGTTGAATGAAAGTGCACAACTTGTCTTCCTCGACTCGACAGACTACCAAGATATATATATATATATATATATATATATATATATATATATATATATATATATATATATATATATATATATAGCTACTTATCTAGTTTACATTATTGTCGACTACATCCATTTTTTACTCATGCAATGCGACTGTCTCAAGACTGGACCGTTTCCTATACCTTTCATTTTATATTATCAGGTATGTTGACGAGCTATATCTACTGAGCAGAGGCCCAGTATTAATCTCTGACATAGATGATACCAACCTTAATGAGAATGAATTGATTGAAAGAGGCCTCAAACTGGATATCAATGTAATTATTCTTACACAGAGAGTACTCTCATTAATCTCAGTAACAACTACCTAAAAGAGCATGAGTATACATACATACATACATACATACATACATACATACATACATACATACATACATACATACATACATACATACATACGTACGTACGTACGTACGTACGTACGTACGTACGTACGTACATACATACATACATATGGGACAAACTAACCCATCAATTGAGTCCATCACAAGTGTACGTAGTAGTGCAGAAAGTGCAGATTCTTAACATTTCATAATAGTTTTCTTTTCTTTTCTACTAAGGAGTACAATATGATACAATTGTATCTCCGTGATTTACATCTTCATAGTCAAGTTTCTCAATCGATCCTGAGAAAAAATTTATTCCGCCTCTCAATTAACACCATCTTTTTCTAAAATAAATTGGCGTGAACAAAGAGTTGTCAACTAATAAATTTGTCCTTAATATTCTAAATCAGACTGGCCAAGTCATTCACCACCACATGCCAGTTTCGTGGATCTGTATCTTAATATATTCATTAAAGTCGCCTTGCTCCCTACTCCTTGAATATATCATGCAACCACCAAAATCATGCCATTTGTTAGTAAAGAATTCGTAAGATTATGAACCCAAACGGTTGGGTTACTAGTTGTACCCTCACGCTAACAAATCTGTTATCAGGGCAATCGATTATCTGACATTTTAAGCAGTTTCATCCAACAATTAATTAGTCCTACCATATATGCAGAATCAAAATAGGTGATACCTAATTATCTACAAGATCATCTGAATAAAGTTGATGAATCAAAATCTGAACATTTTCGAAGTCAATGCCATCATAAATTAACTTTGCTAGACATCACTTAATTCGTTTATTTATTTTATATTAAGCTTATCTTTATTTGATCGACTGGATGCCAATTTGTTTGTTAAGATATGCGCTAATTAATTTTAATTTTCAGATATTTTGAGTTGTGCATAGTTTACAAAAACAATATATTTTTCTACAAAAAGGATCTATCTTAGTAATTCATATACTTATATTGTGAGTTCCTGATATATCTAGGGCTGTATTTAAGTGCCTGACAACTCTCAGAAGTAAGGAATTAAAAAGTTGGATTTTTTGGTTTAACTCTGCTCAGTTTTATTAGTGTTCTTACCTGTCGTTATGTTGTACGTTTTACGGTTCTTTCTTCTTTTGGTTTTGAAGATTAAATGCATCATGAACACCAGCAACAGTACTGAAGGCTCCGTGGAAAATAGCACATCAGAAAGTTCTCCATTTTGGCTGGGAATACGGGTAAATGCAAATCTTAAACAGTTTTCCTTTGCGTACAATACATGACTCACTGATGTAAGAGAACAATTTAAATTATAATACTGATCTTTCAACTAAGTATTCATTAAAACTAAAAACTTCATTTTATAAAATAAATTAATCTGAAATGATTATTATTATTACTGTTTCTATTACGGTAAAATAACTGAATCAGAAATACAATATGCTATGAAACTGATAAAGACAGGAAAATCAGGTGGAAATTGATGACCTTTCGATTGACATTTAAAGGTAGCGTGAAATATTACGGTACCTATCTTAGTATCTGTGTTAATAAAATGTGTGATATTTGATAAAAGATATTTGATTAAAGATCAACCCGGAAACAAACCCAATAAACTTGTAGTTTCTTGAAAAGAGAGATTTTGTAAAAAATGATTTTGGAGATTGTTTGATAGTGACTCTATCTCATTATACATATATTGGTTATGTATTCTCTTAATGGTATATGTGTCCAAAAACGTTAGTAACACTAGCGGTAAAGTCACTTCATTAATACTATATGTGTCCAAAAACGTTAGTAACACTAGCGGTAAAGTCACTTCATTGTTTGATAGTGACGGTATCTCATTATACATATATTGGTTATGTATTATCTTAATGGTATATGTGTCCAAAAACGTTAGTAACACTAGCGGTAAAGTCACTTCATTGTTTGATAGTGACGCTATCTCATTATACGTATATTGGTTATGTATTCTCTTAACGGTATATGTGTCCAAAAACGTTAGTAACACTAGCGGTAAAGTCACTTCATTGTTTGAAATCGTTAGTAACACTAGCGGTAAAGTCACTTCATTGTTTGAAATCGTTAGTAACACTAGCGGTAAAGTCACTTCATTGTTTGAAATCGTTAGTAACATTAGCGGTAAAGTCACTTCATTGTTTGAAAACGTTAGTAACACTTGCGGTAAAGTCACTTCATTGTTTGAAATCGTTAGTAACACTAGCGGTAAAGTCACTTCCTTGTTTGAAATCGTTAGTAACATTAGCGGTAAAGTCACTTCATTGTTTGAAAACGTTAGTAACACTTGCGGTAAAGTCACTTCATTGTTTGAAATCGTTAGTAACACTAGCGGTAAAGTCACTTCATTGTTTGAAATCGTTGGTAACACTAGCGGTAAAGTCACTTCATTGTTTGAAATCGTTAGTAACACTGGTGGTAAAGTCACTTCATTGTTTGAAATCGTTAGTAACACTAGCTGTAAAGTCACTTCATTGTTTGAAATCGTTAGTAACACTAGCAGTAAAGTCACTTCATTGTTTGAAATCGTTAGTAACACTAGCGGTAAAGTCACTTCATTGTTTGAAATCGTTAGTAACACTAGCGGTAAAGTCACTTCATTGTTTGAAAACGTTAGTAACACTAGCTTTAAAGTCACTTCATTGTTTGAAATCGTTAGTAACACTAGCGGTAAAGTCACTTCATTGTTTTAAATCGTAACACTAGCGGTAAAGTCACTTCATTGTTTGAATTCGTTAGTAACACTAGCGGTAAAGTCACTTCATTGTTTGAAAACGTTAGTAACACTGGCGGTAAAGTCACTTCATTGTTTGAAAACGTTAGTAACACTAGCGGTAAAGTCACTTCATTGTTTGAAATCGTTAGTAACACTAGCGGTAAAGTCACTTCATTGTTTGAAATCGTTAGTAACACTAGCGGTAAAGTCACTTCATTGTTTGAAAAGGTTAGTAACACTAGCGGTAAAGTCACTTCATTGTTTGAAATCGTTAGTAACACTAGCGGTAAAGTCACTTCATTGTTTGAAATCGTTAGTAACACTAGCGGTAAAGTCACTTCATTGTTTGAAATCGTTAGTAACACTGGCGGTAAAGTCACTTCATTGTTTGAAATCGTTAGTAACACTGGTGGTAAAGTCACTTCATTGTTTGAAGGTTAGGATCAGTCGTCTTGGTAAACTGTCTACAAGAACTCAAGAATCAATAGCTTTCATACGGAATGGGAGAAGTTTGGTTTAATCTGGGGTTGGCGAGAAAATCGTAGTAAAACAAGGCTGTAAAGATACTTTTCAACGAGAACTAAATGGAGATTTCAATTGAATGGATAGATTATGATTTTATAATAAGATAGGAAACAATATGGGTTGTCAATAATATTTAGATCATTTGAACTCTTCGCAGTGTTAACCTGCTATGCATGTTTAGAAATGGAAAGTTTACCATAATGGCAAATGTAGGTAGGAAACAAAGTATCCTCTAGGTTTTTATATAGATATATAATATAAGTTTCACTGTGCTCTCGAATGTACCATGTAGGATAATATGAGAAACACCCATGTACCTTCATATATTCACTGTAATGCAAATCACGTGATGTTTACCTTTATCAAGAGGATCGATATACGCTACATAATTTAGCTGTTATCTAGAAAACTCTTTAAAAATGAGAGAATCAGGGTGTTAATAACAGCATCGTTATGTTTTGTGGTTATACCATATTTTTAATACATGCATGTAAATAACAAATTATTATGATTATACCTATTATTATTATTATTATTATTATTATTATTTGTATTATCAATACTATTATTATATTATGATTAATATTATTTTTGTACGAAAGTTATGATATTATTATTATTATTAGAAAGTTGTTAGTATATTATGATTATTATTATTATTATTAGAAAGTTGTTAGTATTTTATTATTATTATTATTATTATTATTATTATTATTGCTATTTTACTGAACATTAAATACGTGTAATTACCAGCTCAGTATTATAACTTTAATGCGAAATTTCGTGGCTCGTTTTTATAAACATCACAGTTTGGAATTCTAATTATATTGTCAAAATAAATTTAAAATTGCATTTGAAGAGGTAAATCCAATGAATCATACTCTGTCAAAAAGCCATAATTTAGCAACAAAGATTATTACCATGCAGCGAGAGAAAAAAGCTTGTTCTGGTATAGCGTTCAAGCTTATCATATCCTCAAATGATATATAAATAAAACATATCTCTGCTGTTGTGTTTGTCGACATTAAGGATAATCTTTAAGACAGTTTGGCATATGTATTAGTTAAATTGGCATATTCGTTTAATATACATTTACTTGTTTGACATTAGTTATTGGTCTTTATTTGCTAATTAAATGTTATTTTAATACACTAGAATTCAAACAACTCTTGAACCTGATATAATTAATGCATTTCTAATTATATTGATGCACATACTGTTTCGATTGGGGCCTCATTACTAAACGTTATCATGTATGTATCAAAGACATTTCATCAAATAGATAAATCATTGAATAAATGACAACATCAAATACTTCTGTCCAACCGTTATAGGAAATTATCAGTAAGAATGTTTATAATAGCATGTTTATTAGAAACAAAAATGATTTAGGTTGAATTAGTTATTCCGACAGCGCAGCCCGTTAAGGCCGCGATGTATTTTCTCTAGCCAAGGCACATTACTCAAATGTTTCTTCGATCTTCTCGAGGTTGTTTTTTCTTTCTTCATGCTATCTACCAAATTCAACAAAATCGATTTCCAACAAGGTAAACACACAGTTCCGCCCTACTTTAATGCATTATTAGATTTTCACGTGATTTATACTTATCGAAATTGCTGTTAAAATCAACTTAATGAAAAATCCTAAAATGAACACTTTTTTTTAGCTGCAGTGGCTTTCCGTGTGACAAATAATAGCTTGCTATATTTATAGACGCAGGCAGAATCACTGGCACCAAATATAACAAATTATTTTTAAACATTTAATTAAACACAGGACAGAGATTGTTTAGGTATCTTGATTTTAGTTTTGCTATTTGTGCGCTTTGTCCACAAACATTAAGATCATCTCTCATTTGTGAATCTCTCAATTTCAAGGTGCTGAATCCAACAGTGCAAATTGTACAAGGTAAGACGACAACTATAAAGCTGCAACCTACATTCCCGATCGGATGTTCCTCGAAGGCAGCCGAGCGAAACCCTCTTGCCCAATGTTTGTTATCAGTTCATATGTTTGATCCAGACGATTCCAATAATTGTGACGGTAGCAGCATATCAGTGCAAGAAAGTCAGAGATGTGGAGTCGAAATCCCTGGTTTTTATCATCACCAGTGGACAGAAGGAGTACGTTATGACAATGTGACGGAGATGATAATAACAACAAAGGACGGAACAGATTATAAGGCTGGACGCGATAGATTTATCTTAAAACTTCTGACTGGAGGCACAGGGCTGAATGATATTGTACAGGGGAATTACCTCAAAGACGTAACTGTAAGCAACTTACAAAACTCTAATTGAGTGTGGTTATCAGTTAGTGCCTTTGTTTAAAGTTTTATTTTTTTATCCTTTTAAAAATATATCAATATTCTGTTGTCTAAATGTGTGACTATACTTTTCATAAAAAGGTAATATCCAATAGAATTAGTTTGCTTTGACTCTGATTAATTAATTATTAATCTTTTACTATAATATTCATTTTCCTTAAATGTGCAAAACAACTTAGATCCAAAGTAATTATTCTGAAATAATGTATATTTTATAGTTTTGCTCTAAATTAAGTAATTAATAGAACTGATCTTTGTAATGATAAATATCAAGCTATACGACCATGTTTTTAGATTACATCGACATATGAGACAGCATGGCAAGCAAAGGAGTGTTACTCATATGTAGACCCACATATGAAATCGTTTGATGGAAGGTACGTCCAGTCGTACACGTCGTACACACACACACACACACACACACACACACATATATATATATATATATATATATATATATATATATATATATATATATATATATATATATATATATATATATATATATATAACTATTTCGTCTAAGAAATACAATTTCTTTGTCTTCTCTGACTTCATTTTCGTTCTGCTTCTTCTACGTCTTCTTGCTTCTTGATCTGGATATTTTAATTCGATTTGATTCAGGCATATAGTAAACCATATAGCTTGCTCACGTTTGCTGAAATCCTTCTGACGTTTACAGTCGAACGTTCTTTGTCAAGTTCTCTAACGCTTTTCCCCACATAAAATTTATCACTATAAATATAACCTCAATCGGTGTAAAGCGTGCTGACATGTTATGCTTACACTGCTGTATTCATCCGAATCTTCAAGGTTTTAGTTTTATATTATTTTATGAAAATATCAAAGTTTCAAACATTCAATTAATAAAAAAGCATCTAAACTCATTATCTTTGTTTCACCCAAATGGAATGTCTTTTTTGACACGTAACGAATCAATTCAGTAATATTTCGAAACAAAGAGAAAACATGATACCATGAGGTACTTGAAGATTCCATATCCTGTAAGTATTTATGCATATATATCAAGGATAAATATTTTGTAGTTTATACCAATTTTAATTTATTAGGCTTATAATTGGCTGAAGAATGTTTCATTTTAAGCTTTGATAAAATTTCAAGTTAAAATATTTTTTCCAGATATTACGAAAATCAAAATGTTGGAGTCTTTGTCATGTACCGTCATAATTCAAGCAAACAAGAGGTAAAACGTACCTTTAAAACTCTGGACCTTTCGAAAAGGAACTTATAGTTTCAACTCCATGAAGAGTTCATTTGTTATACAGTATTACATTGCAGTTGATTTTACAGTTATTGGTTCATAATTGTAGTTAATAATAATACTGTCTTTCGACATATTGATCTTTTGCCAGTCTCTGTTTGTTGAACGGCCCATTGTATAATAGGGAATGATACAACACTTTATCGATGATTGTGGTACTGTTGTCGACAGAAATGTAATAAACATTGTAATCAACGTAATGTCAGAGGATGCATGGAACTTCAAATGAGGACATGACACTTTTTATTAATTTATATTAAAATTCGTTTCCTTAAAGATCCGTGTAAATAATATGATATCTGTTGGCACAGAATGTATGGCATGTATCATTTATATACATTATATTTATTCTATAAAGATAATATCATACCAAGTGTGGTACATATACTAAAGGCAAATATAAGTATAAGCTGAAAATTCATACGTATTTCTACAAATAGTCATCTCACGTATATCCAACCTTACTTATATCTTCTAAAGGTTTGTGTCTTCAGATTAAATTGTCCTATTCATCACCCTTAGCCTTATATCACTTAGACATATTTTCCAGGTTCAGATGAAGACAAAACAGTGCAATAGTGTCGCAACATGCGCATGCGCCGTAGCTGCACGAGCAGGAGGGGATATATTTTTGATTGACCTTTGCAGAAGCCCAGGTCTCATAAAATATGTTTCGTGCAAAGAGAACATATTGGATGTCAGACAGATAACTCCATATTCGTATCAGGTAAATATTCGTAGATAAATTGTATATATGAGTAAAATGGTAATGGTATCGATGTCAGGGAAAGATCCGTGAAAATAAGGTACAGTAATGTTCTCCAACGAATTAATGATTAAAATACGAGCTTTGAGTTGAGACTTAATACCACCTGCTTATAATTGTGTCGCTCAGTCTGTCATGTCACTGTATTTATGTTACTTATTCTGTCCTGTCACTGCATTTGTGAGCCAAACATTGTCGAATTTAGTTTCTTATGTTCATTTTTAATTGAAGATCCACATGCCACTGGGAACCATGATCTCCGTTACAATCAATAACTGGTCGGGATACGAATCAACATTAAATTTGATTATCTACCCGTCTGTGAAGGATATGTATGAAACACAAGGCCTGTGCGGTATGCTGAATGATAATCAAAATGATGACTTTATTACGCCGTCAGGAGGAGTCGAGATGGACAATAATGTGTTCTCAATATCTTGGAGGTAAATAGACACGAAGCACGGTTAGATAGTTCTAGGTAACAAGGAAATAAAGACATGATACATACATTTGTTTTTATAGTCTATGATATGCTCCAATTGAAATCTTTTGCAATGAATATACAAATAGCAAATTTGAAACTTCATGTGTGAAAAGCATGGGTTGGCAATAAAGGAGAACATATCATAAAGTGACTGAGATATACTTATCGTTTATACCTTATTAATATCCAAACTCTTTTAAGTTACTTGGCAACGATAATTCCATCGATTCTGAACCGCGAAATTTCGATTTAGTAAATGTTCTTCTAAATTTAAAGGTTCAGTTTGATACATGTTAAATGTTATTTACCATTTCCATTTACGTTTTACTGTGTAAAGGCCATGATCATCATCATTGTTATGATCACGATAATAATGACGATAATGATAACGATAATGATGGCGATGAGTAGTGGCCTTTGTTATTATTGGTGTAGATTAAGCACAATGCTGATATTATTATTATTATTATTATTATTATTATTATTATTATTATTATTATTATTATTATAGAATAGGTAATGAAGACTCCTATTTCGACCCTCGAAATCATCATCCTGATTTATCGCAACTGTGGGACCAGAGTTCACTCTTTTGTGTTTGTATTGCTAACTTTAACTCGACTACACCCTCAAGTATTGCACCTGAAGACCAGTTTGTACCACTATGCTCAGCTAGCGTATCTTCAGCATGTACCAAAAAGCCCGATATACCTGGTACACCGTACCAGTCTTGTAATATTAGAACCAAAAGGTCGAAACAATCAATGTCCAGAGAAATAGAGAGAATACTGAGCAAACGAATTATGGGTTCTGATGTTATCGTTCATAATATAGTCAAGGTAATCTTAGATAGCAATAGTCTTTACACTTTAGAAGTAACGGATTCAGATCTATAATCCATTATCATGAATTTTCTGCAGCGTGTGCATTAAAATTAGAAACCAAACTCAATTTCATACTGAATTCATCAGCAATGGATATCATATAGGTTTGTTTGTCATCGTTGCTTTTCTAAGTCTATTCCATGATTTTTTTTTTGTGGTACAGAGCGTTCTAGCGTTTAAAAATACGAATGATACGTTAGCCAGCACATATAAGAGAATGTATATAGTCGAATTTGTGTGATTTAGGGACTGAATATTTTGGATCTCTCAATCTTTACTGTTCTGATTTTCTTTCTTGTAGCTGTTGGAACTGTATACCACATATACTATCTATTATTTTAAATAACGCACTTTTGTTAAACTTATATTAGGGTCAATAGACATTTCCTTAATTCTGTCAGTAACCGGTGCTTCGTAATCATATTAACTGTAAGTTGTATCCGACTTAAATATTTTAGAGAAACGTTTCATAATCAATAGACGACAAGACCTAATAATAGCTTTATATGTTGCTGCCCTAAACATACTAGCCTTAAATGAGAATAGAATATCTAAGTTCGTTAGGTGTTTGTTCTCTCACAGAGATCAACCTTAAATATCACATTAGAAGAAGCATTAGATGAGTGTACACGTTTCTTCAGCGGCAACTGCACGACGTCCTCGTTTGAAAACAGCTTACCAAACAGTAATCAGGACTCCAAGAACAGTTCCATTACAAATTGTGCTCTGGATTATACGGTAGGTACTAATGCCACATATTATCTGAATCGTTCTTGTCGATAAAGTGAAAGTTTTGTAAGTTATAAAAATAACGACATTAACGGAATCTTCTATAAGAAAAACAAATCATCAATTAAGGAAGAGTTTGTCAAAGATATATTATATACGAGAAAGGAATTGCATAGGAGGAAAAGTTTAAACATAAATGAAAGCTGATGATGAAATGTAGGAGGAAAAGGTAATGGCTAAGATATTTCTGTTGATAATGCCGCTTAACAGATATGTCAAAGATATGAGTTAGCCGAATGAAAGGGACTTCTAAACCTTGCAAGTAGTATGCCATTTTATTAGAGTCCTGAGCATATCTACAAGTAATTGTAGACCTAAAATTCACCGAGACGGATGGCTCATGTGGCTTAGTAGTTAGTGCGTCTTCCTCGGGTATGGCAGGTCATCTGTTCGATACCGGCCGAAACATCCCAAAGACTTTCAAAAACGGCATCAACATCTGACTCCATTGTCGCTCGTCATTTAGAAGTTAGTGCTAGGATTGGTTTACCTGGTGTCAGAATAATGTGATGTCTAGCACTGGGGCATCATATCAAATGGAATTGAACCATTGTTAGACTCAAATATACATAATGGATTCTTTATGCATTTCTATCTATAACTGTCGTTCATTAACAAGAAATATACAAAATGTATGGGCCTTATGTGATATTTTCAATATTTGTTTCCTACAAGAATTGTGGCTTCTAGACAGCACACGACGAGTTCTTTGGATGAGGGGAATCGTCGATTAAATCGTCCAGCGATATTCATACCGGTAGACCTTATGGAGGTGTCGGGGTACTTTATCGTAGATCTCTTGCAAGTATTATAGAAGTACAACATTTCGATGGTCCCAGATTAATAGTTAATACTATCCATACGGGGATTTTTGGAGAATTTGTAGATTATTTGGGCAAAGTTAATTATATTTTAGAAAATGCTAATACGCTAAATTCTTATGTAGTAGGAGATTGGAATGCTAATACGCTTAAATCCACTTCCTTTGGATATGAGGTTCGCCTATTTTGTGACGAATATGGTTATATCATTATGGACTTAAATCTAATTGTAGACCACACAACTAATTTCACTTACGTCAGTGATTCACACAATACAGTGTCTTGGTTGGATCATTGTGTCTCTACACAGTTTGCTCATTCCGCTGTAAGTGACATGAGGATACTTCACACCCTAGTAGGGTTCGACCATCGACCTTTTTTAATGACTATCAAGGCTGAATTGCTTCCCAAATTTGATTCATGCCCCAATGAACTCTTAAACTTGAAATACAACACCAGTTGGTCAGACCTTACTGCTGACGAAAAACTGAATTATACTCTGACTTCTGAATTCTTATTAAACAAGATTGAGATCCCACATTGTGTTGCGATTAACCAGGTGCATATGAAACAGATAAAGGAATTATACACTGATATAGTAAAAGCTTTGTCGAACTCCGGTAATAGCTTGACTAGTAAATCCAAACGTAGTCACCGGATAATACCAGGTTGGAATGACTGTGTCAAAGAATTACATGATTTCGCACGAAATGCTTACCTTATATGGCGTGATAACGGTGAACCTCGTCATGGCCATCTTAGTAATCAAATGCGTAAAACAAGAGCACAATTTAAGTATGCTCTTAGATTATGTAAGAAGGTGGAAGTAACACACAGAGCAGACTCGCTAGCACAAAAATTTGAAAATGTCGACCAACGTGAATTCTGGAAGCATGTTAAACAACATACCACGATAACTTCCAATAAATTACCAATTTACATTGACGGGAACCATGGTCAGAATAATATATACAACATGTGGGGAAATCATTTTTAAGACTTACTCAATAGTGTAAACAATGAATAGAATAAGAAGTACTAATATGTACTTTCAGCATTGAATGCACCTTCTGCTCGTATTGAAGTAATCACATTATCTGAGATCCAACGTGCTATATCAAGACAAAAAGGCGTTAAATGTCCAGGTTCAGATTTTTTATATGTGGAACATTTAAAATTTTCAGATACTAGACTTCATGTGTTATTGATGATTTTATTTAACTGTATGTTTGTGCATAACTTTGTACCAGATGATTTCACAAAAGTTACCATTATACCGCTGCTAAAAAGCAAAATTGGTAACATAGCGGACAAAAGTAACTACAGACCTATAGCTCTTACGACTATTATTTCAAAAATATTTGAATGCATCATTCTGCATAGATGTGAAGTTACAATCTCTGATAATCAGTTTGGCTTTAAAAAGCAGCATTCAACCGATTTATGCGTATATTCTTTTAAGGAAGCAGTCAGCTATTATGTTGAACATGGCAGCCCAGTGTTTGAATGTTTTTCAGACGCTAGCAACGCATTTGATAGGGTCAATCACTGGACACTCTTTAAAAAGTTGATTGATATTAAAATACCTGTCTATATAGTTCATACTTTAGTTAACTGGTAAACAGATGTATTGTGTGCGATGGGGAAGTGTAATATGCAGATGTATTGTGTGCGATGGGGAAGTGTAATATGCAGATGTATTGTGGGCGATGGGGAAATGTATTATGCAAACATATATATATATATATATATATATATATATATATATATATATATATATATATATATATATATATATATATATATATATATATATATACGAGTTAAATCGTAAGCTCAGTCAGTGTAACGTAGGGTTAAGTCTTACACCGAATGTGTTATTTCTAAACAATTTCAGTTTTGCTGATGATATGTCATTGATAAGTCCTTCTATAACAGTTTTAAGGAAATTATTAAAGATATTTGAACAATAGGCATTTGAGAATGATATAATGTATAATACAAAAAAAATCAGTATGCATGGTCTTTCAGACAGCCTCTTTAAAATTATAATCTCCGCCCCTTGTACATCTTAACGACAATGCTCTTATCTATGTCAACACTTATACGTATTTGGGTCATATTTTGAAATCCAATCGGTCGAATAATGAAGATATGTGTACTCGAACAAACATGCTTCTGCGTAAATTCAAGAATTGTTCATTGCATATCAGAATTAGATTATTCATATCTTATTGCTGCACCATGTATTGCGCTCCTCAGGGGACAAACTTTAGTGAATGTATGAAAAGAAAACTAGTTATTGGTCATAATAATAGTCTTCGTTTTCTATCAGGACTTCCAAGGTGGAACAGTGCCTCCAACATGTTTGTTAACTATAATGTATTCAGTTTTGATGCAATAATGAGAAAGTATGTATTCTCAATGATGACAAGAATATCTAAAAGTAAGAACTGTATTTTGAAATCTTTTTCGAACTATGACATTCATGTAAATTCTCATATTATTAGTAAATGGAACAAATTACTCTTTAAATGTGTCATTTAATTTTTATTCTCAATAATGCATGACGCAGTTAATAGTTCTAGATGATGCTGTATATATATATATATATATATATATATATATATATATATATATATATCTAGATAGAGAGAGAGAGAGAGAGAGAGAGAGAGAGAGAGAGAGAGAAAGAGAGATAATGTTTGTTTTTTTAATTAAAACTTTATAGTTTAATTTAGAGGTATGGACTTTGTAGTCTGAAATAAAGAATTATTATCTTATCTTATATCACATACATGTAGTATGATCTCCCACCGTCATCAAGCTACATGTCTGAGACATGATACCCAAGTTCCAGACATCACAATAAACGGCAACACTGCAGACATCAAAGCGATACCTCTGACAAAATGTTAAATCTACGTTGAAAATCCTAATCACAGACATATGATTGAGACTGAACTTTTAACTAATTTCAACTTGACATAAAGGAATGATCATGATGGATATGCTAAAAATGTCGATCATCAAGCTCGCGTTTCTTATCGAATGTTTACCATATCATTTCTAGTGTTCTAAACTAGTATACTAAATCATTGAAACTTTATCACAATAACTCAGCTCTACTTTATTACTCTAATGGTACATTTATATTTGTGACCGAAATAATAGAAAAATAACAACAGTAAGCTGTGAAAAATAATAATTAAATTAAAAATTAACGAAACAGAATGGAAAATATCTTGAATATCCTTTGATATATGCGGCGATAACATGTAATGAACCTAATAAACGTACTTAATTTTTCTTAATGTGCATCGTTTAAATGTTTTATTACAAATTTGCTGTTTGTTTGATACTTGATATTTGATTTTTCATATGTAATCCATTTCTTGTATATATTATAAAGTTACTCATTTGAATATGTAATATACTTTAAAAAGAGTGCTGGTATAATGTTGCACACTTTAGAACGATGATTAATTTTACATCGCTGATTTGCACAATTATGTTCTTTAGTACACTGGAAATATGTCTCTGGCAAGTCTCCACTGTGAGACCTACAGGTCGGAAGTTGACGAGGAAATACGACGCAATAGTACTTTCAGAGAAGAAAACCCGGAAGTAGTTGAATCCTTCCACGCAATGGCATGCATTAACAACTGTAATAACCACGGGAATTGTGTTAATGGTAAGAACTATATTGGCACGCTTTAATAATTTAGTATGCCACATTTGCTTCGGCCACATTCATAGATCTTGCATCTTTTGTATACACAAAAGCCATTTCTGTAACATGTATAATTGCACATGCGTTAATTAATTACATGAAAATTATTGAGAAAAATGTGGCATTACTGATTATATGATAAAATGGGACTGGCCCCTACCAATTAGTATTTAGTCCATTAAGTGGCCCGATTTTGAAGATTTCTGCTACTGTATAATGTTGACTAAATTCTTAAGTTTCCTGCAAAAACTTTTTATATTTCAAATTTTAAATGAAATATTGTGCCACATTCAATGTATTCATGTTATGGACTCTAAGTAGACAGACCGTATTATTATATCCTATTAATTACTTATAATTTGAATGGCAGGATCATGTATTTGTCATGAACATTACATCGAGGAAGATTGTTCCGTGTCATTGCGAGACTATCCTGTTGTAGACGATACGTATGCTGGTGGACTGTGTCAAAGGAATATGGATGTTTGCTGTGGAGAAATTTCAATATACGGGTCTCGCTTTGTTAAAGGAACAACTAAACAAAGGCTTCAAGGATTTGAGGTAGGAAATGCGACATTTTCATTGTTACTCTGATTGATAGTTTCCCAGCAAATGTGTCTCTTTTCTTCACACTTTTATTACCCGTGCTTTAATTTGTAATCAATTCGCTTAAAGTACAGCTATAACGTAAGTAGATTTATGCGTGAAATATGATCTAACATACCTCACTCAATCATTATGAGTTGAAATGTTGTTGAAGAAGTACGGAATATCCCTACGATCAGTTAGACCGCTAAAAAATAGTTGCTTGATGTGAAAAACAATCGTGTTCGTTTAAAAAGTTATGTAGTAACTTTTATTGGCTAACCTAAGTTTCTTTAAATTACAATTATAATATTGATTTTATTCCCGTTTTTCTGAAACATGTACGTTATATTTTCCAAAACAACGCATTTCTCCAAATGAAACGGCTTTAGTAGCTGACCTTCATTTGGTTTTATTTAAACATAAACACATACTGAAATACGTTTTGCTTGGGGGAAAAAAAACGCGATAAAATTTGTACGCTAGGAAGTTAATCTGTAATTAAAAGGTTGGTTGAAATTCGCCAATATCAACTAACAAATTAAATCTAACATTGCGAAGATATTATATATATATATATATATATATATATATATATATATATATATATATATATATATATATATAGGTAAGGAAAGAAATCTAACAGTAAGTACAAAAAATGCATATCGATAGCAAATAAAATCTAACAATATAAAACATCTTATATATGGATAACAAATACAATCAAATATTACAAAATATATTTTATATGGACAACAAATAAAATCTAACAATATATATATATATATATATATATATATATATATATATATATATATATATATATATATATATATATATATATATATCATAGCAAATGAATTCTAAGAATACAAAATATGCTACATGTGGATAGAAAAAATCTAACAATACAAAAGATGTTTAATATGGATATAAAATAAAATCTTACAATACAAAATATTTTTTATAATGATATGAAAAAAAAACTGCAACAAAAACATAAGCATAACTACCTTTGATACATTTCGATATATTTGGGCAAGATCGATCGAAGAATCATCTGATACCACTACTTCCAATGCTGAAGTGCTTAAGCTTTCATATGTGTGAGTGTATATTCGCAAGCACACAATAAACTTAAATTGCTTCATTGAATATGACAAGGATTTGAAACCCTTAAATACTCAGGTTTGAAGCGTCAAAAA
This sequence comes from Unio pictorum, assembly GCA_030141615.1. Taxonomy (NCBI): domain Eukaryota; kingdom Metazoa; phylum Mollusca; class Bivalvia; order Unionida; family Unionidae; genus Unio; species Unio pictorum. The sequence continues at coordinate 9,061,830 of JARLTB010000074.1, forward strand.
CAGCATTGGGCATGTGAATTCATAAAATGTAGACGTTGTACGTGTTCCATGCACTGATATTTGACCATATATACTAAGCACAAAAATCATTGGATAAAGTATCATCTTTAACAGGGGATAAATTTATTTGAACAGATGAACACAACCAGGATGTGTGCTAAACTTTCGTCGCTGCAAATACCTTGAATGTATATATATATATATATATATATATATATATATATATATATATATATATATATATATATATAGATATATATATATATGTGTGTGTGTGTGTTCACGGGTACGTTGAAAAGTATTCCTTTACCATATATATATATATAAATATATATATATATATATATATATATATATATATATATATATATATATATATATATATTCCAAATCTCTACAATGAGCAGATCCGATATTTAAATGGTATCATTATTACAGATATACATCAATGGAACTATTGTATCTGAAAGTGCAACAACAGTGGAAAATCTGACTATTATAAATCCTTATGAGGGGGAGATAAATGTACCTTGCGGCTCCAGACATAGGCGATCAACAAATAATGACAACAGCTCGATGCCATTTATCACAGGAACAAGAGTGTCATTGACGAACGATGGCACCAACTATGGACCTACTCAAACCTATTACATTTATGACTCCAAATGCCAAGGTGTCTCCACCAGTTTGGATGGATACACATTTTCTCTTCTGGTACAAACGATAGATTTCTACTCCTTAAAATCTTTGGAATAGATTATTTGGCATGTGTTAAATGCATGCCTGTGGGTGTTACTTATCGTTGATTCGCAGGTAACGCTACTTGCAAATATTACTTCCATTATTTTCGTTATGGTAGGATATTAGTAATTCGTGATGTTATTTTCAGATAAATACATTGATATTAATTTGAGGCGATAATCACATTATAAAGAATTATTGCAAAATGTTCTTAGTATCAAAAGGTAAAGACACAAGTATCTTAGGACATTTTGTGCAGTTAGTTGTTCCTTTACAAACAAATTGAATGAAAACAGAAAGTGTAGGAAAGTTACAAATATAATGTAGCTTTGTTCTCTTCATTAAGGCTGGAACCTGCTATATAGAAGCTGCATGCTACAATGAAGGAGAAACATATACATTCGATGGTTGCAGAAGATGTTTGCCTTCCCGCGACCCTTATTCGTGGTCTGATGGTAAATGTAAACCTTTCTTTACAATAGAAATATTTTCCAAAGTTTGTTTTTGTAAATGTAATTGTAAATTGAAACTGATAATATCAACATGAAAGGTTATTTTTGTATAAATGTGAATAATTTGTAATAATGTAATCTGTCGTTTAATTGCAGAAGGTTCAAGATACATGCATATAAATAAAACCCATTTACCATCCCGGAAACAAACATTATTAATTAGGCGCAATAGCAATAATAGTCAATATCATGGAGCTGACAATAATAATGTTTATGTAGAGTTTTCTTCAAAAACGATCAACCCCTGCGAGAATTGCATGTCATTATATGATCTTTTTGTTAGGACAAAGTCAACTTAATGGACATATCATCAAACATAAACATAATGTAGTTGATCGTCTCTCGATTCGACGTGGACCTCTCTAGTTATTTGAGTGTTGGAAAGAAAGATTCTGATCTGTGGGTGCGCAAGTAGCTGTTGATTCCAACCCTTGCATGGAATGTTTGTTTGCTCAATGGATAGGAGATGAGTGGGATATCACCAGGATTGTTGTTGATGGCACCTCTTCAGCTCAGCAGCTGCTGTTCTGCTTGATTCACACACCTTTGAGCCTTGTGCACAGAGGAATTCCAAGTAACCCGGCCTTTTGCTCTTTGATATCAGGAATCAGGGTTTATATTGAACGCTTTCAATGCAATTTTCAGATTGTCTTTGAAGCGCTTATTATGTGGCCTCTATAGGATCGTTGTCCTTGCTGTAGTTCGCCAAGAAAGAGTCTCATAGGCAGCCAGTGGTCTGGCATGCGTACAATATGTCACGCCCAGCGTAGATGATACTGAAATGGATGGTGTGGATGCTTGATATAGCTGCCTGAAAGAGTAGCTCAGTGTTAGGAACCTTATACGGCCACTTAATCTTGAGGATTTCCTGAGTATTGTGGTGCCAAGGTGGTTCAGCTTCCTCGCGTGGCGATGTTACACCGTCCATGTTTCGCATGCGTAAAGTAGTATGGATATCACAACTGCCCGATAGACTTTTAATTTGGTATGGATGCTAATACCTGTTTTATTCAGACGCTGAAATACTATCTGCCTAAAATGGCCCTGGCTCTGGTCATGTGAATGATCACCTCGCTCGTCAGCAACAATGGTGCTATGTGATTTGGCATTGTACTGAAAAGGCAGGTGAAGCGGATCACTTCGTTGGGTGTTTAGCCGTTAATGATTTTCCGCTGAACATCGGGTTTACCAGGGGCCGGTTGATGCAAGAATTCAGTCCTTTTGGTACTGATGGTTACACCAAAGCTTGTGCATGAGCTGGAGAACTTGTCAACTCTGCGTTGAAGGTCGGTTTGAGAGTCTCCACTGAGGACGCAGTTATCAGCAAAACAGATATCCCTGATGGTGTCTGTCATAACCTTAGTTTTCGCCTGAAGCCTCCTGGGATTGATTAGTTTTCCATCTGTATGGTACCTGATGCAGACTCCATCCTCTCCGTTTCTGAATGTATTAGTCAGCAGTGAACAATATACTGAACATTAAGTGACCAGATTAATAACCCTTCTTGACATTACTGGTTAATGGGATTGGTTCAGATGTCTCTCCATTGTCCTGGACGTGGTTAATCCCTTTGCGCTTATACAGGTGGATTATGGAATCACCTGGTAAATTGTCTCTTGCTGCCACATCAGTTAAATAGGTGTTGGAACCTTTATATTAGGGGTGTGACCCCTTTCTTGTAGACGTTAGTTGGGATGGAGTCAGAACCAGGTCATTTGCTACTGGACAGCAGACGTATCACTTTCCGTGTTTCCAACAAGGTTGGATGCTCATCCAGTGCTTCGTTGGTGGGTAATTGGGGGAGACCACTGGTGTCTTCATAATTGATGGATGAAGGGTACCTCAGGACGATGTAAAAGTGTCCAGCCCGATTTTCCCTTTGTCAGTAATTAGCGTGTTCCCGTTTGCACCGAGATGAGGCTACGATATAGTGGATGTAGGTCCATACAATTATTTCCGGTCACTATATTAGTTCTTCGTGTTATGCTAGTCCGCGTTGCACTGGATTTCATAAAAGCCTGGTTGCTCAGCTATGTGTCTTCTTCCAACTGACGAAACTGCCGATGGACAATTCAACGTACGTTGTTGTAAGATATCTTTCCCAGAGATAGAATTGGGGTTGGTGAGGTAGCTTTGATGGAGGCGGTTATTCTCATCCAGCAACTGCTTGATGTCATCGCAATTCGCATTAAACCAGTACTGATGCTTCTGATTGAGGATCCTATGATGTATGAAGGAGTATTGTAGACCAACTCCCTGAATAATACCTAGACGGTATCCACATTTTATTGTTCAGAGAGTTGGACTTCAGAGTCCCTTCCAGGGCATCCAAGAGAGACTATTTTGTAATAGTCAGTTAAGCTCGATCATGTTCAGTTCTTTAGGAGCCTTCTTTCCATGTGAACGTCGTTTGGCTAAATCGTGCTTGGTGATGAGGCGGTGGTCCATCTAGTATTAACACACACAGACTTGGTCACAGGCACATCCTGCCAGTTCCTCTTCCTGACAATGACATAGTAGATACGATGCCAGTGATTAAAGCGACGGTGCATCCATTACGTCCGGTTATAGGTAGGGATGCAGTATACCTGTATTGGACATCAGCAGTTCATCCTCTGCGCAAGTCTAGAATAAAACAACACCGTTGATATTACAGTGACACACTCTATGCTTTGCTAGCACTACATCCCAAGAATGACGAGCTTATCTGCCATTGTAACGTCAGCAATGACGGAGAGGAGCTCCTCAAAGAAAGTGAACGTCACTTTATACCGGCTGATCATGGTTGGAACAAAGCAATTGATGATGGTAAGGTGCTGTTTTCCAGATAAGAATTATAGTTGCATGGTCCTCTATCGCTTCAAAAGAAAATGTATCCGGAGCCCCTTTCATAGAGTTCACCGTATCCCATAAGCCTGGTGTTTCTCAAGGCAGCAACGGCCACGATGTATCTGGTGAGATGCTTTGCTATTTGGGATCTTTCCGCATATTCTCTCTCCAGTGAAGTACGCACAGATCATATGTCGAGTGTGAGATGAGAAATCCTCATTTTCTAGTTTGTATTTTGACAGTTGTAGTTGGGCCTCCACCACCCGGGATAAGCGGGTTAGCACAGTTTAGAGCAGTCAATGTTTATGGAACCTTTCCTAGCTCCTTCCTCATGCCAGGGAGATGAGCCGTGCATTCCTGAAGAGGATTGCTCAGTCACTCAATAGGTTGCCGCACTCCACTGCTGGTCCATGTCAGTGATGAACATCCCCTAATGACCTGAATTGACTGTGTACAAGTTTGAGGCTACGTCTGCCAGTGTATCCACTCCTCAGCTTCATCACTTGCCCGGCGCCTCCGGACTTTCGTTGGTGATGCAATGGGATGGTTGGATGACAATAATGACTTGCGGTATGATATTGTTTTAAGTGAAGAAGAGTTTCGCAATTCGTCGACATCACCCTCTCACCCAAATTCATTAGAATACAGCAGCACGACAACATCGATTCGGCTGGAGATGGAGTTGAATTCAGTGGATGACCAGGAGGTATAACGACTCTATTCGTGTGCTATAACGATCCCGGACGCTTTTATGTGACTCATCTTTCTGTCCGTTCACATGCTTATGTTTCCTGCACGCAATCTGTCGAATCCAGTCTTCGCATGATAGGAAAAAACGCCTAACTACCCCTGATGGAGTACGACTCCTTAGCAAGCCAGAAGTGTTAGTTCTCCCAGGATACTCCATACTACCCATGATTAATATATACAGCACACGGAAGACAAGATTAGTAAATAGGCGCCAAAGGAATAATAGTCTAGATTATCAATCAGACAATAATACTTTTTTGTGCGGGGTTTTCTACAAAAAAAGAGTCAATCCCACCATTTCAATTCATTTATTGAACTTTTTGTCAGGACTAGGTCAACTTAATGTATATATTATCAAACATAAGCATAATCTAATTAGACAGTTTATAACTGCGACTTGTAGAATTTACAAAGAAATAGGAAACAGTATTGGCAATTACTAGATGCTTCTTAGGTACAGTATATATAAAATGAAACGAAGTTACACGTGAATGTACGGATTTATGTGAATAACATTTATCATCGTTTTCATTAGCTGGAACTTTGTGATCTTGATGCAAATGTTGGTGTTAATTAGAATTTGTTTTTGTGTGGCTAAACGAAGGTCTTGGCAACACTAATCTGCATTATGACCATTCAAAGTACAAGACCTACTGTAACAATGTGCAACCCAACTAAACTGTATGATGTGGCCTACAAATCTAGTCTTCTATGAATAAGAACTATGTTTTAATTCCTTTGCAGGATGTACAAACGGTATAACGGATTCAACGACTACAATAATAATCATTGTATGCGTCGTTGTACCTGTGATTGTAGTTGTAATTGCTGCAGTAATCGTCTTCAAATGCTGTATTCAGAAGAAGAAAAGGTATTGATGCATCTTTAATACCATGACTATAACTTATGACAATAATGAGTGGAAGTTTCTTTTTACGGCAAAGCCACTTTAAACACTTGTATTTTCTTTGTGAGATCATATAGATAAATGGAGTTATATCATTTCGTAAGCATCTTGTTTTTTTTTTTTTAATTTTCTAGACTTAGCAAATCGGGTGTTATTTGCTTTAATTTCAGGATAAATTTTGGTTTGTCATTGTTTCCTTTTTATATTATACCGATACACGCTATAAATCAATTTTTTTTCTCTTAAGTTTCGATTTGGTATTGGAATTGTATTAACTTCGTGTTCTTCAGGATTGCTGGACACTTTGATGGGAATGCAACAGTAATAATGGCTGACCACAGTAATTTGGATAAGACGTTGATGTTTTGCAGTCAGCAGAGCTTGCGGGAAAGTGAACGAGGGACAGAATAAGAATAAAAACCTTTACCGAAAACATTTTGAAAATTCACTACGCCTGTTGCTAATTCCAAGAACGCACGGGGTGTGATATAATACAAAAAAGCCTCACGTTAATTTTTCCTCTACAAAATGCGGTTACCAATTACACTAATCAAGATATGCAAACTTTCGTCACTGGATGATTTACAAACACCCATTTGACATTTTAACATGCATATAAATATCAAAGTGATGTAACTACAAATGAATTTAAAATGCCGGAAACTGTTAATGCTGCAAATTAGGTTTTAGCATAAATAATTGTTTTGTTAAATGATATTTGACCCATCCAAACTAGTTTTATGAAATTTGTTTTTAATTATGTATTAAGGTAACATTGTAGACACCTTCATTATTTTATAAAAAGTAATACATTATGACTAAACGTTGTACATAAATTGCAGTTTTATAATTACTCAGAATTTTAATTTTGTTAGTGATCTACATGTAGATAATTGTTTAACATTGCTTCCTTTATATTTTGTGTGTTTTCTATTTATTCTTCTTTGTCATATATTTTTTTCAAAATCTATAGCGACGAAATAGTTTATTTTCAGCTGTTTCTGTAATTAAAAGTTCGATCTTCTTCTTCACTTGTTTTTTGGAAGCAAGCAGCAGAGGGGGTTAACAGACCAACTTTTTAGGTGTTTTCTAGACTTCCTTCTAGTTAATATTTGATAGAAAGGTCGAATCGACAAACTAAGGCTTCCTAGTAAATATTTAATAAAATGGTCGAATAGGGAAACTGAGGCTTCCTCGAAATCGTAAAAAAAGCAAACCAACGCTTGCTCGTCGACGCCATGGTAGTTGGAATTCACCCCCTCTGCTGCTATGGGTTAACAATTCTTTTACAAGATTCAGTAAACGATTTTAACTGAATATTTTATCAAGTCCGACACGATATCGCGTCCGAGGGTCTGCTAAATTTATCGTCACAAATCCGTGTGGGATTGACTGAGCGTGACTAAAGAAATTTATAAATCGGTTATGATCCATATCACCGCCGCACCAAGTTTGCCAAATATTTCGTAGCGTATGAGTATCAACTCCGTTAAATACACACAATAAATTGCAGTTATCTCTGATCATTTTTGGTATTTGAGTGTATCGTTGAGTAACATATATAACATCAGTGTTTTTATGTCTACCTCGGGGAAAATATCCTAGCTGGATTCTTTTGATTGTCTAACATGATATCATCATATACGACTAAATTGTTAATACCTCCATCAATATCATCAATGTTCGGTGCTTCATCGATATCGGTTATAAACTCAATGATATCATCGCCGGATTCTTCTACCGCGCTGTTGTTAAAATCGTTTAACACATTGTAACATCGCTGATCGTCTACACTAGGAGCTATCAAATACAACTTGTCCCATTTCATCCATCTCGTTATCAAATTAAGTAGCAGTTGTGTTTTGCCACTTCCAGATGGTCCGATTATAATCATTCTAATTGAATTCGGCAACATCACATGGTGTTTAATAGGTTCTCGTCGTAGGGTAGCGAAATAATCAATTACATTCATGTTATTATATATAAATTATGGATCTATATTGTGTGAAGTGTAAGGCGCGTACTGCCACAAACGACTTGACGACGATTACAACTAAAAATAACCGATCAGCACTTTCTGGTAGATGCGTACAATGCAGTACAAAGAAATTTAGATTCGTTTCCCTTGATAAATCAGAGGGATTTTAAAAAAAACGAGGAGGTGATATTGCAGCCAAGCTAACTAAACTACTGGGTACACCATGGGCGAAGTATCCAGGAGAAAAACACCTTCCAGGATATAGTTATTGTGGACCCGGAACTAGAATCGATATCCGACTTGATGATCAAAACCAACCTAGACCGGGTGAATATCCAATAAACGCTATTGATAAGGCGTGTCATGCCCATGATGTTGCTTATAAAAGCAGTAATCTGCAACACAGACATATCGCAGATGTGAAATTGATTCATGCGTTGAATTCTATAACTGATAAATCCTTCAAAGAAAAGTTGGCTTCATGGTTAGTAAAATCGGCTATGAAAGGTAAATTGATGTTAGGTGCCGGTAATTAATATCAACATGGAATCTATTTACTATTTTCCAAAAGGATACTGGAGGGGTAAAGCAGCAATTGGCAAACTCGCTAGTGCCGCGAAGGTGAAATATACCACTGCAGCGGATTGGATATCCAAACAGGCGATATGGCAAATTTATCTACCGCCGCCTAAACAAACATTTTGATGTGACCGTTCCCAGTAAAGTTCATCAAGCTGATATATTATTTCTGCCGCATGATGGTGGTTACAAATACGTGCTAACCATAGTTGATGTTGCGAGTCGATACAAACAAGCAGAACCGCTAAAAACAAAATCATCAACTGAAGTGGCTTCTGTGTTTGAAAGGATTTATCAAGGATTTATCAAAGGGGTCCTCTGCGTTGGCCAAATCTGTTACAAGTTGATCCTGGCAAGGAACATCAGGGTGCAGTGTTATCAACAATGAAGCATCATAATGTCACCATACGACGAGGACATACTGCACTACATCGCGATCAGGCAATTGTTGAACGGTTTAATCGGACACTTGCTGAGCGGTTATTTGGATATCAATACGCGAAGGAATTCATCCAGGATAAACGATCTCGTGAATGGGTCAAGAGATTACCAGCTGTAATTACCGCGCTGAATAATGAGGTTACTCGAACAATCAACATGAAACCTAACAACGCGATTAAAAAGAGGTATATAGCTGTGCAACCGCAAAACGATTTTTCAAAACAACCAATACTCTGTAATGTCACTGTTAGGTATTTATATGAACCAGGAGAGCTTGAAGGTGGCACAAAAAGGGCTACTGATCCTATTTGGAGTGTCACCGCGCATAAAATATCCGGCATAACACGATCTACGGGTAGACCAGCAATCTATAGGTTTGATTCAACCGCTCCTCAACGCGGATTTAGTCGACAACAACTGCAAGTGATACCCGAGGATACTCAATTACCGCCGCGTGGTCTTAACTAGCACCTCTTCATCTGTTGCACTCAAGACAGGTCAGCATCACATTATTTCTAGTATGACCTACGCTGCTATTTTTTCTGTCTACGGTAAATTGTCGAGAATCCGACCAACACCAACTCATTATACAATTGCAAGTCGCGCAGTGATTATTCTGTTGATGCTTCAGCGTAACTATTAATTCAGCATCAATATCAAATTCTCTGTTATTTTTCTATCCTGCTGTTTATAACCAGAAAGGTTTTTTCTCTGATTCTGTCCTTAGTGATGAAATCACCAGTGACAATATCACTTATTGTAGTGTCATTATCATCTACTGTCAGGACAACTCTTCGAAGCTGAGTTATTCTTCGTACTCTGGATACTGCGAGATATACTAAATTTGACCACTCGATGTGATTATCCACCATCCAAAACAAATGTGTCTGTGATAGTTAATCCCTGTGAAGAATGTATCGTCGCTGCGTAACCTAGCGTCCACGGGGATTTATCAGCGCGTAATGCATCTTCGACGACGTTGATATAAACCAGCACAATATCATTTAACACTAAATTCTGCTTTTCACGCTGTCCTGGAATATCAACTTCAATATTCTGCTTTCGTGTATCCGAAGGCCTATAACACAACGGTACTTGAAGTGTTGCAAACTTTTCTTTATGCGTTTCAAATAACTTCATCAGAAGTGTTTCTCTGACTATTTTTCTACTTGCGATTATCAAATCGTTTGGTCTCCACGCTTCCCAAAAATCATTCATGGGAGTTTCCGAAATTATTTCACGCTCTATCTCACATTGAATTCTATCAGGTTGTAATCTGATTAGTTTTTTGAACTCGCGTAATTGTTAATCAAGTGCTCTATGATCGATGTTAATTTCTTTATAATAGTCTACAAAATTCTTTAGCCAATCATGCGGCGATAAACCGACAAATGGTGGTGGTTGACCATGATCGCCACACATGACGACTTTTGTGTTCGCGTGCAATAACCAATCAAGAAATCTTTGTAACACATCTAATGACACCGTGCATATCTCATCCCAAATTATGACGCCGGGGATAGATTTCTCGCCCATTCGATCAGGAGTCAATTTGTCACCTTTCCATCGAAAGAAACTATGATAAGTGCAAGCATTCACCTCTCGTTGTTTCATCTCTCTGGCAAGTCTGTGTGTCGGTGTTAGCACAATCATGTTTGATTTGCTACGTCTTTTCTGACCCGCCACAACCGTTTAAATAAACTGTTTTATATCTACATATTGGGTCAGATATCTGCGGTGCGTTAGATAGTTCTGACATCTAATTGTTTTTCAGATATTTATCTTCAATCGTAACATCTGCTGATTTGGAATAATGACACGGTATTTCCCGCTTAATTCTCCATGATCCCCAACTCTCGTCACAATTAGTGAATTCAGCTACTGCGTTGCTGTGTTTCATGTCTATGTAAAATGAATCAGTGGCTACTCTAACTGCGGTGTCAGGAAATCTATTTATCATCGAAAATAAATTTATAGAAGCATAAGCCAGCATAGATGCCCTCAAATGTGTATACTGAAGACTGTGGCCATCGCTGTAAGTAACAATTGTACCTAATTTGTTTCCATCGGACAAGAAAGCGTCTTTACGATCGACATATATACCCTTAGATGTTACATCCGCGATTACAAAATCGTATTCAGGATCATCTATAATCAACCGTGCATAATATCTTGTATTGTCGTATTTTCCACCTTGAATGAACTTACCAATTATTCTTCTACCGAGATCTTTTGCATCTTTGTTTCTGATTTCAAATAACAGTTTGGACCAATTCATGATATATTCTTCGTCGAGATCGGGAAATTGTTTTCGTTGGTCGCTGATTATACTATCTAGATCAGGTTGTGGTGGTAACCAGACTTCAATCTGTGCTCGATATGATATAATTGCTTCACTGACAATCAACGGTATCAGCATGCTACAATCAATCATATACCGTAACAGCACTATTGGCATCCAATGTTTCACAGACATATGTCTACCAATCCAGACATAACAGCACGGATGAAGTCCTTTAGCCAATTCAAATGATACCACACGAGCAAATCCGGTTAAATCAAAATCGGGTAGTGGTCCATTAATCGCAACACGTGCCATCTCATGGGTGGGATGTCCAAATCGCTTGAAGTATTCAGCGCATTCTCAGTACCTGAGAAAACTCCCCGGGTAACACGCGATTATATCAACCGAAATAATGATTTCGGGGTTATATTTTGTATTCCATATTCCGCCGTGGTTATATTCAATGCAGCTTGATTTGATGTCTGATAAAAATTCAGCTTTTGTTGGTTTCCACGAGTTTCTCTTTCTCGCAAAATGAGCTGCAACCGACGGAATTGTAAAGCAATTTGTTAATAATTGTTCGTCGTCGAAATGTTTCGAGAAACTACTAGCTAGTTTTTTCATCTTGTCATGGAGGGTTTTAGTACGGTATAATTCTCCATTGGGTCTTACAAATTGATCGAATCCACCGTCGGGGTTTTAAGCACTGTGAAGTAACCACACTGACACCGGATCGTTTTTACTCAACTGGTAAATAACATCGAACAATTTTTTCTCAGAGAATTCTGGAGAGAATTCCGTGGGTATCTACTTTATTGTTCTATTTCGCGGGAATATTGTTACTGCAGATGTCCATGCGTGTTCGTTATGATCAATAATTTTGATTGGAGCTCCTTTCGATTTATATTTCGGTTCGTATAATATCTCGCCTGTTATCGTCATTACCGATATTGGGAATCTTAATGATGTTCCCAATTTGGTTATATCCTGAATTGTTGCCCCACGCTGTTTTACTGTTAGTCCCCACTCGGTTATTTTTTTGCGTCTTAGATCAGTCAATATATTTCCACGCAGCGAATTTGTGAAGTGTTCTAATACTCGTTCTGCTACACAATTCAGCGATGATAGTTTCATCGGTGCTATTTTTTCAATACTCGGTTTATCATTTAACGGATATATCCCATAAACAACTGCGGTTACAGGATAGGATCTCTCGTAGTATGGTTTGTCAATCCCAGTCAGAATTCCTGGTCTGGAATCTTGACTCACAACGACGGTTCTTTTATCCTTCAAGATGGGTTCAAATTTATCCCTGATAATCCAATCTCCCGTGTCTGAACGGATAATGAATTTCACTCTAAATTATCACTGCTGCGCTTGTATCGTTCATGGTAGCATCAACTTCACCACTGATTCGAAATGTCGACCAGCAGTGAGAAGCTTCGTCACGCTTGAATTCATTAAAACAATCGCTGATTTTACCCATCATGGTTCTATCAGAGACTCTATCGAGATTGAATTTAGCATTTTTCCTAGGCGTAATTTTCGATAATCTCTCAAACTCATTCATGCTATAATTAAAACAAGTATTTAAATAGAGAATTTATTGTATAATGAATCATTGCAAATGGCTTATGATTGGATCAGTAAACCCGTGTAACAAATCATGCAGAAAGGAATTCTGTGGATATCATATGCAAAGTTTTCGACGTGGAAGCCTTGGTCCTCTACCCTGCATACGATGTGGGGTAGGTGTGCGTGGTAAATCACAGTTGTGTCTGAGTTGTGATGGTAAGAGATACAGAGAGCTAAAGCGTTATTATGATAAACGAATTAAGGATTCCACAAAGAATTCCATCAATGACTCTACCCCTGACAGCGTCAATGACAAATTCATAAGAACTCCTCAAGACTACATCGGAAGATTTCCAAATGTAATAATTCAACCAAACAATGAATTAGACAACTAGTATTAGTATATAAATGAATCAAGAATTCAGACCGCATCAATTGATCACAAACTATGAAGCATCCAGATATGGTATTGTCAGACATCGTAAACTGAAGAAACCAGTTGGGTGGGATAATGGTATGGGGTATTTGATATTTAAAGCCGGATGGAAAATACATCTTAATCATAGAATAATATACGAATGTTTCCATGGATTGATCAAGGATGGTTTTGTTATCGATCACATTGATTCCAATCCTAAGAACAAATCTTTATCAAATCTACAAGCTGTTAAACAAAGTGAAAATTTGAAACGAGGAAACACTGGACAATACTCGAAAAAAGCGAGACTCGTAAAATCAGTTAATACGGAAACTAAAGAGGAAATTGTATTCCAATCTATGTATGAGGCTGGTAGATATTTCGATATTTGTACGAAAAGTAGCAGAAGGAATCTATCGATCTGCGATTTCAAAAAAGACCGGACAAAAAATTCAATTCGTTTATGTTTGAGGCGTCCATCTCTGGAAATATATTTTTTATTTAGAAATATATAATTATCAATAATATGAATTCTCAAAATATCAATGAGGTTATGACCAAAATTTTAAATTTGAAATCTCAGGGGGGTTACATATCACATAGTTTAAACTGCGATCAAATTATGTCCGACTTCCAGGACATTGAATACGGCGCTAACAATAACAAATATGTACTACCCAAACAATATGCAGTAATAAAAGGAATTCAGAATTCAATTCGCGATTCCCTTCTATGCTGTGACGACGTCAGTGAGTTTGTCCCGTTATTTACTATCGTGGAAAAAATAAGAAAGGAATTAAGGGGAGGAATATGAAAAAAAAGAGCAATTAATTCAAAAATCAGAAATATAAGATTGTTACTTGAACAAAACAAAAAAAAACCTTCGGATGGTCTGTTTTAGTCAACAATAGCGGTGAAATTATATACTGGCATTTATCAATGAGTGTTTTACTACAAGGAAGTTGTAAAATATTTTTTATTACTGAAGTTTTCATAGTAAATACTTTTTTTAGTCGTTTTTGACCGACTTTGGCCTTTTTTGACTGATTTTGGCCATAATTTGACTGATTTTCAGTGGTGTCGGTCGGGTCAAATGGTCGATTTTGCATGGGATTTCCCGTAGACTTTTCCATCTAAAATTATTTTTATGATGTTTTAGGCCAAAAACTGACTAAAATCAAGCAATGATGACTAAAAAGGACCAAAAACGACAAAAACGACCAAAAATGACTGTTGGTGTCAGTCGGGTCAAAACGTCGATGCTGCATGGGATTTCCCGTAGACTTTTCCACTTAAAATTATTTTCGGGTGACAAAATCACTGCATTCAGATTGAAATCTCTTCGTAACCTAATTGGAAAATTGTTTACGATTTCAATAATGTTTAATGAGTCATTAATGACTAGATTGGCTCGTGAGCGACTAGATGCCAATCCGCGACTCTGTCAGGAATAAACTGCAAGCTAGACAGAGTTTACAAACTGACTTTTCTTTGGGATCTGAAGAGTTGTTTAAACCAATAACCACAGCAACGAAGGGGGTAATATCAGCTACTGAGCGTGCTATATGGGGAGATATTCACGAGACGGGGGAAAAAAGAAAAGAAAAATCTCTTATTGGTGAACTTGAAAAAAATAGCAGCGGAAACTGAACAAACAAAACAAGCTGTACAAAAACTCCACGGTGATGTTAGTGAACCACCTGAATCAAAAAGAACAGTAGATGATTTATGCGCGAGATTTAACGAGGAAGGGTTAGCAACAATTGATGAGACTAAACTAGCAGAAATTCCTGCGCTTGTTGTTAAGACTTATGAAAACAGAAAAAAAATGTTGAAACTAGAACATCATAAGTTTATTAGAAGTATAAAACATTGGGCTGATGTATTCTACAAAATCAAAACTAAAACAAGTCAAATTGATAATGATAATACATCATACATATACAATGCGGTGGGTATAGTGTATAATCAATATGAAGAGTTTAAACAACAGCAAAAATTGCAAAGAAAGCGACAACAGTATTCAAAGAAAATATCTTTCTCGCCTAGAAAACAAGAAGAACCTCAACAATAGCTACCACCCCAAGCTTCGCTTGAACCATTGTATATACCATCTAATCGAGATGAAGATTATATAGATCATGTTGAAATTTTTTTTAAGGATTTACAAAGTCGAGAAACACATGGTGCAACCGGGGAGGGATTAAGAGAGTAAAGTGGAATTTCAGGTAGTGGTTTAGTTAGTTGTCCTGGTAATGTTCTCAGCGATATATCACGATTAGAGGTTCTCATCGGAGGAAAACGAGCTGGAAATAACTCACTGGAAATAATCAATGAAGCAGCTGATATCTGCATGCGGTTATTTCAAGGTGGCATCATGAACATTGCAACATATCGAGATTTCATTGACGAGTTAGTGGAAAATCCTACAGATGGTTACCACAGCGACTAAGTCGAAAATCCTTTGGATTTTTCATTAGATAAATATCATTTAAATAAGATGATCATACACTACAACCATGACAAACCAACCAGCGTCTATGTAGTTAATTCGCGATTTCCAGTTTATAGAACATACTATGGTGATGGTCTCGGTGATACAATTGCAGGGTTATTTGCAAGAATGGCTCCAAAAGTGGCTCCGCTAGAAAAACAGTTATCGATGAAAGCTATTGATGTTATTCGTGATAAGGGTATTAGCGCCGTTGGAGACGCTGCCGGAAAAGCGTTTTCAGCCGCTCGGGATAAACTAACAGCGCTAGTTCGACGGCGAAATAAACCGGGACCACTATCATCCACAGCGGAAATGCCCGCGAGTGTTAGTAAAATAATAAATAACGCAGTGGATCAGAAACTAAAGTCGTTGATGACTAACGCCCAAGATAACATAACCACAAATATGATAGCGGGAAGTGGCTTAAAAAACCACGACGACGATGAGAATCCTACAAATTTTACGATTTAGATCTACTAGTATATAACAAAATGTTCAAACAGTCACCTGATCCAGAGTTTGATATGGACGCCCCAGTGCGCAAGGATGATTCTGTACGTGATTATCAATTCTATTCTTATCAAGCAATACAAGCAGATCTTCGATCAAGAATTGAACTTCAAGTTCATGATACCAGTAAATATTTTTTACCGTGTCAAGCATTTATCGAAGTACAAGGAGAACTCGCAACAAATGTCGCAGCTCATACACCATATGCATATGACCCACTTGTCCGATTTGGTTTTGTCAATAATCGGATCATGGCGTTATTTCCTAGCGCTTGATATCTCATTGAAACCATTGAGAATGATGTTGATGTTGCAACAACAACAATAGGGTGAGCAAGATATTCTGACGATTATACAAGATCGGCAGGTCCATCTATGATGTTCGCTAAGGATAATACTGATCACCCTAATCACTCTCCGTATATTAAAATACGGACATCACAGGCTACTGCAATTAACCTAGACTACCCCAATACCTATGAGCTAGACCAGGAGCTGCGTTTGATATTGTCGGAAGCGCTAACCCTGATTACAATCTAGGATATGCAACACGCAAAGCAAAATGCTACAAGGAGAGCGTCGACGATTTTCATGCGCGATTCCACTGCATCATATATTTGGATTCTGCAGAAATGTCCGAAAAGTCATCTATGGAGCAAAGCATACGGTAGTACTCGTGCGAAAGGGTAATGATAATGATGCAATTTGGCGAGTTGCTGATGCTGCTGAGGGTAAAGTTAGATTATTTACACTATCACTTTGGATGCCAGTGTTGACTCCATCAATCACCGCAGAGGGGCGATTACTATCATTTATGGACCAAGGAGGAAAGTCGTTGTTGAGTTGGTTAGCGGTGTCCACAGATACTATAGATTCTAATATCACTAATACATTTACATGGCACCTGGCAGCGCGACAAGGTGTTTCAAGTCCGCGTCATATATTTGTTGCGCTACAGAATAGAGAGCGATTAAACAATCAAGAACGTAGTCATATGATATTTGATCAGTTAGGCGTTAGTGAAGTCTCGCTGAGAATAAATGGCCAACAGGAACCATCCGAGGATATACAACTTGATTACGACAACAATTATATTGCACGCGTGTATCACAGGTTCTTGACATATATGGCACGCGATCAAAATGTTGATACTGGTTTACAAATATCACAGTATGATTTTAAAAATTTATATCCGATCTAGTACTTTTCGTTGTAAGATCTTGATTTAACAAGACAGTCCATCGTTGATATACACTTTAGAGCTCGTGTAGACATCCCTGGTGGTGTTAATTATAGAGCGGTTGCTGTCATTCTCAGCGACAAATCAATGCTTCTTGAAGGTGTTGGCGGAAGAATGAGAGTTAGATGCACCGGTAGAAAATATGTAACAATTAGATCAATCTGTTATTGTATAATGTCATATAGTCATATTAATGTTGCGTTAACCCCCGGTCAACTCAAGAAATTGCAATCGGAATCAGCTAAAAAATGCGGAACCACATTAACATTGAAACCCGATCAGATGACTGGCGGTGCGAATAAATTGTCGCTGACGACTCGTCAAGTAAAACACTTCATTGATGCTTTCAAAAATAAAAAAGGTGTTCAGGTTACTTTCTCTGCGGCTGCGATCAAAAATGTGATTAAAACCGGCGGTATATTCCCGTTGTTAGCTGCGTTACCAGCGTTGATTGCGGCAGCGCCCCAGCGGTGGCTAAAGCGGCAGCGTTAGGAGCCGTTGGTACCGCGGCAGGAATGGCACTAAAGAAAGCAACTGGGAAGGGATATAAAAAAGGGAAAGGGTCTAAGACTACCAGGAACTCCGTATTCATGGTACAGCGGAAAGGGTCTAAGACTAGGACCGGTTTACTAGTTGGAGAGTCTTTGACTGAGGAATCTATGGGTGTGGAATCTTTGATTCCTATGTCCAATTTTGATTTACTTGATGCTGATAAAAACTCGCGATTAAAAGCTTCAGAGGTGTCTTTATGAAAGATCAGTTGCCGGCACAACCAAACAGCGCGAAACCGGTGTCATTAATCTCGATAATAGCACCGGACCTGGAACCCACTGGGTTGCATACGCGATTGATCCACGTGCAATTGTTTATTTCGATTCATATGGATTAGCACCGCCAAGGGAATTTAACCGCTATATAAACCGCTTAAAAACTCCTCGTTGGTATTCTACGCTACCAAAAAAAACAAATGAATGACCCACCAATATGTGGTAGCGAAGTATTAAATGTACTGAACGCTATTTCAACATCTGGAAAACCACTACATATTGTCGTAAATGAATATACGAGTAATCGCTGGCGGCATCAATGATTTTGCAACGAAGAGATTTTAGAGAGAGAGAGAGGGATTATATAGAATAACATGATTGATATTTGGGAACGACCTCTATTACCGTCCAAGAAACCCGATGGCGTTGCAACCGGTCATATAAAAAAAATAATCGAAGATGAAATAGCTGAGACGTTGAACTTAGCAAGTGTTGATCCTAATGAAATAGTTGTATTTCAAGATCGTCAGGGTAAACTGAAATCTAGTAATGTTTTCCTGGATGATATTTTAGTTAAACAAAGCAGCGTACCCGAAGGCACTATCGCGTTGTTTTCCGATCAGGGTAAACTCAAACCAGGTGTACTCGTATCAACTGTCTTGGAACGAATTAACACTATTGACAAACCGTTATTAGATTTCCTTAGAAATCCACCGGTGACCACACCAAATCTGACAAAGATAAAAGATTCTATGTTGGAACTAGCAACATTTCAAAGCAAATATGCAGATCACGTTGAAAAGTTTACATCATTTCGTAAAAAATATCATTGAGAAATTCTTTGCAACCACGCTGGATAAAATTGATATAAAACTTCCTGATATAAAAAAAATCCATCGATGAGATGAAAAACACCATCGAGGCATTCAGGGAAGATGCAACGAGGATGATAACAATCGTTGAAAAAACAAAAATCCCTCATGCGAAAACCAACAACGTAGTATACACGATCCAACACGGATCATTTGCGTGGACACCCACAAACAACAGATTAGATATCACTGCAACCGTCAAAGGTATTTATTGATTAACACTAGTGACATCGACTCAATTTAATATATCATCGTCGAGTTCATCTGTGGTCAACAATATGATATCAGCGATCATCGACAAGGATACAACTGAACAGTTCACGATAACATCCACTGACAAAAATTTGGTTAGGGTTTCGGTATCATGGTATGTAGAATTCGTAGCGGATTTGAGTAAACAATTAAATTGAAATCGTAAACTGATTTATCTCAATATCGCTATGATCAAGTCAGAGAATTTCAAACTAGACTCAAAACCCTCGCCGAGGAGTATCAAACAAAAATAAAAAATACCGACGAAGAATCACCGCAGTTGATGTTACCGTGTACTCGGTGAGTGGTGTAATCGCCTGAGCTGGTATTATACTATCTTCGATGACAATGATTGCTCCGATAGCTGTTCCAATTTGTATATCCGCGGCGACAACAATCGCGGGAATAATTTCGATAATAACAAAAAAATATCATCATGCAGCCAGCGTAAACTGCAAGATTACATAATTAAATTTCATGTTGTATCAACCGCGTACTCGCAATTATTCTCGATGATATCGTCGTCACTCGATGATACATTAATATCCGATAGTGAGTTCTCAGCGATTGTAAGTATTTAAGATTCCACGATGTAAAAATTAGAAATACAACATAAGTATAATAACAATGACAACACCGCAAGAACTACTTCAACAAATAGCGGAGAACACAGCCCAGACAGTGGAGAACACAAAACCGAAAACCAGCATGATCTCAATAACATCAACGAATCCTGAATTCAGTGTAAATTTCCCTATCCCAGTCCCCGTGAAGAAAATCGCGTTAGCAAAATTACGAGTGTATCACAGTTGGCCTAATATTAGGTCGGTAGCATTTGGCGGTCAACAACCGAATAACAGCTTAGTATTTGCAAATAAGAATCGCGAAGACGCGACTCCAGACTGGAATGTTGTTTCGATACCATCCGGGTCATACCAAATCGAACAAATCAATGCCGAATTCCAGCGTAGAATAAAATCTATTACTGGAGCAGAATCGAAAATCACTATAACGGTCCACGAGCCGACGTTATCATCCGCGATCGAGATAAACTCACCAGAGTATTCCGTAGACATCTATCAGAGTTCTATAAGAACAATACTGGGTTGGCCTGAAAATCCACCTCAAAGAGAAACCGTTAATTTACCACCTGAACCATAAAAATCTGATTATATCACCGACAGGATAAAACCCGATAATCCAGTAAAAAGCTATAGCGGTTACACCAAAATGAATTTTTTCACTGGAATAATGGAAAATCGCGATAATAGATTCACAACTCGACAGGGTAAAATCACTGAACATTTCACAGCGTCCAATGACGATATTTCACTGTTGTTAATATCTCTTAAATCCGGTACTCTCACCCGAGATGAATTTATCAGCGTCGTAGAAACAAAATCATCGATGACATGGAAATATTTCATCTGCAAATCATTCAAGAGGTATTAGGTGACAGTAATCCTAAAACGAGAACAGAGTTTGCGACAATGTATAATATACGCGTAGAAGATATTCCTACATTCAAACTACACGGATATAATATCTCAGAACTAAAAAAAATCTCTCAATAATGCCATCGATGAAGGTTTCAAAAAAATCCATGACGCATGGAAAAAATTAACAGAACCACAAACAACCATCCTCAAACATAATAATGACCCAGACGGAGGCGGCAGGCATATTACTCCGTTCAACGTGAAAATAACCTCAGTGATAGCATTAAATTTAGTATGCGATGTTATCGAAGGAAGCTTTCAAAAAAATCAAATCAAGCTCAACAGGGATATATTTTATACTCATTTGCACCAATAGCTCCTCCAGGATTTCTAATTATTGAGTCTCCGGTTAATCCAGTCTATATGCGATGTCATAATGATTCACTAACGAGAATTGACTTCAAACTCACTGACCAGTCCAATAATCTAATTGATCTACAAGGTGAAGTTTTACAAATTAGTCTGTTTGTGAAGTCCTAAATGATTTGCATCGTAAAAGAATTGTTAACCCATAGCAGCAGAGGGGGTGAATTTCAATTACCATGGCGTCGACGAGCAAGCATTGCTTTGCCTCGTCGACGCTTTTTTCACGATTTCGAGTAAGCCTCAGTTTGCCGATTCGACCCTTTTATTAAATATTTACTAGGAAGCCTTAGTTTGTCGATTCGACCTTTCTATAAAATATTAACGAGAAGGAAGTCTAGAAAACGCCTAAAAAGTTGGTCTGTTCACCCCCTCTGCTGCTAAGCAAGATGGACTGAGCTAAACTTATTCGCAATCCAGACATAATTATAATCACTTTAATGTTATGAAGATTCTTTTTTTTTGTTCTCGATTTCTGCCTCCCTCCTTCATACCCATCTGTTTTTCGTATTCTTACCTTTCCCTGTCACTATTATACTTACCGATCTCTGTCCCTCATGCCTATCCTTGTCACCCTTATGCGTATATTTGTCAATCTCTCGTATTCATACTGATTTTTGTCTCTCTCAATCATTCTAATGCCTGCCTTATCTCATTCATATTCATTCTTGTCTGACTCATTTATGCTTATAGGTCTTTTAATCATGCATATCTATATCTTGTTTATCTATCTCCGTCACTCTCTTTCATATATATGTCTGTCACTCACATCAGTTGTATTCAAAGTCGTAACATAGCATTATTATTGTATTTGGCTGATTGCACCACGCAAGACTGATATAGTGTTTGGATATGTTGCATGCTATGCTCATCTTGTACATTTTATTTTAGTGTTTTATTAATGTGTTTATATAAATTTTTTCTTGAAAGAAAATCTTTGCAGAAATGAAGTTATTGCCATCACAAATAATTGTCTTCCGTCTCCATCTATGGATCGTGTGAATTTCAAGTTCTGCTTTATGTATACATCATAATTATCCTTGTTGTCCTTTGCCACATGTAAATGTATTATAACATGCTGTTTGTGTTTAAAAAATGCAATTTCGTCCTTTTATTACAATATAGGTTTTAGTTTACAACTGTTGATGTCTCTCTCAGCAAAGGATGTACAAGAATATTAATTATGATACTAAAATTTACCTTTCATACAAACCTGCCCTTGCCAGTATGTTTCGAATGCATAATGGATCTCGATATATATATATATATATATATATATATATATATATATATATATATATATATATATATATATATATAAGCAGCAGAGAGGGTGAATCCTACAACTTTCCGAGCGTCGATTCGGAAATCTGAGGCTTCCACTAAATAGTAAAAAAAATGGCGTCTATTCGATAAAATAAGATTTCCTTATATACGTTGTCATTCACCCTCTCTGCTGCTATGGGTTAATAATTCTTTTACGAGTTCAACCAAATATTTGATCGAGTCTTTAGGACGAAAATCATTTATGATTTCACAAACAGACTAATCGCTAACACCTCGTGTTGTAGATCAATTAAATTATTTGACTGGTCGGTGAGTCTGAAATTAATTCTTGTTAGCGAATCATTATGACACCGCATATAGACTGGATTAACCGGAGACTCAATTATTAAAAATCCTGGAGGAGCTGTTGGTGCAAACGAATAAAGAATATATCCTTGCTGAGCTTGATTTGATCGTTCGAGATTAATTTGATAGCTTCCTTCGATAACATCACATACTAAATTGAGCTCAATCACTAAGGATATATTCACGTTGAACGGAGCGATATGCCTACCGCCACCATCTGGGTCATTTTTATGTTTGAGGATTTTTATTTCCGGTGATGTTGTTTTTTTCCATGCATCATGAATTATTTTAAAACCAACATCGATGGCATCACTGAGAAGTTTTTTTAGTTCTGGTACGTTATATTCCGGTAGTTTGAATGTGGGGATATCTTCAACGCGGATTTTATAGTCTGT
This sequence comes from Unio pictorum, assembly GCA_030141615.1. NCBI lineage: Eukaryota > Metazoa > Mollusca > Bivalvia > Unionida > Unionidae > Unio > Unio pictorum. The sequence continues at coordinate 9,084,867 of JARLTB010000074.1, forward strand.
TGCAAATCTTGTTCTCGACCTGGGATTATCTTCATCTAATATATCCTGAATAATTTTTAAATTAAATGTTTCCATATCGTCGATAATTTTATTGCATGTTTCTACGACGCTGATAAATTCATCTCGTGTAAGAGTACCGGATTTAAGAGATATTAACAACAGTGAAAAATCATTATTCATTGCTGTGAAATTTTTAACGATTCTAGGTTTGCTAGCAATATGATACCCTCGCAATGGTTCACCCATCCTATGTTCGTATCCGAGATCAAAAAAATCTGTAGTGACTTGGTGATCTTTATAACTTTTAACTGGATTATTGGGTTTTATCACGTCGGTGATATAATCGGGTTTTTGTGGTTCTGGTAAATCAACGGTTTTTCCCCCTGGTGGTAATTCAGGCCATCCTAGTACGGTTCTTATAGAACTCTGATAGATATCTACGACGTATCCTTCTGTGCTTATTTCAATGGCAGATGATAGTGTTGGCTCATGAACTGTTATAGCTATTTTTTATTCTTTTCCAGTAATCGATTTTATTCTACGTTGCAATTCAGCATTGATTTGTTCGATTTGGTATGATCCGGTTGGTATCGAAACAACGTTCCAGTCTGGAGTTCCATCGGGTTTATTCTTATTCGCAAATACCAGTGAATTATTCGGTTGTTGACCACCAAATGCTACCGATCTGATATTAGGCCAACTGTGATACACTCGTAGTTTTGCTAGCGCTATCTCCTTCACGGGGACTGGGCTAGGGAAATTCACACTGAATTCAGGATTCGTTGATGTTATTGATATCATGCTTGTTTGTACTGGGTTCGTGTTCTTCACTATTTGTTGAAGTAATTCCTGCGGTGTTGTCATCGTTGCTATACTGTTGTTGTCGCTCTAATTTTGATATCGCGGAATCGTGAATACTGACCATCACTGAGAACTCACTATCTGATATCGTTGAGGTTATTGAGATCATTTTGGTTTTCGGGTTCGTGTTTTCCAATTCCATCGGTGTTGTCATTGTTATTATATTCATGTTGTCACTCTAATTTCGATATCGCGGAATCATAAATACTGGCCATCGCTGAGAACTCACTATCTGATATAATCGTATTATCGAGTGACGACGATATCATAGAGGATAATTGCGAGTATGCGGTTGATACAATATGAAATTGAATTGAGTAATCTTGCAGTTTACTCTGGCTGCATGATGATATCCTTTTTGTTATCCCGGTTGATATACCCGCGATTGTAGCCCCCGCAGAAATGCAAATTGGAACTATGACCGGGGCAATCATTGTAACCGATGCAAGTATTATTCCGGCGCCAGCGAGAACGCCTGACACCGAGTACATAGTAACATCAATTGCGGTGATTCTTCGTCGGTATTTTTTTATTTTTATTTGATACTCCTCAGCGAGAGTTTTGAGTCTAGTTTGAAATTCTCTGACCTGATTATAGCGATATTGCGATGATGAAATCATCAGTGATGACATTTTATTTTTAAATCAGTTTACGATTTCAATTGAAACCGTTAATGAAATTACTTTGCAATTTTCAACTTAAATCCGCTACGAATTCCACATACCACGTTGTTGAAACCCTAACCAAATTTTTATCAGCAGATGTTATAGTGAACTTTTCAGTTGTATCCTTGTCGATGATCGTTGAAATCGTATTGTTGACCCCGGATGAACTCGACGATGAAATATTAAATTGAGTCAATGGTGTTACTAGCGTTAATCGATAAATACCTTTAACGGTTGCAGTGATATCTAATTTGTTGTTTGTAGGTGTCCACGCAAATGATCCGTGTTGGATCGTGTATACTACGTTGTTGGTTTTCTCATGAGGGATTTTTGTTTTTTCAATGATTGTTATCATCCTCGTTGCATCACCTTTGATTGCTTCGATGAAGATTTTCGTCTCATCGATGAATTTTGTGATATCAGGGAGTTTTATGTCGAGTTTATCGAATGTAGTTCCAAGAAATTTATCCACGATATTTCTACGAAAAATTGAAAACTGTTTTCCGTGTTCTTCAATTCTAGATTGAAGTGTTGCTAGTTCCAACACATAATTTTTCAACTCATCGTTGAGAGTTTTAAATTTATCTGTAATCGTCGAAAAAAGTACACCCGGTTTGAGTTTACCCTGATCGGAAAATAACACGATAGTATTCTCGATTGCGTTTCGTTGTCGTGTTAAAATATCATCCAACGACACATCACTGGTTTTCAATTTACCCTGATGATCTTGAAATACAACTATTTCGTTCGGGTCAACACTTGTTAAGTTCAACGTCTCAGCGATTTCATCTTCAATTATTTTTTTATATCCTTGATAGAATCAAGGGTTGCAGTGACATCGGGTTTGGGTTTCAAAGATCTCCCCCAAATATCAATCATGATATTACAAAACTCTTTCTCTCTCTAAAATCGTTTTTGACGACTTCGTTGAAAAATCTTCGATTTTCGCCAGCGATTACTAGTGTATTCATTTACGACAACATGTGGTGGTTTTCCTCTTGGGTTACCCAACGAGTTAGAAATAGCGTTAAGGACATTTAATACTTCGCTGCCACATATTGGTGGGTCATTTATTTGTTGTGTTGGTAGCGTAGAATACCAAGTCTTCATTGGAAGGGTTTCTATATAACGCATAAACTCTTTTGGTGGGGCTAACCCATATGAATAAAAATAGACAATCCCACGTGGATCAATAGCGTATGCAACCCAGTGAGTTCCGGGTCCGGTGCTGTTATCTAAATTAATGATTCCGGTTTCAACGCTGTTTGGTTGATGTGGTAATTGATTTTTCATAAAGACACCTCTAAAATTTTTAATCTCCAGTTTTTTAGCAGTATCGAGTAAATCAAAATTGTACATTGGAGTCAAAGACTCTTCAATCAAAGACTCTCCAACTAATAAACCGGTCCTAGTCTTAGACCCTTTCCGCTGTACCATGAATACGGGGTTCCTGGTAGTCTTAGACCCTTTCCCTTTTTTTTATATCCTTTCCCAGTTGCCTTTTGCAACGCCATCCCTGCCGCGGTCCCAACGGATCCCAACGCAGCCGCTTTCGCTACTGCTGGGGCAGCCGCTGCAATCAATGCTGGTATTGCAGCTAACAATGGAAATATACCACCTGATTTTATCATGTTGGCGACTGCAGCCTTTGAAAATACAATTTGAACCCCTCGCCGTTTCTTTAGCGCATCATTGAAATGTTTTATTTGACGATCCGTTAATGATATTTTATGTGTACTGCCGGACATCTGCGCTGGTTTTAACGTTATTGTGGTTCCACATTCTTTAGCGGATTTTGATCGCAATTTCTTGACCTGACCATCAGTCAGATTGACACTAACAACACTATATGTCATTTTATTGTAAAACACATTTATGCTTTCAATTGATCTAATTGGAAACCCTTCAAGTTTCATTTACATATTTTCCACTGGTGCATCAACTACTCTCATTCGTCCACCAATACCTTCTAACAACATTGATTTGTCGCTGAGAATAACAGCAACCGCTCTATAATCAACACCACCAGGATCTATACGAGCCCTAAAATGTATGTCAACAAACTGATTGTCTCATTAAATCAAGATGTTCCAGCGAAAAGTAATAAATCGGATATAGTTTTTTAAAATCAAGTTGCGATATTTGTAAACCAGTATCAACATTTTGATCACGACCCATATATGACAGCATCCGATGATACACACGTGCTATGTGGTTAGTGTCGTAATCAAGCTGTATATCCTCGGTTGGTTCTTGTTGTCCGTTTATTCTCAGCGAAACCTCCTTGACTCCTAATTTATCAAATATCATATGACTGCGTTCTTGGGAACCTAACCTATCCCTATTCTGTAGAGCTGCAAATATGTGGCGTGGAGCTGAAACGCCTTGTTTTGATGCCAGGTGCCATGTAAATGTACCATTAACATCATCCTGTTTGACATCAGTCGTTGTTGTTAGCCAACTTATCAATGATTTGCCACCTGTGTCCATAAATGAAAGTAGCCGCTCTTCCGTGGTAATTGATGGGGTCATTACTGGCATCCACAATACTATTTTACTCAAAACAACTTTACCATCAACGGCACCAGTACGCCAAGTTGCATCATTGTCATTACCTTTTCGCACTAACGCGATTGTGTGTTTGGCTCCATAGATGACTTTTCTGACATTTCTGCAGAATCCAAATATGTGATGGAGTGGAATCGCACATGAAAAATATCGTTGTGGTCTTTGCAACGTTGCTACTCGTGTTGCAAATCCTAAATTGAAATTATCATTAACGCCTCCGAGAATATCAAACGCAGCTCCGGGTCTGGTTCGACGTTCTGGATTAGCCGCTTCTTGTTGATCGGCTTCTGCATTATCTCTTGCTGTTAACACTTTAATGTATTGAAGGTGGTCAGCGTTGTCAGTAGTATCCTTTGCAAACATCATAGACGGACCAGCCGACCTTGTATAATCATCGGAGTATCTTGCTAGCCCGATTATTGTTGTTGCAACATCAACTTCACGGTCTATTGATTCAATTTCTTTTCCATCAATGAGATATCTTGCACTTTCAAATAACGCCATTATGCCATTATTAACAAAACCAACTCGGACATTTGCGTTATCTGCATATGGGGTATCAGCTGCAACATTTGTTACGAGTTTTCCTTCTACTTCGATAAATGCTTCACATGGCAAAAAGTATTTACTGGTATCTTGAACTTGTAGTTCAATTCGCGATCGTAGGTCGGGTTGTATTGCATGATAGGAATAGTATTGATAATCGCGGACGGTATCGTCTTTGCGCACTTGGGCTTCCATATCAAGAGCGGGATCAGCTGTTCGTTTAAACATTTATAACATTACTAGCGTTTTCAATTGGAAACGCTAGCGTTTTAACTCTTTGTAATCATCGTCGTTGAAAATTCTTCGAATTTCTTTTTCGTTTCAAACCACTTCCTGCTATCGCGTTCATGATAGCGCTATCTGTTACCGGTGGCGACGGAGTCACCGAAGCAGCCAACGACGCTAGTTTTTCTTCCACTGCACTATTTATTGCTTTGCTGATTTTTGCAGGCATCACTGTAGTTGATGGCAGCACTGGTGGTTTCACCACCGACTTAGTCATTCCTGGTTTCTTTCGCACCAATGATGCTATTTTATCTTTCGCGGCAGAAAATGCCTTTCCTGCAAGATTTCCAACGAAATCTTCGATTTTGCTGGTTCCCTTATCACGAATAATATCAATGGCTTTCATTGATAATTGTTTAGCTAATGGCGCCACTTTTGGAGCCATTCTTGTAAATAACCCCGCAATGGTATTGCCGAAACCATCTCCGTAATATGCTCTATAAACAGGCAATCGTGAGTTCACCACGTAGACGCTTACGGGTTTATTATGGTTGTAGTGTATAATCATCTTGTTATAAAACTAGTAGTTTTTCAATTAGCGATCAATCGCTAGCGTCCATAGGATTTTCATCATAACGATGGGCGTCTCTGTGATTTTCAACTAATTCAGCAATGAGTTCTCGATATACATTAATGTCCATGATACCGCCGGTAAATAATCGTCTACAGATATCAGCTGCTTCATTAATTATTTCCGGAGAGTTATTTCCGGCTCGTTTCCCTCCGATGAGAACCTCTAACCGTGATATATCACTGAGGATGTTACCAGGACATGTCACGGTAGAGTCAAAGACTCCATCGTTGAAATCCAAAGGATTTTTAATCGAATATCCTTTTCCGCTTGTTTTCTTAGAACCGGCTTCTGCTTTTATGTCTATTTCTTCCGGGATTGGATCCTCCGTATAACGTGGTGGTCGTGTACCGCCTTTAACCGCAGCTAGAAAGTCATTATAACCAGGGTGCTGCAACGCCGAGATTCTATTCCCGCCGTGTTTCGCTAGATATATTTTTGATGCCCAATCCCTTCTGGTTTTTATAAAATCTTCAAACCCGTATTTTAATAAAGTCTCTCTTTTACCCCTTGGAAAATTGTATCTAGCAAAATCAGCTAATTCGGAATCGGTACCGAGTCTTTCAATTCTATTTAATGCTACGACTGTAAATATATTTCTAGGTGAATAGTCTCTTCCTGCAAGTGCACCTTGTTGTGCTTCTTCGAGTTCTTCAATTTCTCGTTGAGTTTTTATATCACTGGATAGCTGTTGTATCCCTGCGCGTGTTTGTTCGGTCTCTGCTGCAATTTTTTCAAGCACACCAAGAACAGGCACTTCTCGTCGCTTGCCTTCCTCAGGAATATCCCCAAATATTGCTCGTTCAGTTGCTGTTTTCACATCTTTGGTCGCACTTGTTATCGGAGTAAACAGTTGTTCACTTGACACAGAAAAGTCAGTCTGCGCTTGTTGTCGTTGTTGAAGTTTCTCGCGAAGTCTGTCTCGAACCGGTATAAACTTTTTAATTGTTGCTAGCCGCTCTCGGGCTAATTTAGTTGTAAGCGATTCACCTACCATATAGTGTTTGTGAACTGAATTTTCAAATGTGAAACTATAACAATTAAATGCTGAGTTATTAAATAATGTACCATCAAGCTAACGTATCCATCTCGGGCAAGGTTAAACTGTACGACGCTATCCGCGAATGTTTCAGAAATAACATCACTGAGGGTTTCAAAATTGTAATATCTGAGAACGGCGATGAACGATTTTTGTTAACTCCGCCGGCACAACAACAACTACGTGAAAATGGAGGCGTCGCGGTGATTACTTGCTATCGCAACCAGATCATCCAGTACGCACATAGCTGCATGAGCAAGCCCAAACTGTTGAGTATCCTTTCAGGAGAAAATCCCATGTGAGTGTTACAAAAAACGCTAAAAAAAATTATTTTTTACTGAAAATTACTGAAGGCCTATTTTTTATAGTAACGCTCACGTGGTTAGGATACTGGTTTTTCCTCGTTTAATATCTTCCTAAGATTACGAACTTTAGAACTAATTTCAGCTCGTTTTTGATACTCTTGGCCGAGCTTTTGACGTATTGCTTCAACGGTGCTAAATAGCGTTAAAAATACATCAATATCGTTACCATACAAACAAGCATAGATGGATTTTTGAATTTCTTTCACGAGTCTGTACATCTTAGGTAAAACATAACGACCCTTACTAGACTGATACTCAATGTCTTCATATTCCGAGGCAATCCTGTCACAGTCGAGATCTTTAGATAATATTACCCCTTTATTTTTTAAAATTGAAATTTCAGCAATTATAGAATTTACATCTTTGATATCCATTATTTATATTTTTATATAAATATAGTATACTGTATCTCTAAGTATTAAAAAAAAATGTAACACTCATTTGGCAATCTCGCTGGCGCCCTATGACGTCAGAGAGACCCAGAGGTTACTTAATTAAGTTAATTAAGTCCATGTATGTGCTGTACTGAAAACTCCATTTGGAAACCCCTTTCGCGTCAAATAACGTGAAAGAGACCCAGAGGTATGTGACAACACGTATCTTTGGAACTCATTGGGCGCCTTCGCATCCATGTAAGCCCTAGGGGACCCGAAACATACATCTCCGGCGGGAGGCCTAAGGTGACAAATATCATCTTAGACCGCCCAGAAGATATGCTTGGGGGGCGTCATACATGTACTGTATTACCTTAATTAATGGACGGCACAATACCATATATGTCTCCGCTCGAGTGTTGCGGCAGACTTTAGCCATACATATACTTAATTAAGGATGGTATTATTCAATGAAACGATTGATGGTAATGATGTGGGACGGCACAAGACAGCACAAACATGAAACGACGGGGAATTTTTTCTACGGCCAATCCAATCGATCAAAAGCAACCAAACTAAATTTACCCGGTTGCATGATTGACAAAAGACAACCACACGCCCGTGTTAATGGCGTTGGTTAGTTTTGATCGGTCGGAATTGGCTTTCGAAAGCCCCAAGCTTATTACGAGCCGTAATGTATATAAGGCGACTGATACAGCCGCGTCTTTCACGAGTGTGTTATTTTATTTCCTTGAATTACTTATTAATGCTGTTTCACAACATTTAAAACAGACAGATATTTTAAATGAAGCACTAAACAAAATAATACAGTTGTTAAATAACAGCGTATTATTTCCTGTTCTAATTCTCTAGACAAAATGCCTTTATCGATTAAATCACAAAGAGCTGTATACAGGAATTTTAATCCCACCTATTCAATGAATGGAAAACACTTCCGGCTGAGCGCGATAAAGAACGTCTGTACTAAATGGTCTAAATAAATACAACTGTAATGCAGTTTTAGCCCAAGCGACAATAAAACGTTTTAGAAATTGTTAAAAAAATACAACTATACCGAAGCTATGTATTTACTCCATTACAGTCACGTGGGCGCGCCTACAGGTAATAGCAGACGACATAAATTCCTTTGACGTCATAATACAAGGGAACTTAGTAGGTAGAGTGTGAATTGCGGCGGATTTATCCATAAAGGATTTATCTCCCCTGAATCATTTCAGATGTATACGAATTTTATCCTGTGACCTGTCTTTTTTGACAGAGTAGTTTGATAAATTCCTTCTGCTACTCTTTGTACTGAAGGTCTACAAATGTCAAAATATTTTCCAGCCGCATTCATTGATTGAAATATTGATTCTTTGTTATTTTCTAAATCAAATGATTTTACGGGTCTCTTTCCAACTGACTTACATGTCCCAGTCCTGCCTAATTTATATTCTGACGCTGAGTAACGACTCGTAGATTATCCAATTTATTATTTTGAGAGAACCCATCAATGTGATCAATCACAAAGCCATCTTTGATCAATCCGTTATGACATTCAAAAATAATTCTATGACAGAGATATGTTTTATTTCTAACACTAAACAGCAAATATCCCATATTATTCAGAAATCCTACCCTTTTTTTTAGTCTGCGGTTCCTGACAACACCATCACTGGAGGCTTCGTAATTAACAAGCACTGGATGAGGTCTGAAATCTTGGCTCATTTGTATAATAATACTATTTGTCTAATTTATTATAAATCTCTGGATATAATCTTGAGGGGTTTTGATGATTTTGTCCTTGATTTTATCAAGGACGTTGGGGTCAATGACTGCATTTTTTATTCGTTTGTCATAATAGCGTTTTAGTTCCCTGTATCGTTTACCCCCACAAGCAAGACACAACTGCGATTTTCCCCTTACCCCAGCCCCACATTGGAGGCACGGAAGGGGGCCAAAACTGCCTCGCCGAACGCTTTGTAAATGATACCCACAGAATTCGCTTCTGCATGATTTATTACACGGGGTTGTTGATCCAATCATTAGCCACTTGCAGTGATTCATTATACTATATTTTTCTATTTAAATACTTGTTTTAATTATAACATGGAGGAGTTCAAGAGATTATCGAAAATCAAGCCTTGGAAAAAAACTAAATTCAATTTCGATAAGGAGTTCAAGAGATTATTGAAAATCAAGCCTTGAAAAAATGCTAAATTCAATCTTGATAAGGAGTTCCAAAGATTATCGAAAATTAAGCCCTGGAAAAATACTAAATTCAATCTCGATAAGGAGTTCCAAAGATTATCGAAAATTAAGCCCTGGAAAAATACTAAATTCAATCTCGATAGAGTCTCTGATACACCAAAACGTCTAATCGGTGATAGAACTATACTGGGTAAAATCAGGTAGTGTTTTAATGAATTCCACCGAGACGGTGCAGCATACTGTTGGTCGACATTTCGAATTATTGATGAAGATGTCAATATACCCAACATCGATGCTACTATGAACGATGAAAGAGCAGCTGAGATAATTTCACACCTTGGCGAGCCAACGGGGTGGAAATCCAAGGGTGTAAAATCCAAAGGGGAAATTCGAAGAATTTTATCATTGCAAAGCAATTCCCAGCAGAAGTATTTTTTCAGAATAAAATTCATTATCGAAGTCGAAGGCAAATGGATTATTAGGGATAAATTTGAACCAATCCTCAAGGATAAAAAAACTGTCATTGTAAGTAGAGATTCCAAACCAGGAATTCTAACTGGAATTGACAAGCCATACTACGAGAGATCTTATCCTGTAACAGCAATCGTTTATGGGATATATCCGTTAAATAATAAACCCGATATCGCAAAACTAGCTCCTATGAAATATTCTAATTCACTGAATTGTGTAGCAACACGGGTAATGGAACACTTCACAAATGCATCCCGAGGAAATAAACTAACTGATCTGCGACGTAGGAAAATAACCGAATGGGAACTGACAGTGAAACAGCACGGTGCAAAGATTTCTGATATAGCTAAATTAGAAACATCATTAAGATTCCCAATAACCGTTATGACGATAATCGGAGAAGTTTAATACGAACCGAAATATAACAAAAATGGAGCGCCAATACAAATTATTGATCATAACAAACACGCGTGGACACCTGCGGTAACAATATTTCCACGAGAACGAACCGTGAGATATATCCCCCCGGAATTTTCCGGGGAGTTCGTCGGGGATGTTTTTTATAATGAAAAATTATTCGATGCTATTCATGCGTTGTGTAAAGATGATCCTGTGTCAGTGTGGTTACTTAGAAGTGATGAAGATCCCGAAATAGGATTTGATCAATTTGTAAGACCAAATGGTGAATTATATCGCGTTGAAGAATTAGATAACAGAATGAGAAAAATCGCTAGTGATTTTTCACCGGAGAGTTTCCATGAAAAACTACTCACGGATAGTTTTACTATTCCATCAGTGGTAGCTCACTTCGCAAGAGAAAAAAACTCATGGCGTCCAACACGAAGTGATTTTCTTGAGGACGTTAAATTGAGTTGCGTCGAATTTAGTCATGGAGGACTGTGGAATACGAAATATCATCGTGGTGGTATGATTTCAATTGATATATCCGCGTGTTATCCTGGAAGTTTCCTCGGGTATGGAGAATGTGCTGAGTACTTTAAACGATTTGGACACCCCACGCATGAAATGACTCGTGTTGCGATTAATGGACCATTACCTGATTTTGATTTAACCGGATTCGCTCGTGTGATATCATTTGAACTCGCTGCAGGGTTACATCCGTGTAGTTATCTTTGGCTTGGTAGACACCTATCTGAAAAGGCCTGGATGCCAATAGTGTTACTAAGATATATGATTGATTGTGGTATGCTAATATCGTTGATTGTTTCCGAAGCTATTATATGCTATCGAGCTCAGAAAGAAGTTTGGCTACCACAACCCGATCTAGATCGTATAATTAGCGAACAGCGAAAACAGTTTCCAGATGGAAATTCGAAGAATTTCAGTGAAGTACAATTCATGAATTGGTCTAAGAAGTTATTTGAAATTAAAAGCGGACAAGCAAAAGATTTTGGACGAAGAATAATCGGTAAATTTATCCAGGGCGGAAGATACGACAATGCAAAATACTCTTCGCGGTTGATTATAGACGTCGCTGAATACGATTTTATTGTAACGGATTTAACGAAACAGGGAAAACTTGTAAATCGTAAAGACGCTTTCCTATCCGATGGAAGACGATTAGGTACAATTGTTACCTATTGTGATGGATATATTAAACAATATACGCATTTGAGAAGTTCTATGCTAGCTTATGCTTCTATCAATTTATTTTCGATGATAAATAGATTTCCTAATACCGCAGTTAGGGTAGCCACTGATTCTATGTATATCCACAATAAATACAGATCAGATGTAGCTAAATTCAAATCCCCGGAGGAAGCGTGGGGGGGTTGGAGATTTAAAAAGGAGACGCTACATGAGTATTGTGAATCGGCAGATGTTACCATGGATGAAAAGTACTTAAAGTTTGATGAGATTCAATCCGAATTTTCTAATGCACCACCGGTATCTGATCCAATATGTAGATACAAGACAGTTTATTTAAACGGTTGTGGTGGGTCAGGAAAGACAACTCGTGCAATTGAATTATACCGCGTTTCAAAATCAAACATGATTGTCCTAACACCTACTCACAGACTCGCCAGAGAGATGAAACAACGAGGGGTAAATGCCTATACCTATCATAGTTTCTTTCGATGGAAAGGCGATGAATGGACTCCTGATCGAATGGGCGATAAATTCATTCCTGAAATCATAATTTGGGATGAAATATGCACAGTATCGTTGAAAATATTACAAACCTTTCTTGAGTGGTTGTTATTGAAAAATAAAAAAGTCGTCATGTGCGGTGATCATGGCCAACAACCACCAATTGTCGGTGCATCCCCACATGAATGGCTAAAGGGTTTTGTAGACTATTATGAAGAAATTACCACTGATTATATATCACTTGATGAACAATTACGAGAATTCAAAGCGCTAATTAGATTACAGCCGGATAAAATCCAATGTGAAATAGCGCGTGAAATAATTTCAGAAACTCCCATAAATGATTTTTGGGAAACGAGGAGACCAAACGATTTGATAATTGCAAGTAGAAAAATAGTCAGAGACATACTTCAGATGAAGTTATTTGAATTGCATAAAGAAAAATTTGCAACACTTCCAGTACCGTTGTGTTATAGGCCTTCGGATACACGAAAACAGAATATAGAAGTTGATATTCCTGGCCCAAAATCCGAAGGATTTCAAAAACAAATTCTCGTATTAAATGATATTGTGCTGGTTGATATCAGCGTCGTTGAAGATGCATTGCGTGCTAATAAATCCCCATGGACGCTAGGATACGCAGCGACGATACATTCTTCACAAGGATTGACTATATCGGATACAATTGTTTGGATGGTGAATAATCACATCGAATGGTCGAATTTAGTCTATCTTGCAGTATCCAGAGTACGAAAAATAAATCAACTTCGAAGAGTTGTCCTGGATGATAATGACACTACAATGGATGATGCTAGCATCGTTGATGTTAAAGTTATTGATAAAAAACTCTCCGGTTACAAACAACAAGACAAAAAAAAAAACAACGAGAATTTGACATTGATGCTGAATTAATAATTACGCTGAAGCAACAACAGAATAATCACTGCGCGAGTTGCAATTGTATAATGCGTTGGCAGTATTCGGATAAAGATCCTCGCCAATTTACCGTAGACAGAAAGAATAGCAGCATTGGTCATATCAGAAACAATGTGATGTTGACTTGTCTTGAGTGCAACAGACGAAGGGGTGCTAGTTAAGACCACGCGGTGGTAATTGAGTATCCTCGGGAATTACCTGTAGTTGTTGTCGAGTAAATCCTCGCTGAGGAGCAGTTGAATTCAGTTTATAGATTGGAGGTCTACCAGTAGATCGTGTTATACCGGATATCTTATGCGTAGTGACGCTCCAAATAGGATCGGTAGCTCTTTTTTTACCACCCTCAAGCTCTCCTGGTTCGTATAAATACCTTACAGTGACATTACTACCAAGAATTTGTTCTCGGAAATCTTTTTGTGGTTGTACGGGTATATACTTCTTTTTAATAGCGTTGCTAGGTTTCATGTTGATTGTTCTAGTAATCTCATTATTGATTGCGATAACTACACCTGGTAATCTCTTAACCCATTCACGGGATCTTTTATCCTGAATAAACTCCTTCGCGTATTGATATCCAAATAACCGTTCAGCAAGAGTCCGATTAAATCGTTCAGCAATTGCCTGATCGCGATGTAACGCAGTATGTCCTCGTCGTAACGTGGTATTATGATATTTCATCGTTGTTAAAACAGCACCTTGAAATTCCTTGCCAGGATCGACTTGTAATAGATTTGGCCAGCGTAGTGGGCCTCGTCGATAAATCTTTTCAAATGCTGAAGCAACTTCAGGTCATGATTTTGTTTTTAGCGGTTCTGCTTGTTTGTATCGACTCGCAACGTCAACTACGGTTATCGCGTATTTGTAACCGTTGTCATGTGGTAAAAACAATAAATCAGCTTGATGAACTTCATTAGGAGCGGTCACATCAAAATGCGAGTAATCAATTTGTTTAGGCGGTGGTAGATAAATTTGCCATATAGCCTGTTTGGATAACCAATTAGCCGCAGTAGCCTTTTTCACTTTTGCGGCGCTGGCGAGTTTATTGATTGCTGCCTTGCCTCTCCAGTATCCTCTTGGGGAATAATAAATTGATTCCATATTATTAATTACCAGCGCCCATCATCAATTTGCCTTTCATAGCTGATTTTACCAACCACGAAGCCAACTTTTCTTTAAAAGATTTATCAGGAATAGCATTTAACGCATGAATTAATTTCACATCCGCTAGATGCCTGTTTTGCAGATTGCTGCTTTTATATGCAACATCATGAGCATGACACGCCTTATCAATAGCGTTTATCGGATACTCGCCGGGTCGGGGCTGATTTTGATCATCAAGTCTGATATCTAATCGTGTTCCGGGGCCACAGTAGCTATATCCTGGAAGGTGCTTTTCTCCAGGGTACTTTGCCCATGGGGTTCCAGGGAGCTTTGCCAATTTGGCTGCGATATCACCTCCTCGTTTTTTTTTAAAACATCTCCGGGTTTCATAGAAACAAATCTAAATTTTTTTGTACCACATGTTGCACATCTACCAGTAACTGCTGATCTGTTATTTTTAGTTGTAATCGTCGTCACATCATTTGTGCTAGTACGCGTTTTACACTTCACACAATATAGATCCATAATTTATGTATAGAGATATGGATATAATTGATTTTTCAGCGACTAAAACAAAAGAACCAGTTAAGCATCATGCAGCGCTACCAAACTCTATCCATCCGCGCAATTATAATCGGGCCATCTGGATCCGGTAAAACGCAATTGTTGCTCAATTTAATAATGAGATGGATGAAATGGGATAAGTTGTATTTAGTTGCTCCCAGCGTAAATGATCAACGATGCTATGAAGTGTTAAAGGATTTTAACGAGAATGCATCAGAAATTAAGGGTGAGAACGCCATCGATTTTATAACTGATATTGACGAGGCGCCATCCGTGGATGACCTTGATGGGAACATTAACAATTTAGTCGTATACGACGATGTGATGTTAGACAATCAAAAAAACCCAGCTAGGATCTTTTCCCGTGGGCGTCACAAAAACACTGACGTGATATATGTCACTCAACGATAGATTTCAAAAGTGATTAGAGACAACTGTAACTTACTGTGTGTATTTAACGGCGTTGATACACATACGCTTCGAAATATTTGGCAGACATGGTGCTCTGATATGGACTTCAATCAATTTAAAAATTTCTTTAGTAACGCTCAGTCGACTCCGCACGGATTTATAACAATAAATTTACATGATCCTCGGACACGATATCGTATCGGACTCGATCAAATATTTGGTTGAACTCGTAAAAGAATTATTAACCCATAGCAGCAGAGAGGGTGAATGACAACGACGTTGGCGTATATAAGGAAATCTTATTTTATCGAATAGACGCCATTTTTTTTACTATTTGGTGGAAGCCTCAGATTTCCGAATCGACGCTCGGAAAGTTGTAGGATTCACCCTCTCTGCTGCTATATATATATATATATATATATATATATATATATATATATATATATATATATATATATATTCGCACACGATCTAAAACATACGTCTTATTGAATTACACTATCCAAAACTTTCACAAATAGGAAGAAAAAACAAATGGTTTATATACAAATGTTTGATGAGAAGACTCATATAATGTCACGTAATTTCGCCCAATGTAAGCGATATTCAGATAACAACATGTAACTTCTTACAATGTAAGTGAGATTTAGATATCAAATGTAATTTCTTACAATGAAATTGAGATTCAGATAACCAGATGTAGTTTCCTACAATGAAATTGAGATTCAGATAATCTCAAGGAATGAAAAAAAGATTAAAATAAGTTTTTATAATCAAAGTAAGATTCCAATAATATAATGTAATCAGAATGACCCAAACAATCAATTAGAACCAAAATATGATTTGGTCATTTGTATAGCCACATCATTCATACATATTTGATAAAACGTACACGTGTCCACAGACTAACCAAAGTTATTCCGAATTCATGGGTTGATTTAAACTTGCATCGACCGCTCACACCCTTTATAGATCCATCGTGCCCACAAGTTTACAAATTAGAGGTTTTGTCTTTGTATGGCTTTGATGGTTTACACCATCTTCCATATCCTTATTGACGCACAGCTAGATTGTTAAACCCGCACACACATACGTACAGAGAGAAGACAGTATTGCTGAAATGGGTACGTACATTTGTATTGGCCACGCCCTAGTTTTATTCCTGGGGGAATCCCAATATCCCAGACCAATTTTGTTTTCGTGGAATAATTCCAATATCCGAGACTCAGAGTAAGATATGGATATTTAGTCCACACTCACAGAGATTGTTTTAATTATTATTAGATTCTTTACTAAAATAAATTACCTTTGTATGGTACACAATGAACTTTATTTTGAATAAGGTGAAATACAAATTACAAATTTAAAAAAACAAACAATCATTAAGAAAAAAAAAATATAAATTAGATATACATAACATGCTTTGCAGTAGCGTTCTACACGTGTCCAGAAGCATTATGAGAGGTAGAATACAAGACTTTCAGACAGTCGAAGTTATTCAGCTTGTATCGAAAACATAACATGATCTTCCGAACTGATCAGCGTAATCCAAAATAGGCTTGATAATAACAGTCTTTGGTTTTTGTATATATTTTACTTTCTGATTCAATATCTTGAGTATATGCAAGACAAATTAAGTTATGTCTATTTCACTGCAATGTATTAATTCGTATGATTGATTAGGTGGCAAATGTTATGACTGATATTTCAATATCATTATTCTCTCTTTTAAATTTATTTCTTTCGACTTGCAACACAGCCAAATTAAGAATGAATTAAATCTACTCGTGTAAGTTCTATCAAGAGGTAATTTGATTTAAATAGTTCAATAACGGATATATTTCATCGAGTAAGTGCAAAATGCAGAATCTTCAGGATTCACGACGTATTCACCCGCACTATGAAATATATCCCGGCCCGTTATTCACTTATAACCAACAATTTTTTTTTTACATTATGTTCGATTTTATTGGCTATCAAGATGTGCTCTATGAAAATGTAATTAACATAATCCATACTGTATCCTCACAGAAAATATAAATAGTTAAATAATTACATAATTCTACTTCCTAACAATCTATAAATAACTAATTCAAAGTAAAATAACACAAGGAAAACAATTCGCGCATTGTAGAATTAGAACGTGCGTCGTCTTTGTTGTGATGCGGTCATCATTTCCACTAAACCAGGTAACAATCTATAAATAACTTCACATTTCACGGCTATCTTGTTATTAAGGCTTCAGTGAAATTATTTAATTGTAAATCACTCCGGTGAATTATTATAATTACATGTAAAATACAAGTATTTCACTGCATAGCCTAAAAAAAAATATCGGATATCGTAATCGATACATTACTTTTATCTTTAAAACAAAAGGAAGAGCAGTGGGGGAATATATGAGCTATTTAAATGTCAGTTATGTGTACAAGACGTATTTAGAGTGTGGAGTTTTAAAAAGACGAATAGGCCATTTTCTTATTGCTTCACATCGTCAGCTATACATCCACTGTACAACATTTCTTGGGCAGTAAATACAACTTCATTCAACTGCGCATATTTCACAGAGTTATCTCCCATGTTCTCCTTATTCGATGTCATCAATATTTTGGTTTCAGCAAATGTTTTTCCTGCAATTTTCAATAGTACAAAAACAGAAAATATTTAAAAAAATTATAAACCTGTTTTGATTCATTAACGACTTCCTTATACAGGCATGTTTTATAAACCGACCTCAAGGAAGTATCGCTTGAAAGAAGTTAAAAAACTACATTAATATATTAATTCAGTTTGTTGTTCTAACTTGTGTGTGTGTGTGTGTGTGTTATTAGGATTTTTAACGTAACTTTAACAATTTTGCAGTCATATCGCTACGATGTCTGCAGTGAGGCAGTTTATAGTGATGTCTAGTACTGGTGAATCATGCCGCAGACATGTAGTAGACCTGTAGTATAATGTTCCACCCAGTTCCATTATCCTGACACCAGGCCGACCAGTCTTAACAATAACCTCGTAATGCCGAGCGCCAAGCGAAGAAACTGTTAGTACCGTTTTTGTGATTCTTTGGTATGACTCGTTCTGGGATCGAAGCCACGATCTCCTGCTACCGCGGCGGACTCTTTAACCAGTAGGCCACCGGAGCGGTCACATTGATTATGTATAACAATTGCAAAACGACTGTACGAACGTTAACATCATATAAGCACAAAGCACGCTATACACAACACTTTAAGTTAGGTATTTCTCTCCCTTCCTCCTCCACCCCTCTCTCTCCGTCTATGTGGACCATCGAAACAAGAGAGAGAGAGAGAGAGAGAGAGAGAGAGAGAGAGAGAGAGAGAGAGAGAGAGAGAGAGAGAGAGAGAGAGAGAGAGAGAGAGAGAGATGATTATTCAGAAATGTCAACGTATTAAATTTGTCATATAATGGTGTTTGCTGATGTTTATTGCATGAGCTGAACAAGATATTATTCATTGATATAACTAATCTCCGCTAGTGTCAGACAGGGGAGGACACTCGTGCTATTTAAAAGTAAACTATACAAAAATAGGTCTATTGTATTAGAGAAGAAATGATAAAATGAAAAGTACTGACTTAACCTAACCTTTATCTAAAAGACAGCATATATATCTGTGCAAATATTTATGAGAGATGGTTGGAATTATGACATAGGTGGGAGAGAGAGATTTGCTAAAGACATTGATGAACTTGATTTGCAGAATGATGAGATTTATGTCCTAAATAAAAGCATTATTGAATGCTCTTCTTTTACTCCGTTGACGTTAAGTTGTCAAAATATTTTTCCGAAACTGTTGTGCATTATTCATCGGAGTTCTTCACGACGCTGCGTTGACAACGTCACCATTCTCAGGGGACCAGTAAATTAACGGTTCCCGGTTTTTCATTCATTTGGACTTTCATCGAACTTTCCCGAGCTCTTTTTGCATTCAGTTCATAAAACTGTAAATTCCTCTTATATTTTCATTTATTACTTCAACAAAATTAAATAATTAAATTGATTATTATGGTTATATATATATATATATATATATATATATATATATATATATATATATATATATATATATATATATATATATATATAGCTTGATTGTTTTGCTTTATTCTGCTTTTCTTTTTTTTGAGTCGGAAGTCGGATTGGCACGACGTGGAGAATCTGAAATTTTGAAATGGTTAGACATCGAATAACAAATTGCAGGAATCAGGAACAGCACTTCGAAATTTTGTGCGACCGTTTTCAGTCGACTTACTCGCATTATAATTTCTGCTCGTGACTTGAGAGAGAGAGAGAGAGAGAGAGAGAGAGAGAGAGAGAGAGAGAGAGAGAGAGAGAGAGAGAGAGAGAGGGAGAGAGAGAGAGAGAGAGAGAGAGAGAGAGAGAGAGAGAGAGCAAGATAAGTTGGTGGGTTTTACCATAAGGTGAATAATTTTGGTGCCTCTACTTTGTATATACTTCATCTCGTTTGCAAATTACATTCTCAACCAGAGCGTGAAAACTTGTGAATTGGATGTCTTTGAAACAAGAAGAAAATCGCAGATCTAGGTGTTCTAGTGTGACATCATATTTTTGCAGAGCAGGATATTTACCTGTATTCAAAATATTAAAAAAAATGATCGAGTACTTTTCTTCCACATGAAATCTTAATCAATGACTAGAATGATCTACTTGCCTTTTCGAGTTCAGATATCTATATAATTATACAATGAACTGTTGCAATGAAGCAAAATGAAATTCTCCACTTTTCATTCTTAATTTACATAAGAAATGAAACAATAGTAGGGTGAACTTGAGCAATCGTAGGTTGAGCTTAGAGAAATCGTAGGGTGAATTTTAGCGATCGTAGGGTGAACTTGAACAATCGTAGGGTGAGCTTGGAGCGATCGTTGGGTGAGCTAGGAGCAATTGTAGGGTAAACCGGAACAATCGTAAGGTGAGCTTGAAGCGATCGTATTATGAACTAGAGCAATCGTGGAGTGAGCCTGGAGCAATCGTAGGTTGACTTTCTTGATTCAGAGACTATATATGTCTGATCCGGTTCTATAAAAGTCTGTAAATGGGTTGATATAAAAAAGGATATGAATGACTTCAATTATAAGCAGGAGTCTGTACATATTATATCATTATCTTTAGAACACATTATTATGAGGATATGGTAAAGTAGGTAAAATTATGATAATATGAAGTTTCTGTGAGTATTCACCTAGGTTGTGTTCTTTCATAAATCTAATTTGTGCAGATGTCTCCTGGGAATTCAGCAATATCAGTCAACCAGCTTGGGCCTCCTGCTTTTAATTTAGTTCAGAAATATTGTTCTTGTCATCACAGACTTTACAAGTTGTGAATTGTCGATTCAGTTAAAAATGTGAAAATTGAGTGGTATGTTGCAGACTAAAACACGGTACTGTCTTACAAACAAATTTAAAAATGAATTTTCTAGACAGTCCATTTGGGTAAATAATGACCATATAATATAGCTATCAAATGAGTGTGAATCTAGCTATGGGTAATTGGTATTTATTTATTCACAGATACTTAGAGATTGGGCATGGTTATGGACTTGTCAAATAAAATCAAAATATACAAAATTATTATCTGATCAGACACGAGTTTACATTCTATCATGAGGAGACCTTTTGAGAAGATGGTGATAGTTTGACATAATAAACTTTTTCAATGGAAATGCTATCAGCAAGATAATGTCACTTTGCGTATAATGTATTTGGACAGTTTCTATTCAGGTAATTATCTTAACTAAGTTGTCCAGTTATGCCTTTTACGGTTAACATTACCCATCTTGAATATTTATTATGATGCCATTACCCAGCCTCCACAAAAGACAAGAACAAACAGATGTATATTTTGTCATTTCACTTTTTTATCATTTGTCAGCCATTGTCTGTGCAGACATAAAAAGTTCAGTTATTACTTAAGTGGAAGAACACGGTTATGTTACCTTTGTATGCACTGCTTTGCAATGACTTTCTGCTGCTCATTTTGACTTTTTACCAAGAAACCTCCTATAGGATGTGTATTATTTACATTTTTTTAAAAAAAATTTCATATAGAGTTTGAGTCTTTTTCATTTGAAATAAAAATAAAAATCTTATACAACGTTTGGGTTTCTTGTCTCATTGGATGCCAGATGGTGCTGCGGTTTTGACACGTTCTAATTTTTAGAAACGAAACTAACTTGATGGGTTCCTCGGTGTTCTACATCTTCCTCCAAACTCAAGACCATGTCATGTATTTTCTAAATTATTTGAGGAAGACCCTCAAGTTCGTATAAAACTAAAACAAAATTAGATCATGGAACTTTAAGGATTTGCTTTACTTGGATGACTTCAATAACAGGCTAAATTTATTTCGCTTAGAATTTGCACTTCCAATATATTATTCAATTTCAGGTTTTGAGGTTAAGCTTAAGTTTTTTTTTTTCTTTAACAAAGTTTCTAGGATGCTGGTATCATCACATTAAAATCTGTAATCGACATTAAATAAATAAAGTTTAAATTGGTTATCTTAATGCCCAAATGTATTTAATTAATAGGTACTCAAATCTACTGTCTGTGTCATAAAAATGGATGTGTTATTTGATTCAAATTCCCATTATCAATAATATATTGGGCACTAACAAGTATGCAACTATAAAAAATTAAATTGTAGTGGTGCAGGACGGCCAATGTAAAAGTGATTAGATCTTAAGTAGGTACTAATGGGAAACTCTAGACTTAAAGGACATTCAAGTTAGTTTGTGACTTTTCACAAACCGTCATTGTTCAAACAAATCCAATATAAAAGTCACAATGGGCTGTTTTAATATTTGTTTATCCCCAAAAATGTTCAAATCATTCCTCTTCATACATCCAAGGTGCTTATTCTGGATTGCCGAGAAAGGCCGAGGGCGCTCTGTCGAGTAAATGCTTAGCCCTTCAAGCAGGTGTCCCATTTGGAAATTGTTTAAGGTGTAGTAATACTTTAAATAATAGTATAACTTTAATTTCGCTACTAGTGCTTAAACTGTTAATACAGATTACATAATGATGTATTCAAACAAGAAAATTTAATAACTATATTAAAAAGATTATTTAGAACAGGATGTTGAATGATTAAAGGTTTATAAATGGCAGTATCTCACAAGTTGTGTTATTCCTTAAGAATATATGTAACTTGGTCTATGCCATCAAAATGTATGCAATTTAGACTCTCCCATCAGACTGTATTTAAATCTTAGTGTCTTCCATCAAAATGATATAACTTAGTCTCACTTAAACTCACTAACCATCAGTATTCTCAATTCTTTGATTTCGCATCGTGAGGAATGCAATAAGAATTAAAACTAATAGGCATCCTAAAAACATCCAGGTTTACATTAACAAGAATAATTTTTTTCAAGTTTTATTTCACTGTTTGATTGCTAGGCTTAATATAACATTAGGACCATTTGAACCTTCTAACATTATTTATTTTAAACGTTTATGTCAATCCACGTGTCAGTATGTACTTATTTTGTTTATTTTTTTTTTATATAAGCTCACTCTATAATCGCTACAAGCTCACCCTACGATTGCTCCAGTTCACCCCACGATTGTTCCAGCTCACGCTACAATTGCTCCAAGCTCACCCTACGATCACTACAAGCTCACCCTAAGGTTGCTCCAGTTCACCCTACGATTGATCCAAGCTCACCCTATGATCGCTCCAAGTTCACCCTACGATTGATCCAAGCTCACCCTACCAACGCTCCAAGCTCACCCTACGATTGTTCCAGGTCACGCTACGATTGCTCCAAGCTCACCCTACGATCACTCCAAGCTCACTCTAAGGCTGCTCCAGTTCACCCTACGATTGATCCAAGCTCACCCTATAATCGCTCCAAGCTTACCCTACGATTGATCCAGTTGACCCTACGATTGCTCCAAGCTCACCCTAAGGTTGCTCCAGTTCACAATACGATTGCTCTAGCTCATTCTACGATCTCTCCAAGCTCACACTACGATTGCTCCAGTTCACCCTATGATTGCTCCGTTCCACCCTAAGATCTCTCCATGCTCAACCTACGATTGCTGCACTTCACCCTACGATTGCTCCAGTTCATTCTACGATCGCTCCAAGCTCACCCTACGATTGCTCCAGTTCACCCTACGATCGCTCCAAGCTCACCTTACAATTTCTCCAGTTCACCTTACGATCGCTCCATGCTTACCCTACGACAGCTTTAGCTTGTTTATTTTGAACGATTTCACCATCTCCAATTTTTGCTGGAATAACTTCCAGATTGGGATTGAGAGAGAGAGAGGGAGACAGACAGACAGACATAGGCAGACAGACAGACATATAGAGAGAGGGAGGGGAGACAGAGACAGAGACAGAGACAAAGACAGAAAGAGAGACATACAGAGAGACATACAGACATACAGACAGACAAACAGTCAGACAGAGTACATATTTTCTGTCCTCCCTATCGGAGGTGTCACTCATTGCTGTGCATGATAGTTAGATGGCTTTGGATTCCGAGTGGGTACCCGGTTTGAACTGTACGGAAAGGCAAAATTATAAAATTATGTTCAGGAAAAGTACTTTTTTATTTAAGCAAAAACAACACTACAGGAAAATAGAATTGTGAAGCTAAACATTCTAGATATACACATACAATTATTATATTATTCAAAGCCTATAACTTCATACAATTCTGACATATCTATCTGTTACAATATTATGTAAATAGTTTAAATAAAGAACATTGCCAAGAGTTTAAATTTTAGTTCAATATCTTGAACTAAAACCACAATTTGTGTGTAGTAATGAGAATTCATTGAAAGTCAAACCTTAAACACCAAACTATAAAGTTTTGTAGCCTTAAAGAATTTTATTTCTAAATTATTAAAGAGCATGTAGCTAATAGCAAAATCATTTTCACATTAATTCAGTAATAATTACAAATACATACAAATTCTAAGTAAAATTAATTTTGGGGCATGGAATGTATACCTTGCTGCATTAAATGCTACACCATTAAACAAGGGACTTAACCTTGTGCTAAGCTGTTAAGAGAAGTTAGGAGATGATCACGTAACGCAATTCTTTCCTACAATGGTCCGCTCTTTGGCAAAAGGTCATTCCTCTTGCCATCAGATTTATTGATATTCCCAATACCCCATTTCTAACTTAAGACGTTAGTTAAAAAGAATGTGTTATTATAATTATGTATTAGGACATGTTTTTTAACAAGCGTACAATATAGGAGGAATCACTGTAATATATATTGCAATATAAAAGCTATGGCAGCGCTAAAGAACTAGAATATGCCTTCATTCAAATTACATTATTTGAGTTGCAATAACAAAAATTGGGTCTTTATGGGAAATCGAAAAATATTAAATCGTGATATATATGTGAAGGTGCAGATAATACAATAGATATGCTCTTGGCAGGAAATAAAACACAATTAACACAAACACACACAACTGTATATATATATATATATATATATATATATATATATATATATATATATATATACATATGTATATAGGTAAGGAATACGAAATCCGATATTATCTCTACTAATGGTTTATTACAGAAGATATGAAAGCTGTACATGGTATAGCATCAATATGTGCAATAGTTGATATGCATTACCTTACATTAACTCCCAGGTGAATTCTCAATTTAATTGTATTTAGTACATTTAGGGTACACTATTGTTAAAAAGTAATTGCATACAGTGGTGGTGCCAAAGGCTGATAGGGTGCTATTGTTTAAGGGTCTTTGTTGGGAGTTATCTTTTTTTCGCAGTGGTAATGTTTTCTAGTATTTAACCTTCAACTTAGTGTAACTCCGGTTATTCTTCACAAAACGTAGAGGGGGGGGGGGGAGGGGATACGGGGGGGGGGGGAATTCACAACTCACATAAAACTACTCTGTAGCACAAATTTGGGGCGCACTAATTAAACTATCCCCCACCCCGGGATCATCGAACCATTAGGCTGTGAGTGAATGCATATCAATAGAACTAAGTAAACAAAATGAAACCAAATTGGATCTGGAAATGTCGATAAAAGTGTGATAATAGAAATAACAGTAAAATAACACATTATCCGCATACTGGAATATTACAAGTGTATATGTGACAATCATACTCTTTTCATGTGAAAGTTAAAATAAAAGGTTTTTCTGTTCAAAGAGGATTTTGAAAGCTTGGAAAAGTAGAGGTTTTTTATTTAAACGTATGGAGGGTGTTTTTTGAAGTACAAGTTAATCATAATTACTATTGCCTCATAAAACGTTAGTATCGAATATGATTCAAAATAACTTTTGAAAGAATCGCCTTATCTAGTTAAATACTTTTCCATAGATATTAGACCAAGCAACAAATAAATAAATCAAAATATAGTAAAAACTATATTACTCTCAGATACTTCAACATTTGTCCCTAAGTAATGGTGAATATACACAAATCAATATAACTAGGTATTTACTAAGTGTAAAAAAGTAAAGGCTGAATGACCGTTTGAAAATAATAAAATTAGCAGTAGTTGAAAACCGTCCTCTTATAAGTGCACAACGAAAAGGACAGGTATGAGAGTGAATTGTGTAGTAAGATACAATTAGTCAGATGACATACCTGATAAGTTCATACATATCTGTTGAATAATTTTGAATATTTTTAATTATTAACCAGCCATACACAACAAATGTAATAACGTTTTCTTAATTAGATACACTTGAAGTATAATCTTTATACAATTGTATAATTAAAATAACATATTGGTAGTAAATGTACTTGCAATGTTGAGAAATACTTTAATTTGTAAGGAAAAAGCTACATTATCTGGGCAATATATAACTTGTTTTCCAATATTTTCCATGATAGTTTATTATCCCATCACTATTCCTTGAATATGGTGTTGGCCAGTTTTCTTACAACTTTTCCTACTTGGAAGACAAATTCAGTGAAAGCAATGCTATTTATTTTCGTACAGAGTCGTCATAGCCTCATCTGAAATATATAGAAAAAGTGCATATAAGTTGCGCTGATAAGCATAGCAATCAATAGCTAATACATGGTGAAAGCTTAACATGCCGAATAATCTTCAACTTTTCAACTATTTAAACAAACAGCAGACTTCATCAGCAGACTGATGTGATCGCTACTGTCTGTCAACACCTCTCGATGGAATGGTGAGCGATGGTAACAGACTGTCCCAGATATATGCGAAGGTAACTGCCTCTGTCCCTGTTCAGCATCGATTTGTGTGCACAGATAAAAATGGATTTCTTACACACGCACCCCATCTGCTCGAACTGGGCTTATTCCTGACTCGAACTAGGCTTATTCCCGATCTAGATATGTTACTGAGCATGAGGAATTGATGAAGTCCTTAGCGTGTGGACGAAAGGGTCAGGTTAGCATTTTCTATTTTTGTGTATGTAGTTGAAAGTTAAAAAACATTGTGAAACACTAGTTAATATTGTTTTCCCTAATCTTCAACTTTTAGTATATATATATATATATATATATATATATATATATATATATATATATATATATATATATATATATATATATATAACATAAAAGGCCCCCCCCCCCTTCTCTTTCACAATGAAATTGCGAAATTTGAGGATTTTCGTTTGTGTCATCCAATCGCGCAATAATACGAATATACAAACATTCTTTCAACCGCAATGTAGCTCAAGAATAAATGTCTCATCATTCATTAATCATTATATATATATATATATATATATATATATATATATATACCTTGCAATGATATTTGAAAATCACTCTATAGTAAAACTTTGGTAAGCTTTTACATATATTTATATTGTATGAAATAAAGGTAAACCACTAAGGATGAGAATTGCTGTAAGACAAATATGAATAACATAATACTGAAATCATTAGCTGAGGAGGATGAGAGATTATGTTGACGATTTATGGCATTTCCATTCTTTCTTTACCCAGTTTGACACAAAGAAGTGTCCATTAATTTATATTATTACTGTGCACATACTTACTATTTCACATCTAATCTTGATGTACATCTCGGACCTTCATTTCTCAAATTAGCATTCTAAAAGTAATAAAGGTTGAATAGTTTTAAAATAAAACAAATTGTGATATAGAAACAAAAGACATTATGAAAGATGTATGCGTATTGTTTAAAGAGCTGATAGCAAGATCGAGCAAGGTGCTGTATGAAAAGGGAGAAAAGAAGAACACGTTGTCTTGGTGAAACTGTTTTTGTACTATCCCAACAAAAGTGAAGCATTTTGAATTGATTCATTGTATCGTTTTATCAGGATCAAACAAGGTCTTTTTGTCACTAAAATATCAGTCCGTATTTTAAAAACTGAGTAACGGAAATTTTATCGGATAGATTTTCAGGATGTTTTAAACTGCATGTGATTTGTGACTTTTAAAAGTAAACGTATGTGTCCATTTAAATAATGGTATGGTATGTGTCCATCTAACTAATGGTATGTGTCCATCTAACTAATGGTATGTGTCCATCTAACTGATGGTATGTGTGCATCTAAGTAATGGAATGTGTCCATCTAAATGATGGTATGTGTGCATCTAAGTAATGGAATGTGTCCATCTAAATGATGGTATGTGTCCATCTAACTAATGGTATGTGTGCATCTAACTAATGGTATGTGTGCATCTAACTAATGGCATGTGTAAATTTAACTAATTCCATTGGCCTATTTCAGAACAAGGAAAGTAATAAAATTACCATTAGTGAATGAATAAGGATCCTTTTCAGGTCGGCACCGCTTGCAAACATCAAACGGACTATTCTCGTCTTTTGAATAGCAGACCCCATCAATATAGCATGTTCCATACTTTGAAGAAATAGAAAATGTCATAAAAGCTCCAATATATGTTCAAGGGATGGAATAACAATGAAACAAATGTCACTCCATAATTTTCATCCCAACACTCTTGTTCATTCTGTTTTGCACCTTGCACACTTTTGGAAGTCAATAACCAAAACGAGAAGACTACTTGTAATAGGAAGTATATCCCGGTGCCATTATTTATTATTTTATTTATCTCTATTGTTTGTTGTTTTGTTTGTTTGTTTTTTTGGGGGGTGGGGGAGGGGCGGGGTATAATTTATGCTGAAACACCGGCCCTATTTGACCTTCAACTGTATTAAAACATTTGATTCGATTTCAAAATAAAAACCAATGGTGAAACTAGAGCCATAAGTCTATATACCTTCTTCCCATTCTACATTCAATGGCTGAGACATTAATTTCTCACAATATTCTGGAAGTTGTAAAAGTAGTTATATGCAAAGTTTAACGTGAAATCCTTACTAATTTAATAACAATAGTGAAAGATATAAGATCATTTCAATAAAATTTAATTTAATTTAGGAAAATGCAGTAATTAGTAGCATCTTGAACGCAGGGTGATACAGCAACAAAACCGGGCCTGCGTAGTATTATCTTTATTTTAGAGTATTGTATCAGCATGTATTTAATCGTCTTATTATTTGTTTTGACATTAGATTAATACATCATCATGACAAATTGTAGTTAAGTCGACAATATATTCGGACAATGTACATCAGTTAGAAAATCTACCCCTGAAAAGACCGCATCGGCATTTTTCCTACTCCCATTTGGTATCGCTATGTAAAGTGACTGATTATGTTATGATAGTTTATATCTAGTACTACCAAACACAGACCTTTTAAATCAACAACAAAAATCCAAATTAATTCGTGAAATGTTACATTGACAAAGCAGTAATAAAGTATACACACACACACACACATATATCTATATATATTGTATATACATACATACACACACATACATACATAATACATATATCTATATCTATATATATCTATCTATCTCTATATATATATATATATATATATATATATATATATATATATATATATATATATATATATATATATATATATATAGTGTCTAGTGTCTTTACAAATCGTAAACAAAGTTTTCATACAGCTAAATGTGACAGCTGTTGAATAAAATGGATTTTAGTGTATTATACTACTTATTGTACTGACCAGTATGTAGAAAAAATATCCACTTGTGCTCTTGTTAAATCCCTGGCACTTAGTATCAAAGACGTAAAAGGATTGTGCCGCGCCATAATTGAAGCCGTCATTGCTTAAAGATACCGTTACTCCATATGCTAGAGACAAGGAACCGTCGTCATCAGAACGTGCAGCTCTTTGCTCTGGAGATTTGCAAGGAACATCCATTACTGCTTCGAAAGCATTTATTATTTGGAGGTCTTTCACCAACTTATCTTGAATTTCAACTTTTCCATTTGCAAGGACCTTTCGAAAACATAACAAAGCAAGCCTTTGATAAGATTAAAAAGGTAAGACTTTATCGGGTTTCAATTTTGATACGATGCTTAAGTTTAAAATTCATCAGACTCATATGTGTTCACAGAATTAAGTGGTAATTACCAATAAATACTTTTTATTGTCAAAAACAATAATTATTCTTTCTTCCTCATTACTCTCAAGTCATTTAATGAATCGTAAATTTTATAGAATGTATATACAGCACTGACTGTTAATTGCTCCTCCAATGTGACGTTCATCTCCTTGTTTTACCTCAAATGTTATGATTTGTTGTGTTGTTACTCCAGACACGAAACCAAGTCCATATATAGAGATAGATCCACAACATTCATCAAGGCTGGTAGAGCACAGTCCTCCACTGTAAGTATCTAAAACATCAGGCAGGTCCTTTATGGAAATAGAGCAATCCTCTCCAGTGTAGAGCTCATAACAGATGCACTTTCCTGCAAAGGTTTAAAAACAGCATATTGTATGACTACACGATCCTAATTAATATAACGATCCATCTTTTTAATCCATATATTTCTCTATTTATTATTCAAACAATAAATATAAACTTTGTTACACTCGAAGTGTTTTAGATTCGAGGGTTTAAGGTTTTAAAGGATATGCGCAACCAATTTAATTTCTCTCTCAAAGACATTATAAATATAAAACTTACTGATTTAAAGACAGCTCCGGTTGCCTAGTGGTTAGAGCGTGCGACTCGGATGTGGGAGGTCGTGGGTTCGATCCATGGCCAAGGCATACCAAAGACTTACAAACATGATACTAACAGTTGCCTGACTTGGCCCTCAGCATTAAGAAATTAGTGTTAGGACTGGTCGGCCTGGTGTCAGGATAATGTGACTGAGTCGGAAATGATGCTACAAGTCTGCGGCATGACACCCCAGTGTTAGACATCACTATAAACTGTCACACTTCAGACATCGTAGTAATATGACTGAACATTGTTAATTTTACGTTAAAAATCCAAAATAACGCACACACTCACACTTTTTTATATGCAAGTCTGCACTTGAAATGATACACCTGACACACCTAAAGGTTTACTCCTGCATAAACGCTTTAAACAGCATTTAATGCAAAAAGGCGAAACATGTATATATACAAAATTATATTTTATTATTGTTTTTGGCGTAATAAATTCGTACGAAAAAGCCAACACTTTTCATACTAGTTTAAAGGTGCAGGTAAATTTTAAGGCTTTTCAATAATAACAAATCTATGCACCAGGCATCAGCTGTAAGGAAACAAATGTTGCTTGAAATAGATTTGTACAGTAATACATTAAAAACTTGCGGCATATACGATAGTAATGTATAAACCATCGATACAGTTTCCATTCCAGTTGCAGTTATTTATGCAAGTCCTAGCGTAGAATGACTGGACTACAGTGGAGTGGGTGCTTCTAAGTATGCTGTCTTTTCTTATATATCTTTCCGTCTCAGCTATTAAACTTGAACAATGACTATCAGCCATTTTTAGGTCGCCTAAGATCTGAAAGGCAAAATAATTTCATTGATCGAAAACGTTATACTTAGAATGTTCTAAGGCACCCTCTGACTTTCAGACTTTCAGACAAATATTTACATTTTATCCTCACTACATCAGCTAATATTTACATTTTATCCTCACTACATCAGATAATATTTACATTTTATCCTCACTACATCAGCTAATATTTACATTTTATCCTCAATACATCAGATAATATCACATTATATCCTCACTACATCAGATAATTAGACATTTTATACTCAATACATCTGCGAATATTACATTATATCGTATCTGCATTAATAAATATTACATTGTATCCTTACTACATCAATGAATATTACATTGTATCCTTACTACATCATATAGTTACATTATATCGTATCTGCATTAGAAAATATTACATTATATCCTCACTGCATCAGATAATTATACATTTTATACTCAATACATCTGAGAATATTACATTATATCGTATATCGTATCTGCATTAGAAAATATTACATTGTATCCTCACTACACCAATGAATATTATCCTGCGTTAGACATGAACATGAACATTTTTACTAACATGAAACAAAATATTTTACATAAAGCATTCAAATTGCTCTCTCTCTCTCTCTCTCTCTCTCTCTCTCTCTCTCTCTCTCTCTCTCTCTCTCTCTCTCTCTCTCTGTTGTAGTAGAAAAACCATATAATTGCAAATATGTTCATCTCCAGAAAAGGTATGAATTACAATTTTGTACAATAATGTAACGTAGTTTATAAGGAGATAAATCTAGACGTTAGCATCCATGATGGTGCATCAGCTTTAATAATAAATTGATAATGGAAAATCCTTAAAAGACATTTCAGGATCATTCCAATTTCTGACACCTCATAAAAATGTATCGCTCATCAAGACTTTGCTTATATTTTGAATGAACCAGACAGACAATTGTCATCATGTAAAAGCGCTTGTGACGCTGTTACGTGCTAATAAGAAATATATGCTAAATCATCTAAATAATATTCTATCTTGAAAGATATGTTTTCTAATCATCATCCGTCAAAACCAAATAATATCGGCGTTTCGTTGCATTATGAGCCATGTAATTTCTTCATCAGAATGAGATACCTTGTCATTTGCAACATATGTACAATTAATGCGATGTCGATATCCAACATCCGTGGGACAATCAATTTCTTTCGAAAGATGGTACACACGAGTTAATGATGTCACCGTGTGAACATGTGAAACTAACACCACGCTGTGTCGTATTGTCTTAAGCAAAGGTTTACCCTTCAATGTATATTCTAACGCCACAGATGATCACCAATACTCATTCTTGTCGTATTTGTTTTATCTAATGCACGCTTTGTCTTCCAAACAGTCCATCCTCTCTTCACTCCTTCTTGAATCAATTTGTGCGTAACGTGCTAATGCTGTTATTAGATTAGTCATTAACGGAATGTGTCGAATGTATCACATCAAGACTTTGGGAACACTCCGGGAAAAGATCGGAATTACGAGCGACTTTCTTTGATACAATAAAGGGCTGGTACCTTGTAATTGTAAACTAAATATCTGAATGTCGTTTAAACCTAAAATCTTGATTATTGCAAAGAACGGGTTTTGTTAGAGTTTTATAGGCAAATCATTTTCTTCCTTCCAAACCTTGAGTTAGATTGGATGAATGTTGTAACTTATGATTAATAGCGGCATTGAGACTTTAACTAATATAAGCATACTCCCTATTGGTTACGTATTAATAGTGATGAAATAATACTCACAACAAGGTCCAAAATACATTCGTTTATTGCACTTTCCCTGCTAATGATGTTGTCTGAAAGGCCCTCAAGCAAATCTTTTGGACACTTTTCGCTGAAAATTTTCTCGCACATATCTTTTGCTTTCTCCACACTGTAATCATCTGCTGACCTCTAAATGGATTCAAATGTAAAGTTTCATGTAGTAAACGTAATACCCCAATTATACTGAGAACAAGCTATTATATTGTCGATTAACATGCATAACTTTATATTCGTAACTGCCTAAACACATAAAATTTGATTAATCGAGACCGTACTGATTATGGAAGTCTAGCAACGAATATTTTGATAAAACGTTTGGTTTGTTTCAAAGTAGTTTAAATTTATGTCAAAACTAAATAGCTTGAGTAAGCACAAATGCATGAATTAAAGTTGATACATTAAATGAACGAGTTATATTTCAATAACCCGTATTTCAAATGAAAATTTTATCGTTAAGCACAATCACTAAATATAACTTCGTCCAGAGAAAACAAATACACGAAGATATGTACAAATGAAACAATAGAGATATCTTGTAAATAACCAAGGTTCACTCAATACATAAGTAATAATACACAGAACAACATTGCTTCCATTCCATCCCTATACGTATTTGTTATGGAGTGTGCCCTTCTGTCTTTTAATGTGATTTTTTGTTTATGTACCTATAAACTACCAGCTTGCTTTTAATTCAGCTCTTTTCTATTTTGTTTGTTTTCACCTCTCTCTTTTGTTATACCCAATACATATGAATGTTCAGAGGCAGAGCACATAAGAAGGGCACAAATTAAACCCAAACGATTCCTAAGGTAAGTTTTCTTTTCACAATTAAATGGTTATTATTATACCATGGAAATGCTTATAATTACCAGAGCTCCCGAGGCTTCGCCCACCCCCACCCTCCAACGGTTAAATCACGAAGACACTTGCAAACTTTTTCAGACCCCCGAACACACACGCACGCTTATCACCCCTCCCCCAATCTCCAACGACATTCCTGGTTAAGCCCCAAAACTGATGTTGCTAAAGATATAAACATTCATAAAGCATTATCGGACCCACCCACTCAGACCTCAATATAAATTGTGATACAATTGACATTATATTTCACTTTGAAACTTTTAAGCTCTAACCTTAAGCAAATGTTTTGAATTCAGGGGCTTCTCAGTACTTGATCTAAAATTTAATTCGGAATATAAATATGCTAATATGACACTCACACAAGTTCATAAGACTGCTTGGTCACATCCTCGGCTAATCGGTAGCTTAATCTTTTATACATTAATTTAAGTGGATCCATACAATCGTTTTGTTTTTAATATGTTCCAAACTGGGGCATTGTATGAATCTTGAATGACATATGGGAATGTATATTGACCTCATTATCAGCTCAACGTATCGTCATCATCATTCCAAACGCATTTGAAGCTAGTCTATGCGATACCAAATGAAAAAACAATAGTTTCATTATTTTTTTTAACCTTTTGCTGATCAAATTTACTTAACAGAAAGGAACGTATTTTTGACAACCGACGTTTACAATTCTATTAATTACATAGGATGTAAAGTCTTTGTCATTTTGGCATACTATACTCTCTCTCTCTCTCTCTAACAGTTTGAAACGCAAATATAATGTTTTATCCTTATGGTATTATCTATAAGGAAAAATTACATACTCTTCTAAATGACATGACATTTCACCTTATTTAGCAAAACCAAAACAGGTTACGCAAATGTTCACCTTATTTAGCAAAGTCAAAACAGGTTACTAATATGTATACTTCAAGATACATTGATTAACTGTTTCAACTACATTATTTAATGTATGTCGCTCTTGATGTGTTTCACTGTCTGATGCTCTTATTGCCAGAATCCTATGCATTTCATTTATTTGAGACGCTCTTGAACGATTCGATATCACATTGCAGTCGTCATACCGTTGGCCTGGAAACTCCATCGTACTGGTGCAAGCAAGGTGTTCCCTCGGTGAACACACAGGTTCCCTATCATTATCATATGGGCATGCACAGAGATAGAGGGAGTCTTCCCAGTATGAAGGATTATGATTGCTTGGATTCAGAAAGGATTCGCTACATTCTAATCTGTAATATGAAAAGTAAAGAAAAGGAAATAAGACATAGAAGCATTATCCTTCAAATGTCAATATATATATATATATATATATATATATATATATATATATATATATATATATATATATATATTCATTGGCTTTATAGGTTAAAGGAAATTTTTCACTTGAAGTATTAGGTGTCAATTTGTCTGTACATAATGCTACAATTATTAAATATATTTTCCTAACACTAACAACAGGATGACAAATAAATAAAGAAACAAAGATTGAATTTAATGTATTAAATTATAATAATAAGGATAATATTAAACATCTCTAAGCTGACCTGTTTAGCGAATATTATTCTACCACATTGCACGTGCTGATTTTCCCTCTCTTTCTCTGTCTCTCTCTGTCTCTGTCTCTCTCTCTGTCTCTGTCTCTCTTCTCTCTCTCTCTCTCTCTCTCTCTCTCTCTCTCTCTCTCTATATATATATATATATATATATATATATATATATATATATATATATATATATATATATAATACAATTATGCATACAATTAAATTTCTATAAAGGATATGCAACATATGAATTCTTTTACTAATATTCTATACAAATTTATATAGTGCCTTAGTATTAAGGCATTTATGATACAAAGTATCCAACTTATTAATCCAATAGCTTTCCTTTATCAGAATATTCATGCCTCTATGATCATAAAATATTGGCATGAAAGAAAATTCGAGTAGGGAGTGAGTATTTGTAAATATTGAAGAATAACTGAGGACCTATATAACAAATTTATCTGAAAATTTAGATTATTTATTCTCTTAGACACTTATTTAAGTGTTTGTCGAACATATTGCATGGTTTTTTTAACAGGTAGGCCTAATCAAATAAATCACATTGGTTGATACGCAGTTATTGTCAAAAAGTAGAGAAAAAAACTTAATTTGGATAGGCACTACTAAAATAAGTACTTGCTCTCTTATTTGAACATTGAGAGCAACGATGTCTTTTAATAAGTTACATACATTATTGGCGTTTGTGTTGTCTGAATGAATACTTACAATCATACATACATACATACATACATACATACATGCATGCATGCATGCATGCATGCATGCATGCATGCATGCATGCATACATACATACATACATACATACATACATACATACATACATACATACATACATACATACATACATACATACATACATACATACATAAATGAGACCACTTCTGTCCGAAAGGTCAGTTCAGTGCTTAATCTATTATTATAGGCTATTTTCTACATAGTTTGTGGGACCATCAGATACGAAAACTTGTGCGTTTTATGTGAATTATTATTATTTGTCTAAACCTTTTGCTATTTTTGATTAAACTGTAAAGGTTCTCAAGGACTTTTCAGAGCTAGTGTCTTGCAAACGTCGATGATAACAATCCACTTCAATCTGTTTGGATAAGATGGTTCAGTCACTCAAATGTCCCCATTTGCTTATTCGCGTGTCTTCTATTTTGTTTTAAATGAGGTTAGTTATATATGATTTATTTTCTTTTAGTCTCCCGTGGTTTAATATATCATGATACTATATTACTATTCTCCACAAATATTTGTGTATGTGAAGACTACCTTACAATAATTTAAAGGTTAGATTTCAATGCTATGATTTCTTTATATGAAGGTAATTTATATCTTGTTCATACATCGATGCAGGATAAACCATCTGATAATTAAACACGGGTTTGTATGATGTAGAAAAGATATAATAGACTAATAAATGTTTACCGTGTAAGAGAGAAAACAAAATGCTTTCAATTATTCTTCAACTCGTCATTTTCTAAAAGGAACATTTGGTTTAATAAAGATGTATCAACAAAATTAAAATGTTAAATCGTGCCATTTATAGAAAACACATCATCCCTAGACATGTCACGAGGTTATGGCTAACATAAAAGATTGAGTTGTACGGCATTATGTTTTACTTATTATTATTTGGATTAAAAAAATGTCGAGTATTTTTGTGTGTAACATTTTTAAATACCTCCAAGAGATCGAAAATTTATTGAAATCGGATTCAATGATACCACTGGGAGTAGTAAAGTCGTCTTTTGCGTCATTATTCAGTTTTCCACAAAGTCCTACTGTTCTTCCAACATCCTTCACAGACGGCATGATATATATATCTAGGTAGAAGAAAGGATTTGGCCAACTTTGAATAGTCACCACAACCATTGTTCCTAGTGGCATATGTATCTGCGAAAAAAAGAAAAGAAACGAAATATTTGATTGATGGTAATTTTATAAATAGATTAACAGATCTTTATATATTTCTTTTCCTTTTCCAAAGTAGGACGGTTCTCAGGAATAAAGCTAACTCTCAGATGGAAAATACTGAAATGAGTGCATATCCTCGGTGTTCAAGACAGAAAGCATGACATTAATAGTTGGGGTTTTTTTTCTTTTAAGAGTAAAAGCTTGGTACAGCACACTAGAACTTATAGAAGCACACGAACAGTAAAGTGTTGTACGATCATTCGCATTATTTTAGAATTTATAACAAAATTTATAATTTATATTGTTAACATCATAGTCATGTAAGATACAGAGGGAAAACAATGAACAATAGTCAACTATATGAGACAAAGGAACCTCTTCAAGCATTTGCCGTTGAAAATACGGCATTTGCATGACAAAAGGATCCATAAAGCTGTGACTTGAACTCTACAAGTGGAGAAAGAATCAATAATGAGCAGTATGTTTTAAAGTAAGAAAGACCTGGCATTACCTCATATTTATATTCAGTTATTTTTTGTATGATCATTATTTTCTCTTTACAAGAGGCATGCTTTATTAGAACTCGACCGTTGCATATATCGATGATGAACAGTTCTCCTCCTGCTCTTATGGAGGCAGCACAGGCACACGTCGCAGTCTTATGCCCACAGCCATAAGTTTTCATTTGAACCTGCAAATATGAAATGCAGCGTACATATAAATATAAATATAAATATATATATATATATATATATATATATATATATATATATATATATATATATATATATGTATGTATGTATGTATGTATGTATGTATGTATGTATGTATGTATGTATGTATGTTTGTTTGTCCCACACTATATCTATGCTTTCAATGAATATAAAGTGGATTTTTTTAAAACAAAAACTGACATTGGATTACAATAAAGAAAGTGTTTGTTGACCAAAACAATAATCAAAGATTATAGGAACTAAGGTATGTTTATTTCTGTTGTAATATAATCGAACATAAAATTCTCATCACATATCTCTCCCCGTTGGACTCGAATATACTCAAACGTTTTTGGACCCTCGATTACATCGCTTAAAGCTGATTTACAAACATGTTATCGGTAAAGTGGTTCACAAGCTGATCCTCGGTAATTTTCACTTCAAATAGTTAACATTAATTTTTTACTTTTTTGAATTTAACTAGAAAACTTTTAAGTATAATTTGTAATGCCTGTGTTTTGTATGGAAGTGAGTACTTTTACACCCCGCCTAAAGGTAATATATAAAAGGAATTATATTTAAGTGTTTTACGTTGTCATTTAGAAATGTATTTCCCTGCTGTATAAATTAAAAATGCACCTAAAATGCGAATTTTGAGAATTTGTTTTCCTTTTATTATATATGTAATTTCGGGCATGAAAAATGGTCAGTTAGAAGAAACTTTGATTACGCCACATTGGAGATATCACCTCTGGAACTAATCTTTTCTGATTTATTGCCACAGAAAACTAGCAGAGGGTGATACTACCAGAATTAATGACAAAATGTAAAGAGGAACACAAGAGCTACCGGTGGGGCATCAAAAGAGATCAGGGGGAAAAACATCAGCGGATGGAACGCCAACATAAATCACTTATGTGGACATTAAGAGAATATGAGAGAAAAAGAAGATGAAAGAATAATTCATTACAAAAAGAAAAAGAAAATACAACAAACTAACAAACGAAAACACGATCCTTTGAGCC
This sequence comes from Unio pictorum, assembly GCA_030141615.1. NCBI lineage: Eukaryota > Metazoa > Mollusca > Bivalvia > Unionida > Unionidae > Unio > Unio pictorum. The sequence goes on from JARLTB010000074.1 coordinate 9,123,734, forward strand.
CACATACAAAATATAGAAACATACAACAATATACAAGCATCATTATTTAGAATAGACAAAGAATGTATCGTCCGTTAAAAGCACACACCTGTTTTGGGAGAGATTGGAAAGGAAAACCGACTGAAATAAAATACCTGAAGGGAGATGAGTAAGGACCCAATAATTCCAATTCCAGGAAAACTTGAATATTTAGGAACATAGAATTAGAAGAACTTCAGTCGAAATGTATCTTAAATAGAATGAGGTATACGTTCTGATATTTAGATTAGCTTTGCGGGGGCAACACTAAAGCTCGAACCAGTCATATATATTTGGCAGCACTTGGAGTTGTCTACGAATATAGAAATTCCGCAGAAATATAATATTTAAATGAAACAATAATTTAATTTCCTCTATTTTCCAGGTATATATATATATATATATATATATATTATATATATATATATATATATATATATATATATATATATATATATATATATACTTCTTCCTACACATAGGTATCCATATGAGGATGAATAATATTTATATGTATGTTATTACTAATGAAATACACGGACAAGAAAAGAATTAAATGCCGTCAAAGAAAATTTAAATTCTCTATATATAAAATATTATTTATAATATCATACCTATCAGGATAAGTTAATACGTTTCTGATGCAGAATATGGCTATGGCCCTGATTCTAACACTATGGGAATATTTGTGTTAGATTTTCACCGATCTTTATATTAATTATCCTCTTGATGTGCATCATATTTATTTCTGAACTTTGATTTACGATAGTGCAAATTGTCATTAACGGAACTTATATGATCTGTCAGTGAGGGAAATACTCGACATCTAAATCAGAGATATTGCCACTAGCTTCACCGCCGTCTATCAATAGTAAATAAGGTATGGTTTTGTTCAGTCGATTGTATTACTTTATTTTATTTGTTTGCCATGTATGGTTGGTTAAAGTGTAAAGAAAAAAAAAACATTAGCGAGATTCGAATATAACATTCAATGCACTCAGATTTAAATAGTTGTGACAAGTCTGCAAGTTTCGAACGTGCTTTTCGTGGATGTTGTTTGCATAGTTATGTTGTGACCTACAGTCATACATAAGGTTATATAGATATGTATTAGATTATGAAACTGCTCTAACAATCTGTTAAACGTGTCATGGTTAAAGAAATTTGAATTTAATATTCTCTATTACAAATATTTCCATTTGTTTGTCTCATATGCACTAATTTCTTAAAGAGTAACAATATTTCGTTTCTAAAGTTTTCTGCATGGTTGGACTCATTATAAGGGATATAATTGTTCTCTATATAGCTGACGGAGGAATTGCTTTTTCTTGTTTATTATGGCAAGTTGCTCAATTATATTTCCTTGCCATGATTGAAAATGATTATTCTGCAGAAACGTAATTTGTTTTTAAAGGAAATGGGTGATATACAATTCTCTCTCTCTCTCTCTCTCTCTCTCTCTCTCTCTCTCTCTCTCTCTCTCTCTCATTATTTCGAGATAACAGTCATTCTTGTTATTTACTTGTTTGTTATTCTTAGGTTTTGTTCCATCCATTTAGCGTAATTGTCCTAAATTCGCTTTTGAGGGCACTGTATGAAATCTTCATATTCCAAAGTTTTCAAAACTTAGAAAAGCAAACTGACACGCTACTTTGTTTTAGCTTTTAATTCTTTACAATACGGGATGGATGTAGATATCTTGGACCGTTTCAGTTAATGTTTCTCTTTAAAATAATTATCCCTCCTTCACATCCTCAAAGAAATCCAAAACAAAAATTATATATTTAAAAAAAACAGTAATAGCAAAACAGATTAATACTGTATACTTATATTTAAGAATATAGAAAGTAATGAAGGAGTAAATAAATCTAAATATTAATGAATGATTGAAAAGTAAAAATGTTAACTTCTACAGTATAAACATTACGACTCCGTTTCTTTATTATTAAGCTAGGCTAATGAAAACAAAACGATATTTTATTTCTGGTGTGCATCTGTCATTAAGCTGAATTTAAAGCATAGCATGTAGGAGATAAATCAGTAAAATATAACTATCAAAAATATTGTAAAAGTTTTGAACTTCAGTTATCGATGTAGTAAAAAGCATTTAATATAATGGGGAAACAAATCCATGCAAGTACCAGTAATTACATATCATATATATATATATATATATATATATATATATGCAATTCAAATAAGCGAACGTTACAAGATATGCGACCTACATATTATATTTCTACGTTTACACATAACTACGCGTCTCCACACGTATTAGGCTTAATTGACAAATTAATGTTAATTCCATTTATTATTCTCGTTGTAAATTTAGCAGTTATGTGTAAACATCGAATCGCAACTATTCTGGATTCGAAGTACTTGATTGCAATATTTCGTTACCTGCAAATATCAAAGTTTTAAATAGTTAATCATGCTTAGATTTAAAAATATTTAGATCTTTGACACAAACATATTAAACATATTAATTTCTATACGTCAAATTAGGAATACCGTTTATGTAGAAGAAAATCGATAAAACCGAAAAAAAAAAAAATCAATACCAAGGAAATTTCTCATTTTCAGGTCTAAGTGACTTACTTTTGATGAAAAGTACTCATATGGGGATCTCCACTTGCGTGACAATTTTTCCAGACCCACGCTTTCTCTGCTTCGACATGTACCTACATAAAACATATATAAGCTTTACTTTATTATTAACGAAAAAAATATATTATCAATTTAAAATTGTCAGGCACTTAAAGCACACTCATATTTTTTTATATCACTACAAATATGTTTTATTTAATCTAGTTCTTTTTTCTGTTGATGTGTGTCTTACTTAGTAGCGATACATGAAACAGCAGGTAACACGAAGACCTTCCTTGTTAAATCGGTACTGTATATCCGTGCAAATTAAAAATCACATTTGTAACATAGTGATAGATAGATAGATAGATAGATAGATAGATAGATAGATAGATAGATAGATATACAGACGTTGTGAGCCCAGTTTTAAGTTTATTTTGATTGTTCTCTACGGAATCAAATCTGTGTCGAGTTTTCTTAATTATTTATTCACCACCACCACCCCACCTCTCTCTCTCTCTCTCTCTCTCTCTCTCTCTCTCTCTCTCTCTCTCTCTCTCGCCTTATACTTGCCGTTATTTTTCCTACGAAGTTATCATTCATAATTTCATTGGCAGTGCTGAGGTGTGATGTCCTTAAGCTGAAAACGTATGAATTTCCCTCCTGGTTGAAGTCATCAATATCTCTAGTTGTTAGGGTAATTTTTGCCCTCCATTTAAAAACTTCGCCGTCAATCCAGTGTCGAAAGGTCAAGCCATGTAATTTTGTGCCACATCTTTCACTATCCATAATGGATATACCGCCCCTTTTGCAATCATTGGACAGATCATACACTTCAATGGGAAGAATGCATTCCGCTGCTGTATGCGGATCAACGCAGCCGAAAGGTATAGTAGACTGCAGCTGGATTTCCCCTAGTATGGCACTCTTGAGCAGGATTACCCGATGTTTTAAAACAGTTACTTTTAGTAGAAGATTTTCGTTATATAACATACACATGTTAGTTTAAATTATAATTGTGCTCATCAAATTAACGTCAAACATTTTGAGGACTGTTTGTATAACTGATCTGGAAAATTATTTCAAAGCACGTACAATAAAACTAATTCGAAAACGAATCCCGAAATATAGAGGTGCTGGTAACTTTCATCTTCAGTCACATAACAAATTGTTCACGCATCAGTTTTCAAGATCCCGAATATTACGAGCCTTACTTTATTAAGCGATTGCTTTGAAAGAAGCAATAAAGATATTTAATGGGCATCTGGCATTCACTTGTCTCAAAAAGGAAAATAACACCTGTTTGTCATGGCCATAATTCCATCATGGTGTGGGAAATCGAATATATCTTGGACTGTTTTGTTATGCACTCACTCAAATATGAAATGCCGAATTGTTCAAAATTAATGAGCTTGATAGATCATAAGATGAAATACAGATATCGTAAGACGATACTGAGAGCTCGTACGGTGAGATGAATACATCGTAAGACGATATAGAAAGCTTGTACGGTGAGATGAAGACATCGTAAGACGATATGAAGAGCTCGTACTATGAGATGAGGACATAGCAAGACGATATGGAGAGCTGGTATGGTGAGATGAAAACCTCGCAAGACAATATAGAAAACTTTTACGGCGAGATGAAGACATCGTAAGATGATACGGAGAGCACGTACGGTGAGGTAAAGAGATCGTAAGACGATATGTAGAGCTCTTATGGTGAGATGAAGACATCTAAGAAAATATGGAGAGCTCGTACGATGAGATGAAGACTTCGTGAGACGATATGGAGAGCTCCAACGGTGAGAAGAAAACATCGTCGGGCGAACATAAAAAACAGTAAGGTGAGCTAGACTAATCGCTATAACGACGAATTGGGGAAACCGAACAGGAAAGAGCTAGATGTCGAGGACGAGATGGAGTGATCCATAATTAGTTGTATAGAGGATCTAAATTATTGTTACAAGTAACAGGAAATTGTAAATTAAGATCTTCAAAATAATATCAGAAAAATACATTCAATGAACCCGGGTATGATTCACTGAGATTATTATTTCATATAAGTTCTTTGAGAAATCAGACAAGTGTAAGCCACATCTGCGTTTGAATTTTATTCAGGGATTAAATGCTATAGACACGGCGTACCTAAAGCTGGTGGCATCCGGGGCGGATCCCTTCTTTGGCATCCCCAAACATAGTTTTAAAACTTAAACACACAGAAAATATATTATGCATGCAAGTATATTTTTAAATAGTACAGTGCTGTCATAATCAATCGGAAATAACTCTTAATTTGGCGAATTTGTCATAAAAATCACCGATGGCACCTCTTCTTCTAGCTGTCATCAGGCCGGACCGCCCATTCCCTCCCGTTCCTCCGTCGCATCCCTCTTAGTACGCCACTTGATATAGGTATATTATATTAACGTTCAGAACCGATCATGTTTCATCAGATGATTCACTATAACAGAATTGATTTCCAGGGTTCCTGATTTATTGAAAATTTTCTCTATAAACATTTAAAGTTTTCTAATATTGCTTTTGAACACAAAGTAACGCTGTTGCTAGAAATCGAAACGTGTTCCCTTAAGATGATCTATGGAAGTCATATTAAAAGACACCTCTCAAAAAGATATGCTCAAAACATTTATGAGTATATAACTATTTAACTATGTAATAATAACTCAGTACATCAATTCAATCAAGCGTAACTGCTTTTTATTGCTTACCTTTATTCCGGCCCAAAATTCGGGGCTCGTCATTTCTTTGAACATACTGCCGCTGTACTCAACACCACACTTTATCTAGACACAAAAATGAATAGAAAAATCGCATTTCATTCACTTTGTCAAGGGATAAAATCTATTGCAAAAGAATTCATCTGAACACTAAGAATGTATATTTAATTTGCATGGTAATTTACCTAATGTCCCCAATTATAAACAAGTCTTGTGTCTACCTGACTAATGTCACTTCTAAACAACATACTGCATATCTAGTTATTGTCTATGCTTTTAGGTTATATTTTAAGAGCATTATTATTCAAAGGTACACATATTTATTGGATCTGAGTTCATAACATTGATGTTCTCCTGGAAAAACCCTGAACTACCTGATATTTTACATGTTCTTTACCAAATATTTAGTTATAAACTGATATTGTGTATAGCCTACAATGATCTAGAAATGAAAATCTGACCCTCATCCTGGTCTTCATATTGTCACTCAGAGTTTTGTAATAAGAGGTAAAGAACAAACGTTATTTATTCATAACTTAACATCTGACTTTACAAAACTCACCTTTAGTTGTACTTCTGTTAATACTGTTAATGTTTTTGGGCTAAGTCACTTTTTTGGGAGTATTGTTAATTTATTTGGAGACATTTTGGATTATAAAACTTTGATACATCAATACTGTTCGCACATCAACAAGGCTAATGGTACATCAGTACCTTCAAGATTGAATTTACATGGAATTCATTTAGAATGCTCAAAAGTTTCTACTTTATATTCAAGCGAAAAATATTGTATTTTTTTAAATTACGAAAACTTCATCGTGTTTCTTTTACTTAGTATAAGACGCTAGAATTGTGCCAATAATGTCGACTTTAATCATTTGCTCTACCTGTACTATTGTTGATCACATACTATTTAAGTTTCCTGTATATGTTGTTATCTCTATATTTTATAATGCTCATGTTTTGGTCATTAGTGATTACATTTAGTCATACTAAATGTAATCAAGACAAGAAAGACACAAAATCTTAATTATGTTTTCCGTGCATCATACCAACATTTGGTTTCGTTAGCCATTGTTCATTTCATTGGTAAACACTCATTGTTAGTTACATTCAAATATCTGCATTAGAAGGAGAAGGGGGATGAAATCATGAACATAACATTTGACAATTAAAAACGAAGAACTAATCTGAACATTTTTCAAATTAATTTTCCAGGTTACAAAACAAATTGATGATTTTTTAAATTGCTTGTGACAAAATACCTAAATTTTATGTTACAAAATTATTCCACCAGATATCAGAACTGCTGTCTTTTCAACATGGGTCATTTTCAAGCGTTTCATATTATATAGTTGTGATGTACTTACGTTCATATCTAGCTTAAAACCCCTACTTCTGAGTTCATCTTCGGTGAGGTCAGCGTTTTCTATTTTACTATATGGCATGGGATCTGTTTTCATAATCACCTCGTCATTGACAAACCTTGAGAGAAAAAAATGAGAAGTAAATGGAAACAAAAATAAATTCAGTCTTATCTAATTTGATTTTTAGTTCTAATTCTCTGATTTATATTACAATAACACTGTTCTTATTAAATAAATTACAACAAGAACATCTAAAACAAAGTTAACTAATCCTAGTATTACCACTACTACAACTACGACTACTACTACCACTACAAATACTACTACTACTACTACTACAGCTACAACTACTACTACTCATAATAATAATAATACCGTCGTCATCATCATCTTCCTCTTTTGTCTTCATTTTATGCTTTATATTTTTCTTCTTCTTCTTCTTCTTCTTCTTCTTCTTCTTCTTCTTCTTCTTATTATTATTATTATTATTATTATTATTATTATTATTATACTCGTCAGTACTCATCCTCATCCACACAATCATCAACATCCTCATTTGTTTTTGACAAACCTGAAGACTGATGTAAAACTCTTGATAATACTAAAGTATTATAGAAATAGTTCTACAACCTCTTGTATTGAAGTTGCTACTATTCATCAACATTGCAGAAATACTCGGAGAATTTACGGTTATTGAGAGACATATAGCCCATTAAAATAGACAATTTGACCCATTCCTCTCTACCTCGAAAGGGACCCTCGTGAAAAGATGAAACACTAGGCAAATCATAAATATAGGCTAATCTCCAAAAGATTTTATTAAAATATTGATGCAAACCAAACATAATAAGCAAAAATCCTTTGCAAAATTAATTCTGTTAAATACTTTTTGTATAGGAACATGATGAATAAGTTATTTAAATCTGCATTCGATGTCTTAAGAAGGGACATACATACATACATACATGCATGCATACATACATACATACATACTTACATACATACATACATACATACATACATACATACATACATACATACATACATACATACATACATACATTCATACATACATACATACATTTGAGATACTTTGCATCACATAGTCCTTTTAATCAAATAATACATAAAGAACAAGAGTCCATTCGAATAAACAGAATATTCTATGAGTGTGACATCATAGTATGTGATACGGCACACAGCATTGGTGAGAGTAGGCCTATATTATACGATCCGTTTTTACCCTTAAGAAATTATCACTTTTAAAACTTAACATTACATTGTTGCGCAATTCATGCGGAAGAGGATTACAGGATGCATACATTCACATATTTACTTGAATGTATTTGTCACCGGATATTTGCATCATTGGATTTGGAACAATAGACTGTAGAGAAGTTGTTAAATTATTTTGTGAGTAGTATTTGCGTCGTATATTTACCGCGTAAGTTCCGTAAGCGCATAAACCAGTTTATTTCTACATTCGTCTGTGAACAGGGGTAAGTTTATTTACATATGTAAGTTAACATTCAATTTGCTTGTTTATAGGGTGGATTCTATGATACAGATATACCCTATCGCCCGCTAACGAATAAGCAATCATCATCATCATGATCACCATCAGCATCATCATCAGCATCATCATCAGCATCACCATCATCATCATCATCATCATCACTGTGATCGAGGCGCTGTGCTGCTAAACATCTAACCAGTTATCTACACTTGTCTCGATCATGTGGCAATGCCTGTGTCTCCACAAAAAATATTTCCTGGTCCATTCTGTGATGTTGTCAATCCACCTTTTTCTCTATCTCTCAATCTACCACCCTGGACGCTGTCCTGTACGACTGTTGTGGATAGACTGTTGGCTTTAGTAACATGGACATGCTGTAATCACTGTGTTAAAGGTGTCTGTCATCACTTTAACATCAACATCCATCACAAGGAGTGGAGCAAACGTTCCTCCAGTCGTGGCTCGGAATGACGTGCAGATGTTATGGTCCTTCAGTTGTTCAGGTTGAATTTGAGCCTGATGTTCTTTGGCAGTTAATTTGCGTTAGCCTTATTTTGGAAGTTCAAAACCACGAGGTCGTGACCACTCCCAACATCAGCACCTAGAAACGTCCTTGGTTTGCTTATATTGATTCCAGATCGGTAACGGTTTTGAACCAGTATGTAGTCGATCTGGTTATGATGGGTTCCATTTGGTGCGTGCCATGTCCAGCATCGTGAAACTTTATGTTAGCCCAGGGTGTTGACTAGATTGACCAAATTGTTGTAGCTTGAGAACTCGAGCAGCAGTCCCCCTCTTTCATTGGTTATCCCATGTCAATAAGGTCCACAATGATCAATCCAGTCTTTTAGAGCAACTTTGCCAACTTTGTCATTCCAGTCTTCTTGGATGTTGACGATGTCTTGTTTTACTGACCATATGGTTTGTTGTAAAATTCCTCTATTTCTTCATCACCATGATCATTAGTTAGAGCATAGACTTGTATAATTGTGATGTTAAAGGGAAATACTTTCAGACGAATGGAGATCATTCTTATAGATATGGGGCGACATGAGCACAGATCCATTTATGGTTTTGATTAAGCAATACCCTTGGTATTACTGTTGCTTTTCTTGTGGTTTAACACCATTTTTCATATGATGATATTTTTTACAAATGACTCAATGAAACCGCTGTGGTGGTACATTTACTCTTTCAGAGAGAAGAGAAATTTTTCCCCAGTTCCCTTTCGTGAGCAAAGAACAAAAACATCCAGAAGGCAGAGTTAGAAATGTTTAACATCTGCTAAGAAATATTTTTAAAAACAAACATGGAACTAAATAAAGGCCGATATAGTTGGATAGAATGACCATATCAGCCTTGAAAGAGGGTTTATACTGAGGTGTCATAATATATACCACACGATCTGGTAGAACACTTTCTCATCCCTGCTTTTGGCGAATTCACATGAGAAAAACAGCTTAGGATTATGGACAACCTCTTTTCCTTCATCACCAGTTGCCTGTACGAACGTGAGATAACTTTTAACTTCTGGCCTGGATGATAGAGCTTTTTCTTATATGGCGAATACAAATGAAAGAAAACAAAAGATCATCGGCGTGCATATATATGTGTTTCAGCTTAGTTAACATTCCAACTATCATTGACACTTGAACATTATTTTTTTCATACATCGTACCAATTTACGCACTTGCGTGAAAACCAGTTATATTTGATTGGACATGCTTAGTGAACAATCAGGAAACACATTATAAAATATTGTCAAATTAAAGGCATTAGTATTAAAAGTACTCTCATTTAAATAAAATTGACAGACATATATGCATTTAATAATGAAACGTGAGAACAAATGCATTATTTGGCCATATTGTTAACCTTTAACGATCATGAATTGATACAAACATGCGTGCTTATTCACTGAAGCAATTTCATTTTTCGGATAAAATATTAAGCATATTATTCCCTAAAAGACGGCAAATATAAATGCGTGACATAGTGTTTACTCACCGTCAACAAATGTAGGCTTGTCTAGAGAATAGAAAAGTACTGAATTTAAGTAGGATATGTATTGGCTGTTAAAACATCAAACCCCATCCAAACATTACCTCTTGAAAAAAATTATGCCATTCAGTTAGAGATTCTCTTAACAAGGTTATTAACAATATGACAAAAACAGACAGACACATACAAAAACTAAAATTTACTCATTTAGCAAAACAATGAGGTATTTAATTGCCCAATCAACCAGATACATGATTTAAGCTCAATGATGATGTTACGAACCAAATCCATATCAATCAACTTATAGCTAGAATATGCAGAGAGAGAGAGAGAGAGAGAGAGACAGACAGAGAGACAGAGAGAGAGAGAGAGGTTACAAAATTAAAGTATATTTTAGAGTGTTATTGAAATTGAACCGGAAACAAACAGAGTATCATATAGATGCAGTCTGTGTGCACTATCTAGCCAAGCAATTTCCACTAGTTTCTTGCACATATACATTAATAGTATCTGGAAAATGAATGCAATGCATGAATATGAATGTATGGATGGCCGGATTCCGGGAGGAGGTTTTGTCCCCTGTCCCCTAAACCGCCGTAGATACAATCCAATGTTTTTAAATAAACCGTACATTGGTCTACTCTCTACCGTCTAATACTTAGCCTAGCATACGTATGAAACTTATACACAGTTTAAGACTGCTTTCAGGATAAACGTATGGTTTTATAAGCCTGTCCCATATATAATGACCACTGGGCCATCCCCAACCGGTATGTATGTATGTATGTATGTATGTATGTGTGTATATATATATATATATATATATATATATATATATATATATATATATATATATATATATATATATATATATATATATATATATAAGTGCAATTAGGTATGCATACATCGATGTATGTGGTATGTAAATAAGTATCTATTGATTGGCGTCGGCAGATTTAAAGATAAGAATACATTATACTCACTGATGCAGTACCGGCCTATCTTGAGCGAACCCAATTTGTAAATCATATGATTGCCACAGTTACGCACTTCTACTGTTGTCCAAGCCGAACAGAAACTATCGTAGGACATTATGCATACTGTACGTGTAACTACGTCATCTTCCACATTCGGAACTGTGCCTGAGATAAAGAAGGACTTTTATGCTTTTTTTATAAAATACTTACATCCAATTTATATATTTGTATAATATTGTGCTAATACTGACATCTGCTATATAACCATTTAATAACACTAGTGAGTCAGGCTATCTTTTAATTTATATCTCGTCAAACTTAATATAATTTGTAATTACGTGAAAAAGACTACAACAATTGTTTAAAGATTTAAAACGACCTAATATGTTGTCAAATGAAACCAAAACTCAACTGCATAAAATAACACTTTGAACCAGACACAGACCTTGCATCCAGACAGGGTTGTTGGTCCCACAAGAACCAATCTTCAAATTTGTAGGTTCATTTGGCATATTCCAGTCTTTGACACAATACCATTTGTTTTCGAGAACTCCGTCCTATTCTTCGGGTCCATTCTCTAAAATAACATGGCTTTGATCTCGTTTTTCCAAGTCAGGTAAAACGTCGTAATTACTATCACAGCTTTGACCTTGATGAACAAATGAGAACAAATGAGAAAATATATGATTGTTTATCCTCAATGTTTAGGAACACAAAATAATTGACATATTAATAATATGCACTAAGCAAATCATTGGAATAACAATTACTGTATATTATTTATTTTTATAATTATACCAACAGACAAATAAGGTATATACACATTTGTCGGGAGTTTCTTTGTTCTGAAAGTTTTATTTATCTTAGCATTTACAGTAATAATCTCCAATGAGTTGCGTATTTGACGATAAACAGCAATTCTCTGTTTCACCCACTATCTCTATGGACTGGAAAAGTACACAGTGTCTGTAAAATGTCTCAAAACAGATGACAACAGATTATAGAGTTTAAAATACTCTATATTTTGTTTATAATATTGGCGTGTTCGATGGTGCCACGAAAAACCTACAAAATTCAGTACTTGACTTCTGCAAAGGTTTTAAGACTGAGAAAACGTCCACTAAGACGTTGCTGCTGTGCAAACTTCATGTGACTCTTGATTGTTGCAAGTTTGGCACAGATAAGACGAATAGAGAATTTGAAAACAGAACAAAAATTAGGTACCTGAGTACAATGGAGTCGGCCTTAAACTATCTTCCGTTGTTTTTGTTTGGATTAGCAACAGCAAAGTATATTAAATTCAAACGTCTAGCTTATAATGAGAGTCTTTACCGTAATAAAATGATAAAATCTGTCACATTTTTGTCTTAACCTTATTTCATACTGTATATATCGTAAAAGTGAAATTTTACAAAAATCTGCAATTAAGTATAACCTCCTCTGTCCTTTTTGATGTCAACTAGAGAAAAAGCTGGTCGCTTTCAGAAAGTGCAAGTTACTTGATATACATTTGGAGAAAGACCAGGATATTCCGATTGAATCTGCAATATATCTAATGTACCTTGTTGTTTCATTCGTTTGCTGCAAAACAGTATGTTGTGAATAGGATATATCATACCTTTAACAGTCTTCAAGAGGAATAGTGTTAGAAACGCCAGTATTAGAGTAGTCATTTTTTTTCTTTGTCTTTACCTTGGGTGCCTGAAAAATAATCACAATGTAGTATATATATATATATATATATATATATATATATATATATATATATATATATATATATATATATATATATATATATATATATATATATATATATAATCATCATTCATGACGCGGAAGTACCAACCAGAAAATATGCGTCCCTGATCGAAACCCTGCTTAATCGCCATATTTTCTGACAGTGACAGTTTGAAAACAAATACAACAGAAAATTGCACGCTTTCGTATGTGTCTTTATTGGTGCGCCAGGATTTTCGTTTGATTCCAAGTGTGTACAATTTGTGCAATAACCCGCTGTGCCTAAATGTACTGATGCTTTAACATTTGCGAGAAACGTAACATATACAGGAGAATAATGGTAAACATATTTTGTGATACAGACAACTGTATTTATACTACCACAGTTGTTCCTAAATCCCTGATGTAACGGGGATTTGGAACTAAAATCTGTTTAGAAAATATGCCTCGTCTTTTGTGCATTATTTGTTTCAGGATTTTCTGAAACACTGGAATTATAGTCATATCACGATACTTATTAATACCTATTTTGTTCTTCCTCCAACCTTTAAGGACTAGTATTATCAGACCCTGTTTAAAATGTCTCGGGTATTTCTTGGTTTCTCACCTTTTATTGGGTATAATTTTAAGTAATTTTACATTTGTCGAGAGTCGGTAAATAGTACATTCTCTGCACAGGTTCTACATATAACAGGTTATATCTTTACTGAGAACTAATTGCTAATCTGACCTTTTTCTCTATTTGAGGATTTTATCAAAGGCCTTATCGAACTGTTACTATATGTCATTCTTAGATATTATTAACCAGTATGTAAGGTATTATCAAAACTAAACTTTGTGCTACATCGAGAAATGTGTTGCAGTTTCAACCATTTTTTGACCGTAGAAAGTTGTTGACTAAAGCATGTAACATAATTAATATACTAGGGATATTTCAAACCAAAATAGGCAGATTATAGAGTATTGCAAAAGTACGTATGTTGCGATTTTGTTTTCAGAGAAAGTAAATTATATAAACATCTTTTGATAGATTAAACAGAACGGCTGTCAGGTTGTTACAGTCAATACTGCATTAGAAGAAGGACTCAACGTTTCTACGTAAGAAAAGATTTGAACTGCAAAAGGTCGAAAAATGTTGCTCTGTATAATGCAAATCTAAAAGATTTCTTCGAGTCCTCCAATTCAATAGTGTAATGAAGAATAACTCTTTACTCTGAATTCAACAGCAATGCATTTTATATTCAAATATTCAGATGTGCAGTATTAAAAATGTTTGATTTGGAAGGCAATTAGTGGTCTATATTTAATACATTTTTAATTATATTCATTAAATATATATGCTACATCACTAGAGCAAACTCGTTTGCTTACCTGCCTTCCTGAATAAACCTTTGTTTATTGCGCAAATGTGTGCCATGCTAACTTAATGAGCAAATTGTCAAGTCGATATTTTCGAATCAGTGTCTTTATAACAATGGAGTAAACGTCAAAAGCGAAATAAGTGGCAGCATTTGAAACTCTGTAAAGATGGCTTCTATTCAAAGTTGATGTCCTGCAAGTAAGTTTACATTAACATGCAATAGGTCCTTATAAGAGAAGTAGCGATAAGAATAGAGTTACACCAAGAAAAGCCAAGAACTGTAGCTCATCGTGTCTTGACTGTTCCTAATTAGCGTATATTCGCGATTTACAATAATTTTTAATTGTAATTAAACTATAATATATTTTTAGATGACAAACTTTACCGTTGCGGTAATAAGTTTTTAAAAAATCAAATACATAATAATAATAATAATACATTTGATCCTCACAATCCCATACAAGATAAGTAATAAGATGTCTAATATATGCATAGACTCAGTTCTCTGAAAGGAATAGAAGCTTAGTGACTGTCAAAGTTTTTGGCAATAGTAGTGTCTCTACAAGATGTAACTATTTGTGGGGGAGGTCTTAAAATTTTGAGTATTTTTATGGTTAATACATGCAGCAGTTATATAAATTGGTCACAGCATTCTAGATTCAAGTAACTATCAGATTTTTTTCACATTCAAAGAGAATATAAAGAACTTACCTTACTATTAAAAGCTGACGGGAACGTTTCTGGAGTAAACGTTAAGGTACGGTGGGTATTTATAACAGAGAGTAATTTCTGATTGGGCAAAATGCTGGTGATTCGTTTTTGGTGATTCCCCCAAAGACTTCCTGGTACATTTTTAAAGTGCAAAGCCCCTTCTTGTAGGGAAAAGATTCTTTACAAATAATCCATGCTATAAAATATGTTACAATATCTCAATAAATTGACTTACTAAACGAGAAGATCTCTTCGTAAG
This sequence comes from Unio pictorum, assembly GCA_030141615.1. NCBI lineage: Eukaryota > Metazoa > Mollusca > Bivalvia > Unionida > Unionidae > Unio > Unio pictorum. The sequence continues at coordinate 9,139,009 of JARLTB010000074.1, forward strand.
TGTATGTCAATTAAAGCAAATTACGTGCTCATGCCTATCTACCGCCGACAAAAACTATCCCGAGCAAGCGTGTAAAGGCATCAAGACATACACATACACACACACACACACACACACACACACACACACACACACACACATGGGTTGTCGGACATTCTAATCATCTGTTCATCACCCAGACCTCTGTCATCAAACACCATGCAGCCATTGAAATCTTCATAACTTTTGCAATTGCTTTATAAATGTTCAGTATACCACGAAACATTTAACATTATTTACTGGTTCATAATTCAGTGACCACGTTTGATATGTTTCTTCTCATGAGAACGTGAATTTGAAGAAAGATTTTTTATATGACCCCATTGGTTCGTCGGGGTTCCTAGGTTAAATGTAAAACACAACAGAAGATACATATATATAATGCTACTTTTTCTCTTTTTGTATAAGTTGTTTTTTCAATATGTATTGTGTTCTTTGAGAATATGTTTTGCCCGGGATGGACTGTTATCCTTTCAGTGACAAGGCAAAACGTATGATATGAAATGCTACTCGAAACTCTACATAAGAAACTTCCAAGATTATAACATTATATTTTCTTATGCTAATAAATAAGAATGACAATGATCAAATTTAGTGTTTAAGAATTGTTACGTATATTTGATTGAAATTATTTATTTTTAAATGTCAGATCCAAATTTGTCAATTTTGTTTTAAAATTCATTAATTGGGAGATATCTATTCTGGAAAATTCAGGCTGACCTAGACTATATTTGTAAACAACAGGTGTGGCCTCATTTTTTGGCCTTGCGTCTAAGCTGGTAAATAAGCCTTTAAAACGATTGATTCATTTCAAGGACAACTTTTATGTAAACATTACAAATGCAAATATATTAGGTAGTTATCGTTAATTCACGATAATTAGTATCATCCTAACAGACAAAGCAAATTATTTTATATTTTTTTATATAACCCTATAATCTTGTACTTGGATTAAAATTCAGCTGTCTCTTTCTCAAACCCGTTTTAAGACATACGGTCAATTTCATTGAATCAGAACACTGGCCTCTTTTTAATTTTAATACTGATATAGAAGAAATTAAGAAAAAATGTCGCAGTGACCCTTCCCAAATACCCCCCTGGTCTAAATGTGTAACAGTCTTAATTCTCTGTGCATTCATCTTTAATGTCCGCTGCTTATTCAAAATTCGATGCTTCACTTAATGTATGCGAAGTGCAAGATCTCAACCGGTAAGACCGATAAGATTAAAAAGAAGGGATAAATAAAGAATGCGAACCTAAGTACGCTTTCACTGCTTTCAAAGAACAAATACTAAAGATTTTATTATTATTCGTTATTATTAGTAGTAGGTGTAGTAGCAGTACATTACTTATATTATTGTCATAATTTTAAAATTAATAAATTGTATCTGATTCTGAAACGAAATAACTCTAATAATATTATGTTTCAACCGTTTGCTTTGCATTTACTATAATAAGGAAAACAATATATGATATATTTACACATTATGTATTTAATGTAGACAAAGAGAGAGTTATGATTTAAAGTATTTTTACTGCAGTTTTGTATCCCTTTATTATAGATGGAAAAAGGCTGCCATCTGGTATGGTGTATATAATATAGTATATATCATAACCTATTAAAAAACAATCGGCCATAATTTTACAATATTGTTTATATGTATTCATCAACATATTTGGTGGTCTGAATATTGTAATTGTCTCTTAAACACATCCGAAAAACAACTTAACAATGAATATAACTATGATCAAGCCATTTGGACTTTGTGGCATATAATAACAAAAAAATATAAACTGTGTTGTGTTTTTAATTTCATCGGTTATATCGGTTGGTATCCTGCACGTTGTATATACTGTAGCTGCACCGGAGTTTTGTTTTACTTGCGCTAGCACCTGTATAATAACCGTAATACAGCTTATGATGTACATTACACCCTACATGAACTAAAATGTCATTTAATTAACATTACACTCGAAATGGGTGACTTTTTCCAAATTACAATTATCAAAAACGAAACAACGTGCGGTTTGAAGTTTGTAAGATTTGAGTGGATTAAATAATCTTGATCTCGATTTCCATTAGGCCAGGTAAATGATGTCGAATACTGGAGGTGGGGTATGATTGATAATAGACTGGAGAAAGATTAAAGTTCCTTTAAATTTTATAAATTCTGCCCGTTTTCACTCAATTCTGTGGGCCAGTTTATAATTTCATTCACACCAATTGTTATGCAACATGAAAAGCTGGATTTTTTTGTAAGTGTGAAGTAATATGTCCTTGCAGATCTCGGTCATCTATTATTACATACATTATCCATCCTAATGTATAAGGTTAATAACAGGTTTATATCTTGTTAAATTTAACATTAATAACAGGTTTATATCTTGTTAAATTTAACAGCCAATAAAGCTTATATAAAAGAAAGAAAACCTATATGTATTGATTAATCTAAATGGTTGTCAGGCTAGTACGATACCTTTATACATCAGAAGAAAGACGTAACAGAATGCATGAATGGAAGGACGGGTTTAGAAACTTTTCAATTAAAGAAATGGAGTCCTCTTGTATACCACAAAAATAATAAGTCTGTTCAGTTTCGCAATTAGTTCGTACCAGATTAGATCCTATTTAAAATATTCACATTGCTTTTCAAACATTTAAAAATATGAGTTATGTTTTACTCATTGTAAGACACAGTGCTAACAGTGAGACATTAGAACTCATTGACCTGTGTACAGTACATTTCTTTACTTTTTGGAAATATATATTGCACGGTAAAACGCATGTTTTCATATTTAGTAGTACAAAGACTTAAACGTATTTGATTAACAACAAGATAACAAACAATTCCTATTAAGAACAACTTTAAGAGCGAACGGGAGACATTCTTTCAAAACTGATACCGTTATACCATATAAGGAAAACAAAATATGTATGTAATTAGGATATATACAGAACAAAGAAGGACATGCACATGTCAATTGTATGTTTGAGTGTCTGCCATCAAACAAGCGAATGCTGGTCATCAAATTTGGTTCTGAACAAGCTGTTGACTAACACTACAACGAAATTCAATTTGTATTGAGTATGTATGTATGTACGTACATATGAAGTTATGTATGTATGTATGTATGTATGTATGTATGTATGTATGTATGTATGTATGTATGTATGGATGGATGGATGGATGGATGGATGGATGGATGGATGGATGGATGGATGGATGGATGGATGGATGGATGGATGTATGTATGTATGTATGTATGTATGTATGTATGTATGTATGTATGTATGTATGTACATATGTATGTATGTATGTATGTATGTATGTATGTATGTATGTATGTATGTATGTATGTATGTACATATGTATGTATGTATGTATGTATGTATGTATGTATGTATGTATCATTGTATGGTCAATTTCAGTCTACTCCGATGATGTTAGACGCAGGTAGACAGTATGAGACGAGTAGCGATCCGATCACAATAAATAGAACGATGGAGAGTTAGAGGTCTTTCTATAATGTGTATACCATAAGGCTAGCTTCGTAAACAACGTGATCCGTTTTAAAAGAGCAAATCAGCCATATGGTGAGTAAGTAATAATTTCAAAGAAAGGCATGCATGGGTACATTTATCGATATTACAATAGATTCTTAATTACATCTGCAATATTTGAATAAAGAGTATGTGTTTGTGTATGATTTGGATTTTTAAAATAACTTTAATAATTTTTCAGTCATATCGCTACGATATATGTCATGTGGCAGTTTATTGTGATGTCTAGCACTGGGGAATCATAATGCAGATATGAGGCATGATGCCCCACCCAGTCACTTTATCCTGAAACCAGGCCGACCAGTCATAACACTAACCTTGTAATGTTGAGCGCCAAATCTTTGGTATGAATCAGTCGGGTATCAAACTCACAACCTCCCGCATCTGATGAGGACGCTCTAACCACTAGGTCACCGTAGCAGTTTTTAAAAACGGATGACATTAATGATAAAAATGATAAGTTGATTGATATCTCAGTTGATGTCCATTAATTCTCTTTCTATTTATTAGGAATTAAGAGTTTATCCGTTTGTTTTCTCGAGTGAGTAAAGTATGATATGAAGACAGAAGAGACCAGTATAGGTTCCATAATAATACACATTTTGATTATATAAATGTTCTCTTTTTACGCATTAAGATTATATGGAACGCTTTGGTGGAAGTAACAGTGTGATCTCTATTTTATTTTAAAACAAGTGTTACCATTGTATATCCTGAATGATGCTTGTTATTTCCGACCCTTACAGAACTTTACATGTAAACTTTAGTAGTATGAAAGTGAGGCTTTTGCCCTTCTCTAACCTTTGGACCATCAGTCTTTACCTTCACTCCATGACATAGTTAGCTCATACGTAACCATCACCATTGCTTGTTTAGCGAGTTTATTTTCCATGCAAGTGCATTTGACGTATTTCCAGAAAAGGACAAAACCTAGCATTTGATACTACTAATAGTGATTTTTCAGAAATGTGTTATCAACTAATACACGCTATGAGCAGCCCCATGCAATGAAAGAATGTACATAGGTTTTCAATAAATAAAACATACACACATGCATGTATTTCTGATTTGAACCATACTATACAGAAGTTGTTTATTGACTTTCTCCATTGTGTAGTATAGTCTATACAGTAAGGAATATGCACTAACTGCTACTATGGCACTGGTAAAAAAAATCATATGAGTTGTAAATATTTTGTATCGAAGAAATGCTTGTATTTGCTTATATAGAAATTCTGAATATGTGTTAGGCGATCAATGTTTAAAGAATGCTGAAGCAATTTACGGAGGATCTAAGAGTAACAGTAACCAAACAAGAGCCTCTATGGCAAAACTATAACGGTTGAACAGAGATCGCTGTATTGCTTAAATGAATCATACAATGTTTATTAAGGTGACCTAACAATATTTAATGGTTCAGGGGCACAACCAAATCTTAATTGTGGAATTGGAATCAAATTATATAATCAACTTTTCTAGCCATGTGGATATGATCATAACTACTATAGAATGCGCAGAAATAACTCAAAACCATTAACACCTATGGCGCACATATAATAAGATAATAAAACAGAACGAAATGAAGTAATAACAAACATTGAAGTAATTGTTGTTTCATACCATGTTAACATTTTAATTAAAAAAAACAATTTATTGAGGGACTTTCCAAAGACAGCATTAACATGCCTGAATATACATACCAAATCGTATACAAAAATCTGACATACTTGAATTATTGTGACCTGTAATTACAACAAATCTATCACCACCACCGGTTGTCACAACCATTGCAACGACCATCACCAGCAACAAAATACAGCAACTAAAACAAGTTGCGCATGAGCATAATATCCCCTTTATCAAGAGGTTTGACTAAAGATGACATTTTTGAGGTAGTATACGATTAAGAACAAAACCGTACTTGCCGTCTCATATCTGTTATTGCTACTTAAGCAGATGATTATGTTTGTACAAAAAGAACAACAATCGGAAGTATCCAGACTTAATTTTAAAAATATAACGGTTAGTTGGGCCATGTGGTAATTTTTCCACCTACCTTCAAATAAGGTAAAGACGTTTTACAGCAGTTTCGAACTATGATTTCTGAAATCTGAAAGTTTTACAAAACTTCGGTCACACTGATGTTAACTAGACATTGTTCTCAGCGCTGGTTATTGCCCCTTAGTCGCGATCAAGGTGGATAACAGTGGTGCACGCGTTCAAACATTGAAAAAATGTAGACAACAGATCATTGCAATGGCCAGTTTTTTTCGTGTTATATCCGCACAGTGACTGTAAGATATGAAATAGTCACGACAAACTAAAAAAAAAAAATCACCGCCGGGTTTGATTAAACACTTTCGCCGCTGATTTAATGCAGAAAAGAAATTGCTGAGGATATTAAAAGACTAGGAAAGGAACTGTAGGATGAGTGGCCGAGTTAACTAGAATAGAATAAGCTCTAGTCGAATTCATAAGATAGACAAACGTACCAAAGTTAGAAATATGCTGCAATAAAAACCGTGGAGACCATTAAGCGAAGTTGAGGACGTCAAAGACAATATCGGTAAAATATTAAAAACCAGATGGTGTCCTAACCAAACGCAATGGTAACTTGGTGAAGACGTGGCGGGGGGGGGGGGGGGGGAATTGTCAAAATACCAAACGTGTTCCTTTGAACAGATTATTTCCCTTCCAAAAGAATAAATAATGCAAATACAATCAAAGACACACGATAGACACATGAATGAAGAATATTATAAAATGGCATTTATACACAGAACAGGTAATAAAAGGTGAAATGTTAATGAGAGAAGATGTGGCACTGTACACATCACAATCAGTGATCTATCCAGAACAGAAATGGCTGGAAGTAAGTCATATATGGCGTATATCTCGACCAATCACTGTATCAGAGACAGACGTGGAAGACAATCATGCACTTCAAATATGAACAGCAACTACTTACAGTGACTTCAACAGCACAAGCCCTAAAGGGAAACGGTCAAAACAACCCCGCATCGATATAACAACACAAATGAAAACATATAACACCACTTGAAGGGTTAGCATAGAAAGGTGCGGATAATATAGAACGAAAACCAAAGGCCACTCGATGAATTTACTGAGGCTCTTGAACAACAGCCAATGCAAGGTGTACAGTGCAGATTAATTCGTACTAGCAGCAACGCAACCGCATTTGCCACTGAAGCCACATCGATTTGTCAGCTGTTGCTCACCTATCACATCATGGACAGTAATACATATTTTATAATGGATATACTGATGATTAGTTCTGAAACGATTGTGACTGGCTTCTGCTTCGTGAAATATATGCTGAGATGCAACAGCTGGTAGTAAATGCAGAACGGAGCGTTACCTCGATGAATACAATCTCATCAACTCAAACATGGATACTTGTATGAATTACATCCAAAACGCAATTCAGTTTAACTTGTGAAGCTCTCAGAGGCAATCAAAAGTGTCCTAAATGACAGACGTAGTTGTGCAAGGCAATGTTGGCAGTGATTTGATATCGATTATTCACGAAGTATCTGTGTATCCTCCATAACATAATAATCGAATGACACTAATACATTTTTCTCTTCTAGATCAAGAAGAGCACGCTGTTGATCCTTGCGATGAAACTATTACTATAAATCATTACAGTAAAGATCGACTGTATACTTAATAATTACAATGACAGATCTGCGTGGACGTATAAAACTCGTTCACTTTATGACCGCGACACAATTTTACATAACTGACATTTTACATAACTGGGTTATGTGACGTTGGTTGTGGATCATTCATTTTCGCGCCAAAAGTACTCACAGCTTTATCATCATGCGTTGCCTAGATCGGTAAATATGTTACAATTTGAGTTGTAGATAGTAATACAAATCATAGTGTGGATCAATTAAAACAATTGCGATCGCATTCGGATGGAATCGCTTCACAATAAGTATTTCGAGTTCTGTACACACGAATGTAGTTCTAGTCAAAGTTTAAACATTTAGTACTCTCTCATTTTGGTGGTGGAAGAAGATTTATATGTATGCGTTTTTGGTAAGGATTTAAAGGAAATTGTGTATTCTTGAGAATATGAGCTAAAAGAGTGGTTGTCTGTGTGTATTTCGGCGACAGAGCACAGTGACTAATAAGATGATCAGGAAGTGAAATATGTGTTATGTTTTCTGTTCTGTTGCTGCTGTGTTTAGAATGCTATATACATTTTTGTGAACCTTTGACAAAAACTTCACCATGAAGTCGTCTTTGAAGGTATTTTGGATAAACATATGATTTGCAAATCGTGAAATGGGATTTTGACGTGAATGTTAAAACCATCAAAGCTGTTAAATATTACTCATACCCGTCAAGGATCTCAAACAATGATAAAACATTTGAAGTTCAAATCACGTGTAACTTATTTTGTTCCATATGAGGCATTTTAGGAGTGAAGCAAAAACCAGTACAGAATGATGCTGATGGTACAGATAATCCTTCCCAATCCACAATTGGATTTGTCACAACGGGATCATGGTGTTGTTTAACAGTGTACAATATTCCATCGATGGAACGAATATAATGTATTTTCTGGACAATGTTAACGCAGTCACAACAATTATTGGATTTGCAAGATATAGCGATGATTACGAGAGGACGGCTGGCCAAGCTATGTTTATCAAAGACAAATCTTATAATACGGATCTTCAACCGTACTCAATTAGGTGAACACAAAAGTTTGTACCCAGCGCTGATATAGATGTGCAGCCTGTAGTTGTGGTCAATAACTATAAACAAACATACTGAACATGCACATTAAAATCAGTGATGGTAAATGAACTGGTTTCAAAACATTAAAACTGGTTTGCAGATTTCCTAAAATGAATTCAAGGCACTGATATTGATGCATTTGGTCAGCGAAAACGACAACTATGTGAATCCTCAGTACGATTTTCATATGCAATTCCTCTTAGTCACATATCATGACTTTGTATAGACGTTCATAAGGTTATTATTTGAATCCAAACACATTAACCCACAAAAATAATTCCAACGATACTGTTTGGCGAGGTACAGATGCTGCATTTGTTAATGTATTACAGATATTAATACTGTAGAAGCCTATTTTATTCATGCACTTGCTGCAGAATCATATTTATTATTGTTTATGTAGTCAGGAACCGTTTCAACGTTGTCACTTGTTGCACATACAACAGACGTACACCCACCAATATGTTATTGCGCGACAATTTACATGCCAAATACAAAATAGGGTTTTACTGCACCAAACACGTGTTTGTAACGTTATAACGTCCAAATTGAGGCTGTCTTCAAATACAGAGGAATATGATATTTGACGACTTAGAATTGACTGAGGTTTCGTTATGGTTAAACAGTCATCGTGAAACCTTCTGAAGAAATTATGCTTAACTATGAAAGAAACATACTGCAAGCGCACATTACAATCAGTGATTGTATATGGACTGTTTTCAAAACATTGAAACTGATTTGCATATTTCCCAAAATGACTTCGAGGCACTTTTATTACTTTTAATTGGACCATTAAACCTGTTATTTATGTAGATAACAATGTCATTTCATGAAGTAAAGGTCGGGTTTCCTGAAAATAAACTTGCAAAATAGAAAATGTAATTAAAACAATTGTTGGATCACGTTTAAATATTTTCCGGCAAAGCTTAATGGAAATGTCCCCTTCTGGTTGACCCGTACTTATTTCACACTCATCTACAAGAAGCATACAAAAACACGTCAATAGTACTAAATTTATTCCAGTCAGAGGTGACATAAATGTTGAAAAGCACCGACGTTAGAACATCTCAAAACTCATTTAGGAATTTCACAGAGAACCACATACTAAATCAAAATACCTTCTATTACCAGCAACGAATATCGTCGCGTACCTTAGTCAAATATCTTCGATTCCCAGGTCGCACAAGAGATCACATCGTTGATGGAAGCAAGGATTCTCATACAACCATTGACCAATCTTGATTACTTGTAAAGTCAAAAGCAATCATACATTTTTGTGGTGTTTTTCTGCTTGACGAACTGGAATCAATGGTGCCACATTCATGCATATGTTTAACCGGTATAATCAACCTAGAGATGGCAACAGGACAGTGGCGTCAGGCGGAGGATGAGGAAGGCACTTGGTGACACAGTCAGAGGGAATGACACTAAAATGATTGTCTATAATAAATTTTAATTTTGTACAGGTAGGGGGTCAATGGGAGTGACACCACAAGTTATCGTGCTGTGTAACAATAACACTAATGACGCCACTGGAACATGAACTGTTACTAAGTCGCATCTACTGACACACCTGAACATAGTTATATTTGGACTGTTATCAAATTACGCCGCCAATCAAGGTTGTCGTTTACTTAAAAAGGCAGGGATGAAAACCACTATTTTTTTTCAAATATGCCAGTTGTTGAATGGCTCCATATGCGGTCACCTTGTTATTGGAGCGTTTTTCCTACTAAATCGTTTAACAGCACCACAGTAGCGTATTGATTTCAGATTATTAAAGTACATTGAATGTGAAAAACATGTATATTAACATTTACGGAATTTAGTCAGCTCGACGACACGATGATGATCTTGATCTGTGTCGATTTGCCACCAAAGCCGATTTGTCTGAGTTTACAAGTCATGTTGGAGTATATACAGGTAAGCCTGTTATGTTTCAAGACCAAACTTGTAAACTGCAAACGTCCAATACAGATATACAATATATCATTGTCAAGCTCAATGGCAGCTTTGTAGCAATAATCTGGCTGAGTTCATTGACAGCGGTGGCATTACAGACGGTCTCTTTTATCAACTGCTATGTGGATACACCCATTGAAGCGATATGTGGATCAGAAACTAACGTTTCAGATGGCAGTTTTGTGAATATTAATCAAAGAAAACAAGGATTCAGCTGAGAAAAAAACCACGCATATGGCCGATGTCACAGAATTGTATAAACGTTTTAATCTGTTTATTAAATCTGTATACTGGAGTTTTGTTTATGGCGTACAACGATACCTGAGGGTGAATACTGTATATTGGGTCGTATTTCAAAATAGTGAATTCGGTCCATCCTATGCCGCACGTGCGAAGTGCTTTTGATCAGATGAACTAAATGCCTTCAGTGTTCAGACAATATCTGTGTATAAATATCTTAACGCATGTAAACCTTGTTACATTACGGATTGTCTTTGTCAGTACGCGGTGTAGTATAAGAACTCGCACATCTCCAGCTGTAGAGGTATATAAGCTTTCCATTTCTCGTATATACGATAACACTATTGTCCTACCACGTCAAATGTTTGCATGTTTTATAGCTTTGGTTTATACAGAATAATGCACACAATATCAGGCTACCTTGTTAGAAATGTTTAAAACATTAGGATTGTTATTAAGCAGGGTTAGGTTTATTTCTGACCAGTGTCCAGTGTTTGAAATATCCAGTCTTTGGAGTGTCCCAGCTGTGGAGCTGTCCAGTATTTGGAGTGTCCCATCTGTAGAGCTGTCCAGTATCTGGAGTCTCCATTATCTGGCGTGTCCGGTGTTGTCTGGAGTGGCTTGTGGGACCTGAGCGTTCCAGGTATCTGAGTGATCAAGGTCTACGTTTTGCAAGCTGTAGATCCAGCTACAGTAATTATTCCTTGCAGCTGTGAAGCTGAACTTTATCAGCCATAGATCTGGAATAAAGTGTTCTGACGACGGAGTGTATCTCCTTGCATGTAATCTTGTAGCCGTTGGCTAAATTTTTGGGTTCGTTAAAACCCATTGTATCTTTTGGGACTGTAATGATAAGTTATATCTGTCCTTTTTTCATTTGCATAATTTCATTATGAGTAATTCATTTTACTACATGATTAAAATTCTACATTTGTTTACTAGCTAGGTAAACTATATCCTTTTCCCCATTGTTTGGTTACTGTGAATCAATCACTGCGCCTGTTTGTCATTTGCAGACTAATGTATTTGCATGTATCGTTATTACGTTTGTGCGTTATTATGTCAATAATCCAATATTTCGGATTAAATATACAAGAACGTTCTAATCATTGAATTGCTCATTCAAGTCATTCATTTTTAAACATTGTATTTATATTATCGTCAAAAGTATTCTGCTGTAAAACCGAAAATCTCACCCGGTTATCTTCTTACAGCCGACCTGATTTATATTCTGATGCAAATGTTTTCGATATACCTAAACCTCATATTTTAATTATTTGCTAGTCCGAAACATACTTTTAATCACCGGAAACAAGGGCACGTGGGATTTTGATCAATTATAAACTTAATATTGATCTTGATAATTTATTAACCATATTACTAATTACCATGCCAGAAAGTATTATTATAGATTCTTACACAGTTACTTATCAACATCATTAGATACCGGAGATGAAATTCAGATTCTAAACACTCAACCATTATCCCGATAAATGGTTAACAATCAAAGGTGTTTGTGTTCAATATTAGATTTTATCATTATTACATTAGTAATGGAATACGACCGCGAAGATGTGATCGCGGAATTTACGGACCCTGTGTTAGCTCAGCTGGCAGCAGATGTTAAAATTGATAGTTTTAGAACTGTCATATAATTTTGTTAAGAGTAAAGTAGATATTGCCCTTTGGAACAACAATTGATGTACCACAACCAACTCCAGACCAACATGCCTGTGATAAGGCTTAAGCTTAAATCCACGATGACCGAAACGAAGATGGAAAACAATCTCGACTGTTTACCAGCACGGGTGATTTTGTTCGGGTAACAGTCATTGGGCAAAGATGATAGTTTTATGTAACATGTGCTGGCAGAATTCGTGTTCTTTTTTAATAAAAAGGGTGCCAGGCCATCCTACCACAACATCACCGGATAGATAAGTATTCCGATGACAGAGCCGTTACTAATAATTCATAACTATTCTACCAATAAAGGCGTTCCCGGTAATCGGCTGGATTGGTGTGAGTGTATTCCGCCTATGCGTGCTGATTTCACCGGACTAGGCTGGCCTTTCATTCAATAAAAATATTATTAACAGAAGAACAATGATGGACTCTCAGTCTTATCGACGTCATAAAATAATCGAAGCGAAGTAACAGCTGTACAGAGCAGTCTTAATATAATCAGTAAACCGTATTTGATGGAAATCGAAGAAAAAATAAACAAATCCGGCAGTGTACACAATTGTGCTGGCAGAAATAGAAAATCATCGACAATTACCAGCACAAATAAGAAACATTGTGATTTTACAGTCAAAGTCAAATCAAAAGCCCAAGTATTGATCAAAAACACATTAGCAGCTACCAGTATATTCGTTCATTGCCTGGGTCTGCTCGTTGTATTTATGACTAAACACGATTAGCAGTATCAAAGGCTGGTAATGACCTTTTCTGGAAAACCTTACTTTGCCAATTCGTTTTGAAAATAAGCCAAATTATCTGTAAAGCATTCTCATAAAATGCAATCAAATGATGCTTACGTCTATTTTAAGTGCAAATAATCCCGTGAGATAATTACTGCGTTACGTTTGAAATCAATGTATTCCTGATCAATGTATCATAATCATTGGTTTATATCACAAGCAACAATAATGCGGGCTTACTAGTTACCCAGTATTATGTAATCAACGGTCGTGTCATTCAATAATCAATACCCATGACATTCACACCGCAGTGCACATATATAAGCTGAAAGAAAACAAATTACATTATATTGCAAACTATTTCACCATTAAATGCAAATGAAATAAGACGAAGTCAGTACATTACATTCAGTCGACATTGACCAGAAAAATAACAGTTCAAGAAAACTAAGGAGTGAAATCAATTTTAAAACAAGATCATTTATTACTGACCAAAATCACACTATCGTGAGTCTAGAGGTTATTAAGTTTTGGCATAGACTACTAAAGCATAAATGTATTTGTTTAAAAAATATTTTTTTAAACGTGTTCTCAATTGCAATGCATATGCATATCAGCTAATTGCGCTAATGTGTCGACAAAGTCTGATTCTCTGAATAGCCAATTCTACCCTTGTATTAATAGCGAATTGGTCAGTGTCATGGTTATTATTATAGACAAGTCCACGCTGCATGTGTATTCTAAGGGATTATATGTATAATATATAGTGAGCAAACAACCATGAAAACAGGTTTGCATGATAATCCTGTTCAGTCAAATATTAGCTTTTATCTACGAAAACATAATGATAATTGAGTATACACAGTAAAGAAAAATGTATTTTCCGAAATTAAAATTGCATATCCAGAGCTTCTTTTCCTTTCTAGACAACCCTAATGCTGTCTTTGCTGTATGACCAGTTCGTACATTGGATTCACAGAACTAAATGGAAGCCAGTTTCTTGCTATACAAAGTCACCATGAATATGTTAACTCTCCTGCAAGAGATCCAACAATACAGTTTTTGGAAGTGAGATAATCGCTAGATTATAGAGAACACCTTTTGACACTATTGATTTATGTTTTAACCAGCATTTACTGCACGAATGTGTTCGTTACTAGTTATGACAATTTAGTGCATCACGCGTTTTGGTATCAATATTTGTGCTCGATTTAGTAAATTTGTGGTAAGGTGACAAACGTTGAATATTGGAAATAAGAAAGTGGAAATAAATCATTTCCTACAAAAATATAGACGTTCTTAATAGAAATGTATACCTTTATGTTATATGCGATTAGACTTGCTTGATTGAAATGTGTACATTTATTATCTGAAAGAATAGACGTGCGTGATTGAAATGCACACAAAAATAATTCTATATGATCAGACGTGCTTGATTGAAATGAATATATTTATTTATATAAGAATATATGTGCTTGATTGAAATTAATACGTTTATATTTCTTTAAGAATATACATAATTGACTTAATGTATGAGGGGGAGAGAATGTATATGGCCACAGTGGTGGTATTACTTTTGTGAGTACTTTATTCTCGCACTTACGATCTATTCTGTTTATTCTTCAAACTTTTATTCCATATTAAAGCCGATTTTATTTATTTTTCTTCTTTCCGTTCTCTTTCTCAGCTTACTTTCCATCTCTGTCCATCAATGTCACGACAGTCGTACACATTAAGTAATCAATCCAGAAGTGCGATAAAAATGACCCCCTTCCAAGCAACCCCGTAAAATATACCAGTATTAAATTTTACCCAAGAACCTTCTTGATTTGCTGCATATACATGATCGTATTCGTCACCCTATCGTTCTGTATGTCTGTCCGTCTCTCCTTCCGTCTCTCTCTCTGTCTCTGTCTCTGTCTGTCTGTCTCTCTCTTGTGACAAAACATGTTAAAAATGTAACGCCGTTTACAAAACGATCTGTAATTAAATCGCTCATGATATTATAAAATAACATATAGTCACATTATTGTCATTCTGACTCCTGATCAAGTAAAACAAATTACGATTTAAACTTGAAAGTAAATTCAGAACAAAACTTACATCGAGAAAAGCTGAAATTGATAGTGGCGGTCTATACATATTATCACAAATTATAGTTCATACATCTTTAAAAAGCTTGAGAATCAAAAGCCGATGTTTGACTTAAGCTTTCCCCGATTTGCATTAAAGATTCAATTAAATGTTGCTGCTGTTCTTGCAAAGCAGCCGCACTGCTACTGGAATGGCATCAAAGATAGCAAAAGGAAAAGGAATACAAACTTTTTTAAAAACGGGAAAGGGTCTAAGACTATCATGAAACCCTTATTGGTACGAGAAAGGTCTGAGACATCCAGAAACACTTCGTTAAAACGTCTTCGTCCCATGTCTTACTTCATTTAATTAATGTTGTCGAAGAATTTAATATGAAAACGTTTAAATGTTTTTAATGCGTGATCAATTACCTCCAGACAACAAACATGTTGAGACCGGTATCATTAGTATTGACAATCTTTCTTAGTCCAGGTACTCATTGTCTTGCATACGCATTTCATCCACGTGGAATTGTATGTATGATTCGTATCGTCTGGCACCACCAAAAAAATATTAAAAGTATGTCGTCGCATTGCGAAATGCTCGCGAAGTACTCACGGTACTCAACGCTGTATCTTTATCAACAGCACCACCATTTAAAGATGTACGCATTAAACAAGTATTAAAATTAATCGGTATATATTTATGGAAGTTCTACTCAGTAAGACTCAGCAGGGCGATTTATCTAAATATGCAACTCATGACGAGGTCAAGGATAAACTCTCGAATGTAGATTCAAATGAAGTGCTTAGATAATCAAGAAAAACTAAAAGCGAATAATATTCATTTCAACGTTTTATTATTAGAATTAATCAAAATCTGAAACCAGCATAGCTGTTTTTGATAATATTGTAAAAAGTAAGCCTGGTGTTATTAAACAAACGATATTAGATAATATTCGCAAAAGAGTACAAAGTTCCTATGATACAATGTTCGGTATCATAAACATGACCAATAATAAAATGACTAATCTTGGAATGTGCTACTCCGGTGGCCTAGCGGTTAGAGCGTCCGCCCTAGACGCGGGAGATCGTGGGTTCGATCCCCGGCGAAGTCATACCACAGACTTACAGAAATGGTTCTAACAGCTGACTCGCTTGACGCTCAGTATTAAAAGATTAGTGTTACGACTGGTCGGCCTGGTGTCAGGATAATGTGACAGGGTGGGACATCAGGTTACATGTCTTCGGCATAATTCCGGAGTGCTAGACATCACATCACTGACCGCAGACATCGTAGCGATATGACTGAAAAATTGTTAAAGCTACGATAAAATCCTAATCAAACAAACACACAGACAAGCTGGACTTGGAAACCCTGAATCAAATCAAGAAATACGTCGATATAAAAAAAACAATGAACTCATTAACAATAATTAGTGGTGAACTAGCCTGCCCTAAATCTAATAACGTTAGTCACGTCAACTTGCTCTTGGGTTTTCGTAGAAAACGAATAGAAACATTATTGATTTATTTGAAGCCGAGAAGTCGTTAATAATCAGCTCAATGACATTAAAAGATCACTGACAAGGAAGTATATAATATAGCGTCTGGCAAAGTAGTATGGTCGCCACCTAATATATTTACTAAACACCCCGCTAATGTCACCCGTATCTAGAGGATCTCAGTACTCGGTGTTGTAACGATATTTACTACAAATTCCACGGTGTTATCCACTAACTGGATCCTCTTCATCTATATTATTATTATTAGATCAAAAGGACGAAGTAACATTTGAAGTGGAAACCGATGAAGAAGCAAATCGGCCTAATTTACCGTTGTTGTCTTGAATTAAACGCTAAACTACCACCTACTTAGTATAAGGAGCTCTCCAATCAACGTGCAACGTTTCAGATACACACAAATACGCTTCAGCAAAAAAAAACTGAAAAATATCTTTGATGGATATGCAGCTATGGTAAATAAAACTATCGCAGACGTATAGTTGTGGTTGATATAAGTGTATATTCAGCGTTCGCTGTTATAGCTGGAGCACGGTGTATTACTATAAACAATAAGAATGATATCGCCAACAGTTATAACAGCCTGTGTTTCACCTGCAACAACATTGATGGTATTTTTGATATCAAAAAAATATGTACATACAGCAAAATTAAACAACATTAGTGTATAATAAAGTTACATACAGCTACGCTTGCATGACTCTAAATTATCTTCATTGATAAAATCATTCCTTAGTGATGGAACAATAACAGATAGTGACTTCATAAAAACGCTTAAAATTTACAACGAGTCAATGATTACGTCTGATTTAGAAAATAATAATAATAATAATAATAATAATAATAATAATAATGTCGTCATCGCAATAACTACTAAGACATATATTCACTAATATAAATGCATCAAAATCAACGATGATATCAGCAAACTCGTCCAACCCTGAATTTAGCATCAACTTTCCAACTGCATGTCTAGTGAAAGAAATTGCGCTTGCAGAATTACGGATATAGTATAGTTGTCCAAATATTATATCAAAATCATTCGGTGGATTACAGGTTAATAATTCACTCGTTTCTGCAAAAAAACTAAACCAGATGGAACTCCCGATTGGTTTGTTCGCGGTATACCCACGAGCAGTGGTCCAATTGAAAATCAAATCCAAAACTATCGAGAATAACCATGGCTTCAGATATTAGAAAAATATCCTTCTCGTGAATATCTTTTTAAGGTATCTAATGGTACAAAACCTTTTGAATTATTATGTCAATATCTAAAAAGATGGCAAAGATTTACAAATCGATGAAAAAGCTATCAAAACATTTCCATACAACATAAAACCTGAACACATCAACATATTAAATAATCTACATACAGTTTATTCCAGTATCATACAACATTACAAGAGCTATATAAATAAGAGATCATTGAAAAAATACAACATTTCAATCACGTTAAATCAGATATTGAGTTCGTCAACTAGGTAATAATTGAAAGAGGACTGCCAATTGATCTTTCATTAATACAACAACAACAAAAACGGAAATCTTGTAGTTAAACACCAATTGAGAAAAGTATTTATAGATCATTGCTAAATAACCGAAGAAGACATACCAACATTTGTAATACCAGGATTTGAAACTGACGAACACAAAAAAATCAGTCAAGAATCATATGAAGGTAAACATTCTCAAAATTGTTGTGGACAAAAGCCCTACCAGCAGCTATTATCAAACATAACAATAATCCGTACGGAGACGATCGCCATCCTTCACCAGTAAATGTATATATTACATCAACTATTGCAGTTAATCTTGTAGGTGAAGCAATTGATTGGGAAAAAGTGTATTATATCACCCATTCTCTCAAACAATTTCATGTTTCTGCAGAATAATCACTTTCACTCACGGCAAGGAAATATAATTGATCAACTTGCCATAATTAACTAGGAAAAGCAACTTCTTCGTCAGCTATATAGAGAATAATTATATCCCTTATAATGAGTCCAACCATGCAGAAAATTTTAGAAACGAAATATTGTTACTCTTTAAGAAATTAGTGCATATGAGACAAACAAATGGAGATATTTGTAAGAGACAATATTAAATTTAATTTATTTTAACCATGACAAGTTGAACAGTTTGTGAGAGCAGTTTCATAATCTAACGCATATCTATATAAACTTATTCATGACTGTAAGTCACAACACAAATGAACTCTGCAAACAGCATCCAAGAAAAGCACATTCGAAACTTGCAGACTTGTCACAACTATTTAAATCTGAGTGAATTGAATGTTATATTCGCATTTCGCTAATGTGGTTATTTTTACACTTTAACCAAAAATTATTGACAAACAAAGAAACAAAAGTAATACAATCGACTTAACAAAACCATACAATATCTACTTTTGCAAGTTTTATGTGGCAATGAAACAGAAAAGGTTAGTTCCAGAGGTGATATCGCCAATGTGGCGACATCAATGTTTCTTGTAATGACTAAACAAAACCATACGTTATTTACTATTGATACACGGCTGTGCATCTAGTGCCAATGTCTCTGATATAGACGTCGAGTAATTCCATCACTGACAGATAGCATAAGTTCCGTTAGTGAAAATGTGCACCTTTTCTTGTTTGGAAACTATCGTAAATCAGTCAATGTTCAGAAATAAATATGATAAACATGAAGAGGATATTTAATATAAAGAGCGGTGAAAATGTGAAAAATATTCCCAAAGTTTTAGAATCAGGGCTATTTCCACATATTTCATCAGAAACGTATTACCCTATCCTGATAGTTAAGACATTATATATAGATCACAAAAAATATTTAATTTAGAGAATTTAAATTTTATTTGACGGCACTTAAGTCATTTTTCCGTGTATTTTGTTGGTAATAACATACATATAAATTAATATTCATCCTCATATGCATACATATGTATAGGAGAAAGTATATATATATATATATATATATATATATATATATATATATATATATATAAGAAAAATAGTGGAAAAAATTATTGTTTCAGTTAAATGTTATATTTCTGCGGAAATTCTGTATTCGTAGACAACTCCAAGTGGTGACTATCATATTTGACTGGTTCGAGCATTAGTGTTGCCCACGCAAAGCAATTCTAAATATTGGAACGTATACCTAATTCTAATTAAGATAAATTTCGTCTGAAGTTCTTCTAATTCTCTGTTCGTAAATATTCAAGTTTTCCTGGATTTGGAATCATTGGGCCCGTGTGTGCTTTCAATGGACGCTACATTCTTCGTCTATTCTAATTAATGATGTTTGTATATTTTTGAATGTTTCTACTTATTTTGTGCGGGCACAAAAGATCGTGTTTTTGTTGGTTGTCATTTACTTTAATGTGTCATATCATTTTTTAAAACCTCCCTCCCTTCCCCCTCTCTCTATCTCTCTCACTCTCTGTTTACGAGTATCCATTTATGTCATCTTGTTTGTTTGTTGTCTATGTTTGCGTTCCATCCGGCTATTGTATTCCCCCTGATCACTTGTGATGCCCCACCAGTAGTTCATGTGATCCCCGTTCCTTGTTGTCATTAATTCCGGAATTTATCACCCCCTGCTAGTTGTCCGTGGCAATGAATCAGAAAAGGTTAGTTCCAGAGGTGATATCTCTAATGTGACGAAATCAATGTTTCTTCTACAGGTCAGTTTCAATGTCGGATATTGAATATATAATAAAATGAAAATATATCCTCAAAATTCGCATTTTAGGTGCGTTTATAATTTATACAGCTGGGAAACACATTTCTAAATGACAACGTAAAACACTTAAATATAATTCCTTTTAAAAATTAACTTTAAGCGGGATGTAAAAATAGTCACTTCCATACATAACACATGCATCACAAATTAAACTTGAAAGTTTTCTAATTAAATTAAAAAAGTAAAAAATTATTGTTAAATATATCAAGTGTAAATTACCGAGGATCAGCTTGTGAACCAGTGTTACGGATAACATTTCTGTAAATCTGCTTTAACCGATGTAATCGAGGGTCGAAAAACGTCCAACGTGGAGAGAGATGTGATGGTTTGTATCTAGATAATTTTATGTTTGGTTATTTTACAAAGAAACCATACCTTAATCCCTTTAATATTTGTTTTTTATTTCTTTACTGTAATCCAGTTTCAGTCTTGATTTTTAAAAATAAAATTCCATTTTATATTCAATGAAGGTGTATATATCGTTTGGGATATATATATATATATATATATATATATATATATATATATATATATATATATATATATATATATATATATATATATATATATATATATATATATATATATATATATATATATATATATATTCTATTTTTTCCTTTATATCGTAAATGACTATGATGCAAACAGTAAAATAAATTATAAATTTTGTTCTAAATTCTAAACGAACGCGAATGATTGCACAACACTTTACTGTTCGTGTGCGTGTATAGTTTGCAGAGTGCTGTAGCAAGCTTGTACTCTAAAACAGAAATATTAATGTCATGTTTTCTGTCTTGAACTCAGAGAGTATTAAGTCATTGCATCACTTTTCATCTAAGAGTTAGCTTTATTCCTGAGAATCGTCCTACTTTGTTTGCAATTAATACCAAGTATAAGGAAAAGGAATAGAAGATACGAAGATCTGTTATTCTGTTTATAAAATTAAAATGAACCAAATATTTCGTTTCGTTTCCTATTTTCTCAGATACATATGCCACTAGGAACAATGGTTGTGGTGACTATTCAAAGTTGGCCAAATCCTTTCTTCTACCTAGATATAGATATCACGCCGTCTGTGAAGGATGTTGGAAGAACAGTAGGACTTTGTGGCAAACTGAATAATGACGCAAAAGACGACTTTACCACTCCCAGTGGCATCACTGAATCGGAGTTCAATGAATTTTTTTTTCTCTTGGAGGTATTTTAAAATGTTACACACGAAAAAAACTCGACTTTTTTTCTTTTTAAAAAAGCAAAATATATAGTTGTACCCTAGCAACATATCTAGCCAGGATGTGATTTCTATACATGGGACGACTAAACATTTTAATTGAGTTTATACATATTCATTAAATCAAATGTTCCTATTTAAAAATGACGAGTTGAAGAATACTTGAGATCATTTTTTCCTCTCTCTTACACGGTAAACATTTAGTAATCGATTACATATTTTCTACGTCATACAACCCGTGTTTAATTATCAGCTCGTTTTTCCTGAATCGATGTATAAACAAGATATAAATTACCTTCATATAATGAAATCATAACATTGACATCTAATAATATGTTATAGTAAGGTAGACTTCACATATGCTATTATTAATATAGTATCATGATATATTCAACCATGGGAGACTAAAAGAGAATAAATCTAATATACCTAACCTCATTTAAAACAAGATAGAAGACACTCGAATGAGCTGATGGGGACATTTAAGTGAGTTACTCAGGAATCGTACCCAAAGAGATCGAAGTAGATCGCTATCAACAAAGTTTGCAAGAAACTAGCTCTGGGATGTCTTTGAGAACCTTTGCAATTATATCAAAAATGGATAAAGGTTGAGACGAATAATAATAATAAATATAATATGCACATTAAACTGAGACTTTCAACACGTCATAAACGTTAATGTATGCTTGGCATAATATAATAATAATGCAAGTGTTCATATGTGATGGTTGCATATTACTATGTGGAAAATAGCCCCCAAAAATATATTTAACACTAATACTGAACTTTTGGACAAAAATGATCTCATTTATTATATGTATGTATTTATGTATGTATTAATGCATGTATGTATGATTGTATGCATGCATGTATGTATGTATGTATGTATGTATGTATGTATGTATGTATGTATGTATGTATGTATGTATGTATGTATGTATGTATGTATGTATGTATGTATGTATGTATGCATGCATGCATGTATGTATGTATGTATATATGAATGCATGCATGCATGCATGTATTTATGTATGTATGTATGTATGTATGTATGCATGTATGTATGTATGTATGTATGTATGTATGTATGTATGTATGTATGTATGTATGTATATATGAATGCATGCATGCATGCATGTATTTATGTATGTATGTATGTATGTATGTATGTATGTATGTATGTATGTATGTATGTATGTATGTATGTATGTATGTATGTATGTATGTATGTATGTATGTATGTATGTATGTATGTATGTATGATTGTATGTATGTATGTATGTATGTATGTATGTATGTATGTATGTATGTATGTATGTATGTATGTATGTATGTATGTATGTATGTATGTATGATTGTATGTATGTATGTATGTATGTATGTATGTATGTATGTATGTATGTATGTATGTATGTATGTATGTATGTATGTATGTATGTATGTATGTATGTATGTATTTTTGTATGTATGTATGTATGTATTTTTGTATGTATGTATGTATGTATGTATGTATGTATGTATGTATGTATGTATGTATGTATGTATGTATGTATGTATGTATGTATGTGTGTGTGTGTGTGTGTGTGTGTGTGTATGTATGTATGTATGTATGTATGTATGTATGTATGTATGTATGTATGTATGTATGTATGTATGTATGTATGTATGTATGTATGTATGCATGTATGTATGGATGTATGCATGTATGTATAATTGTATGTATGCATACAGTCTATTCAAACGACAATAATTTATCGAAATAGCATATAACATAATAACAATAATATATTGACATCGGATTAATTGTACATATGTTGCAACTGACAGGGTCTCTCAGTCCGATGGAGAAATTACATGGCTCATAATGCAACGAAACGCCGATATTATCTGGATTTAACGGAACCGACTGATGATTAGGACCCATATCTTTCAAGATAGAGTAATATTTAGATGATTTAGCATTTATTATTTTTAACCACGTAACAGCGGCATTAGCGCTTAGACATAATCCAATTTTTGTCTGGTTCATTCAAAAAATAAGCAAAGTCTGGATCAGCGATATATTTGTATCATGTGTCAGAGATTAGAATGATCCTGGTATATTTGTTAAGGATTTTCCGTTATCATTTTATTATTTTAGACGATGTACCATCACGCATGCTAACGTCTAGATTGTTCTCCACTTAAACAACGTCATATTAGCGTAAAAAATTGTAATTCATACTTTTATTTCCAGAGAGGAACTTATTTGCAGTTACATTGCTTTTTCTACTACAACACAGAGAGAGAGAGAGAGAGAGAGAGAGAGAGAGAGAGAGAGAGAGAGAGAGAGAGAGAGAGAGAGAGAGAGAGAGAGAGAGAGAGAGAGAGAGAGAGAGAGAGAGAGAGAGAGAGTAATATAAATATTTATATATTTATGTAAAATATGTTGTTTCATGCTGGTAAAGATGTCCATGTTCATTTATAATGCAGTGAGGATATTATTCATCGATGTAGTGAGAATAAAATGTAATATTCTCTAATGCAGATACGATATAATATAATATTCACTAATGCAGATACGATATAATGTATTATTCTTATATATAGTGAGGATATAGTGTAATTATCTGTTGTAGTAAGTATAAAATGTAAATATTGTCTGAAAATTAGAGGGTGCCTTACAACATTCCAATTATAGCGTTTTCGATCAATGAAATTATTTTGCCTTTGAGATCATAGGCGATCTAAAAATGGCTAATAGTCATTGTTCTAGTTTAATAGCTGAGATGGAAATATATATAATAAAAGACATCATACTTAGAAACACCCACTCCAGTGAAGTCCAATCATTCTACGCTAAGACTTGCATAAATTACTGCAACTGGAATTAAAACTGCGTCAAGGGTTTTCACATTACTATCGTATATGTCGCAAATTCTTAATGTATTACTGCAAACAACTATTCAAGCAACATCTTTACCTTACATGTAGCTGATGCCTGGTGCATATGTTTACTATTATTGCAAAGCCTTAAACTTTACATGCACCTCTAAGCTAGTATAAAAAGTGTTGCCTTTTTAGTACCAATTTGCTACGCTGCTGGGCATAGGTATGCCAAAAACAATATGAGGCAAAATCATTTAGTATATGTATCCCCGTCGCCTTTTTGCATTAAATACTGTTTAAAGCGTTTTTGCTGGAGTGACCTTGTGTGTCGATGATGCTAGTAACGTTCTGCTAGCATTAACGTAAACTGACCGTCAGACACATACTAAATAAAACGGTTGAATGAGTGCATCTTTTCGTCGTGCTCTTACATCATTTCAAAGTGTGAGTGTGTTATTTTGGATTTTTAACGTAGCCTTAACATTATTCAGTCAAATCACTACGATGTCTGAAGTGTAGCAGTTTATTGTGATGTCTAACACTGTGGCATCATGCCGCAGACATGTAGCATCACGTCCCACTCAGTTACATTATCCTGACACCAGGTTGACCAGTCCAAAACCTATCTTCCAAATGCTGAGCGCCACGCTGAGCAGTCCTAACACTAACCTCTTAATGCTGAGCGCAATCGAGGCAGCTGTTAGTATCATTATTGTAAGTCTTTGGTAGGACTTGGCCGGGGATCAAAACCACGACGCATACCTATCCTTTTCGTTGTGTACTTATAAGAGGACAGTCTTCAACTGCTGCTAATTTGATTATTTTCAAACGCTCAATTAGCTATTACTTTATTTACACTTATTAAATACCTAGTTATACTGATATATAATGACCATTACTTAGGGATAAATATTGTAGTGTCTGAGAGATATATACCAACTATATGTTTGTTTCTTTTTGTGTTGCTTAGATCATTATCTATGTAAAAGTATTTATTTTTTAAAGTGAAACACTTCAAAAGCTACAGCCCTTAATTAGACAAGGCGAAGGTTTCAAATAATACTATCAGACTTTGCAATGATATCCGATGCTTACGCATTGTTGTATGAGGCAATTGCAATTAGATATGATGTGTATCATCCACTGCAAGAAACACTCTCCATACATTTATATAGATAAAACCTCCACTTTTACAAGCTTTCGAAATCCTCTGTGGACAGAACAACTTTTTACCTTAACTCTCACATGAATAGAGTATGTTTGTCACATATACACCTTTAATATTCGAGTACGTGATCCTTTTTCACATCGGATAATGTATTATTTTTCTGTTCTTTTTATTAGCATACTTTTATCGACATTCCAGAGCCAATTTGCTTTAATTTTGTTTACTTTATTATATTGATATGCATTCACTGGTAGCCTAATGGTTCGATGAGCCCGGGCTGGGGGATATTTTAATTAGTGCGCCCCGAATTTATGCTACAGTAGTGTTATGTGAGTTGTGAATCTGTCCTTCACCCGTGACCCTCCCACCTCCCTACGTTTTGTGAAAAATAAGGTGAAGGTTAAATACTATGAAACATTACAGCTGCGACGAAAGAATAGCTACCAACAGAGGCCCTTGAACAATCCATATATATATATATATATATATATATATATATATATATATATATATATATACATATATACAT
Organism: Unio pictorum; assembly: GCA_030141615.1. Lineage (NCBI taxonomy): Eukaryota > Metazoa > Mollusca > Bivalvia > Unionida > Unionidae > Unio > Unio pictorum. The sequence continues at coordinate 9,165,146 of JARLTB010000074.1, forward strand.
TCCACATTATTTTGTGGGTTGAGGCAAATAAAGTAAATCTTTTCAGACTTAGAGAAAAGGAAAAGGACAGTCTCGTCATCCGAAAAAAGACATAGCCAATCATCGAAGTCGCCTGCAGAAAAGACGTAGTCCTCAAAAGAGAAAAAGGAGCCACCAAAGAGGATGTTTTTGGGGAATTTTGGAAAACACATCGTCATATTTTTGACGAAGCGATCGTCCCAAAAGAAGATAAAAGGTTGTGTGTGTAAAGTTATCGACGTCAATGTATTTTTGGAACAAACAGAGGTGTCACCCGGCAGAAAACACTATTATTACCTCCACAAAGGAAAGAAAAGGACAAGACTACCTCCTCGTTTAGGCAAACATTGAGACGTTTTGTCCGTCCTGTCCAGAGCCTCTCTACCAATGCGAAAACGAATCATTCAACCTGCTTCCAAAGATCTCATTGATACCGTGTGCGAATGCTGTTTGAATGTCTTGAAAGGTATGATACCTTTGTCTCCACGTCAGAACAAATGCTTAGCCAAACATCGGCACCTTCTTCGCCAAATGGTCCAGAAGAAAATTCCCAGTCGTCAAAAGAAAACGATGTTGGTGCAAAGCGGAGGAGTTCGTAAGGAAGCCTTTCTGCCAAAGCATTAGCAGCCCATGTATTGGGGATTGTAGGAAGTCTCTTAGGCAACTTAGAAGATAGATTGATGAGAAAATAAAAGGGATCTATGGAGCACAACGATCTCAGACGTGCCCTTTGTTAGCGAATGGAAGGACAAAACCTGGCTTTAGTACCTTACAAACGATTGATGGAATACCATTGTTGGCAAGAACCACGAACCCCACATTTACCTTGCAATCCCCATTTGACCGAGATCTCCTAATTAGAACAGAATTTCCTTCAATCATTAATGGATCACAACGATTTGTCCGAAACAGAAAAATGGCAAATGTACGGTCAACTTTTGCAACGATTGCAACTCTTTCACCAGAATTCTATTGAACAAACAGCTCTTGCCACTCAGAAAGATTGTAAAGCTCTAATGAAACGTCCGTCACCAATACTGCCCACAGCGGCCAAGACAGACGTATTCCCACAATTATGAGAAGACGAAGAGGCACTGAAGTCTTTTAAATACCCTCCGCAGATCACATTCCTAAAAAGATTTCAGCGTCCTTTTGTACCCCTTCCCCCACTTCCCAAAGGAAAGTACTCAAAATTTTGGTTAAGAAGATGATGTCCACTCGTCTTTCGACAGAACTGAAAAAGAAAGCTATCCTTCCTACTTGTGTTGAAACAAAGTGGTCTTCACTCTGCAAACAAGACAAAGGCACCGAATTATTCCTTAACCAAAGTTTCCCACACAAATCAATAAAACGTGATATTCATTTTGTTACCACCGAGAAGCATTCTCGAACTAAGTACCAGTAAAGTTGGAAAACGTCGTGTCAAGGAAGTCGTTATACGTTGGGAAGGATATCCTCCCAGTTTTGATTCTTGGATCGACGCTTCGCAAGTCATTAACTATAACAAGACGTGACCATCATGTATTTCAACACAGACTCAGCTGCCACAGTGACCACTCCTTCACCCAGTTCTTCTATGCAAGATCTACAAAAGCAACCCTTGTGGGTGTGGTGTGGTTAACGCGTACCTAAAACGCAAATAGTATTAATCTGTCACATCTGTGTAGTGTATTGAATCATAGGTGCAACTATTGCTAATTTGAGTTTGCAACAAAGAGACAAACAATTGTCCCCAAAACTTCCTTGAAATACATTTCCAACGGGAACGACAGCAACAACAACAACGTTAGCCTCGCGTTTAATGTCGGTTATACTTCCAACAGTAACCCCTCCAATAACAATCCTCTTTTAGACACTCTTATGACCTTGAGTGACCCCTCGGACAGCAGAACTTTGGAATTATGAACAACAACAACCAATTTGTCTGAACGTTACGCAGCGACAGTTCTATGGAGGTGTGTCCCTCGACACTTTGTGATGTTAAACGGCTAAATTACCTCAGGCCATTCATTTTAATCAAGAAGTGGCTTTGGTGAAAATAATACACCCTACACAAATAACAAACATCGTCCAAAATCAAAACAGTTTTACAGTAGAAGTTCATGAAGGCCAATTGCAAAACAACCTAGACGAAAAAGCGTTGTCAGTGACCCTATGAAAACATAGAACCCCAAAACTCAACAGTCCACCTATATCTTAACCATTCCTCCATGCTATTATTTTTGTGGTCAAAGAAAATTGTATGATTTATAAATACAATGATTCTCACAAGCTCTCAATATAGTTTTATCCAATCACTATACAAACATTGACACATTGATAATAAACCAAAAGTATTATATCTATGTGATATACATATTCAAGAATCCTCAGTTTGAAATAATAGTATACACTAAAATATTTACATAATTTTACATATAGACTATGATTGAGATTCAAACAATCTCAAGTTTTCAAATACGTTTGAAATGTTCTGCACTGTCAGTAAGAGTTACAAATCTCCTGAAATTAAACTAAGATTCAAAATAATCTCATGTAAATGCAAATGTACCAATTAAAACAACAATTAGAACAAACATATACTTCTTGACCCTTTTATAGTCGCACGATTCATACACTGACAAACCGAACAGTTTCATCACGTCCCTTGGATTGGCCCAGACTTGTATCGGCAGCTCGCACCCTTCATGGATCCACCACATGTACAGACATACCTACATACATATAGACAGCCCTACGCTTCAGCTAAACTCGTCGGCTACACAAGTTACACTCGTTAGCTCGTTAACTCGTTAGCTACAATCCAACCAAACTGGTAATAATAATGAATTCTGGAAATAATATAATAAATACCTTAATCCAACCTTCTGTACTGTTTTCGCCTTCATTATCCGTCTCACCAATGCCAAAAATGAAATTTCATCTCTAATGGACCTCGATTTAAACAATTAGTAATCTTTACCTCAAAATTTGATTTTTCTTTCTGCAGAACTGTTACGGTCGATTCTGTGTCAACGTTGGACTTATTCAGATTAGTCACCTTTGCCTTGGCTTACACCAAGTCCGATTATTCAACCTTATTGCTTTGAGCTTAAAATAAAAACTGTCTTTCCACGATTTCTCTCATTTATCAATCAGGTCACTCGATGTTCCTTACTAACGCAATTCACTTTCAACGTATTGATTTTATTCAAAGCGGAAAGGTTTTCAATTTACTGATTGAACTCTTGAACCCGACAATTTGATTTGATACAACTGATTTGCATGAATTCAATTGTCTATTAAAATACAACGGAATAATCATTTTCACAGCGTTTCGATAAGCCAATCCTTCCAGTGAAACAACTGGAATCCTTAATAGCTATACAAGCGTGTTGTATTCAACTGTAAGAGCAGAAATCAGTGTCACGTGATAATCTGTTTTGACGATGATTTTTAGTTTTGATATACATTAGCCTGTAGATCAAAGAGCTATAGTAATTATTAGTAATATAGTTTTTTTTTTAATTTGATTGGTACATTTTTAAACTGTTTGTCCGATTTTAATCCATGCACTATCAGGTAAACTTTTGCGAACGAACAAAATGAAATTGTAATAGGTATTGTGACGTTGGTATTCTGGTTTATTCGTGGACATACATACATTCTAAAATAATAAATGACAATAATAATAATGTATTGTTCACAGTAGCATAATATACATCACTTTCACTGTGCTTTGTTATTTTAGCGCCTCGTTCTTTTCAATTACCCCATCTCTGGAAGAGAAGTATTTCTTTGACACATCATTTATTTAAACTGTACACTGTCTTCAAGTGGTTCTCAACTACTAGGCGATCAAGCAATCCTTTCCACTTAGTAAGTACATATTTGTATCTTTGATTATCTTGGTCTTAAAATTATGTTCAACTTTTCATGGCATCATTATGTTTGGCATAGGAGATAACTCTTTTTCATAAATGTTTCACACGATATTTAGTTTAGGTTTATTCCATCTGGTTTGCGATTGATGGAAGTACCAAACTTTGATCGCCTGATTTTAATAATTTTCTTTTTGAAATGTTCGGATTTTACTTGGAGCTAATGACAAGTGAAAACGTCGATAGTAAAACGATGCATTTCTATATACATAAAAGTATCTTGGTAGATCCATTTGATCACTAATTTCATTGAGCAAGAGATACTCAATCAATTGATACATGGACAGATCAAGATATTGTCACAATAATTAGGCACGAAATAACTGGGTTACGCCTTCGAACAATTCGACCATTTCTCGTGGTATGTGCGTACAACGTTACCTATGGTGAACAACTGTTTTCTAGTTAAAGAGCTGCACTAACATGTATCTTGTCGTAAATCGCTTTTCGCCTTATACAATAAAAAAACACGGCATACACAGGTATTTTACCTAAACACTCACTCTCTTGTTGATTTAAAGCTAGTCATTTGTTCAATTGACCACTGGTTTTTGGATCTGGTCAAGGAGTGAACGTTCTCCATTATTGTCCGTACGTATGTCTATACACATGTCTGTGCTCATGGTGGATCAATGAAATTTAGGCGCCGCCAATACAAGAATACTAAGCCAATTCAGTTGAACTGTGTGCTGTGTGTACGTATGTGTGTGCGGGTTTAACAGGCTGTCTGGCCGTCTGTGCGTTTATATGGATAAGGATGATGATGTAACCATCAAGGCCATACAACGACGAAACTGATAATTGAAAACTTCTAGGCATGATGGATCTATGAAGGATGTGACCGGCCGATGCAAGTTTGAGCCAACCCGAGAATTCGGGATAACTGTCGTTTGTCAGTGGACACATTTGCAAGCTTTAACAATTATATATGAATCATACGGCTGTACAATTGACCGAGTCCTATGTTTATTCCAATTGATTGTTATGTCGATGAGTACTATTTTGGTCATTTTGATTTTATTAGATTATTTGAATTTTAATTTCATTACAGAAGATTATTTGAATTTTACTTTTATTCCATCAGATAATCTGAATATCACTTTAATTGTAGAAAATTACATGAGGTTAACTGAATCTTAACTGATTTGAATCTTACCGTCATACATTTGTATATGAACCATTTGTTTTGCTTTCATATTTGTGAATGTTTGGATAGAGTAATTGAATGAGATGTATGCTTTAGAGTATGAAATAAATTCAATGTAATTATAGTGAGTACAATTAGGGACATATTGATTTCATTAGATTATACTATATATAACGTTTGTTTATCAACCCATTCCATAAAATTCCATCTTTCATCACATTGCGTTGTCTTTATTTGTTACAGTCATACATTCAGGTCTATCCTAGTACAGATAGTTTAATATCCAGGCATCCATTCAGGTCTATTTACAGATATTGAATACATAGATCGGCGTAGATAAATGCAGCTATATAGATATGGAGATACAGCTTACATTGGAGACATAATGGAAAGAGTAGGTTTCTATGCGAAGTAAATTTTGGTATCGGTATTCTTGCATAATATTTCCTTAGAGAAACATCAACAGTTGTAAACTAACAACCATAATGTGTACTAAATGGACGAAAATGAGAAACTTGCATGTATTAGACACAAAAGTTTTTATAATACATTTACATGCGGCAAAAGACAACAAGGATAATTATGACGCACTTAAAGCAGAACTTGAAATTCACACGATTCATTATTGCAGATGGAAGACAAACATGTGTGATGACAATAACATCATTTCTACAAAGCTTTTCATTGAAGAAAACTTAATATAAGCACATTAATAATACACCAAAGAAAAATGTACAAGACGAGCATAACGTACAACATATCGAAAGACCATATCAGTCTTGTAAGTTGCAGTCAAAAAAAATTTAAAAAAATAATGCTATGTTACGAACTTGAATAGAACTGATGAGGCTCACAATTAACAAGTATACAATTAATTAGATAATCTGGATTGTTCAACATATCTTCAGATGAATATACTCCCATCTTTAGGAATATGATCTGTTTCTGTATTGTGATTTCGGAAATCAAATGCTGTATGTAAAACAAACACTTTATGACACGAAACCTAAGTCTGAACAATAAAGGACAGACAACTATCGACTTTCCTGTTGTTCATTTGTAATTTTCCTTCCCTTACTTGTGTATTTATTTATTTCATTATAATAAAATAAATAAACAAAATTATCAATGATCCCTCTTATTGACGAAACTCATGACAATTGTGTATTCATACATCTTACAGAACCATATCAAGACGCGATAAAAGATAAGTATATAGTATCCACATTACGTAATGCTGTACATGGTAACAGCTACCACAACTATAAGGACTTTATGTTAAACCGTCTTGGGATGTACTCATCTTTACAACTTTGACGTTTCTTATATATTCCGATGAAAAAAGATATATGTAATCATCTTTGCAACTTTAAAGTTTTTTTTGCATATTTCGATTAAGCAAAGACATTTGTATTTCCATTCATTTAAAATCATTTAGATAGACAGACGACAGTGACTAAAACTAATTGACAAACTAAGAAGCAAAACGAGCGAGATGGTATATTAAAATACTTATTTGCATTTATGAGATTTTGCAAATGGATACTTTAGGAATCTCATTAGAAAACCTATCATGAGAAAGTGTGACAGATATGTATGGATGAAACAGACAGAAATAGGTATGATTAAAAAAGCTACAGGCATGAATGAAACAGACAGAGATAGATATGATGAAGAGAGCTATAAAAATAAATGAGAAAGACAGAGATAGGCATGATTATGAGAGCTATAAAAATGAATGAGACAGACAGAGATAGGAATGATGAAGAGGGCTATAAAAATAAATGAGACAGACAGAGATAGGTATGATTATGAGAGCTATAGAAATGAATGAGACAGAGATAGATATGATTTTAAAAAATCTATAGGCATGAATGAGACATACAGAAATAGGTATGATGAAGAAAGCTATAAAAATAAATGAGACAGACAGAGATAGGTATGATTATGAGAGCTATAGAAATGAATGAGACAGAGATAGATATGATTTAAAAAAATCTATAGTTATGATTGAGACAGACAGAGATAGGTATGATGAAGAGAGATATCGGCATGAATAAGACAGACAGATGCGGGGTATGAATGAGATAAGGCAGACATAATAACGATTGAGAAAGACAGGTCTCTCTCTCTCTCTCTCTCTCTCTCTCTCTCTCTCAATGCATATATTTATGCGAAGCATGGAAAGGTACGAATATGAAAGACAGCGATGGTTTTGGAGGAGGGAGATCGAGAAGAAAAGAAAAAGAATCTTCATAACATTAAATTGATTATATTTATGTCTGGATTGCGACACATTTTAGCTTAGTCGATATTGCTTTAAAGCGACAACTGAAGATTAAGAGCAAAATATAAACTTTCAATGAAAGAAAGAGCTGAAACTAAAAAACTATTTTGATAAAGAAGAATCAATAAAATGCTCTCAAAAATTAAATAAAAGCAATGTTAATCAATTATCTAAAGGTAGCAAACTAGCAAAATTAAAATTCAGACCAATTATAAAAGAGCAATTTCTGTACAGCGTTTAGTCATGTATTAATTGTTATAAAATAATTCAGGAGTCTATACTATTACCTCATTATATTAAACAAAATGTCATGAAACTAGTATCGATGGATCCATTATCATTTAATAAACAAATTTATATGCTAAAATCTTGCTTGGAGTATTATCAGTTTCCGGCATTATAAATTCATTTGTAATTACACCATTTTGATATCAATGTGCATGCTAAAATGTTAAATGGGTTTTAGTAAACTTCTTCCAGTGATAAAAGGTGGCATATCTTGATTAGTTCAATAGGCATTTTGAAAAGGATTTAACGCGAGGCTCTGTTTGTATTATGTCACACCCTGTCAAATATTTGGAGCTGCACTCCAAGAATTAGTACCAGACGTCGGGCATTTCCAGTATGTTTTCGATAAAAGTTTCTTTCTTATTCTGTCCCTAGTCCACTTTCCTGCAGGCTCTGTTGACTGCAAAACGTCAAAGTCTTATCTAATTTACTCTGGTCAGCCATCATTACTGTTGCGTTTCCCGTCGAAGTGTCCCGCAATCCTGAAGAACATGAAGTTAATACTCGTCCAATAACAAAGCGAAGCTATAAGCTAAATAATATTGAATAATAAGAATGTTTCGTTATATTACAAAAAATAAACAAAGACCCAAGTTTGTTCTCACACACAAAACGCGATTTGTGAACTCTACAAAAATGAAAATCAATATGATCACGCAATAATTTAATATCTGTATATATCCTCGTTTCATGATCTCGCAAAGACAGTACAAATGTGTAAAGTGGCTTTGCCGTAAAATTAAACGTCCACTCATTATTTCGTTATAGTCATTGAAGTAAAGATGCATCCCTACCTTTTATTTTCTGAACACAGCATTTTAACATGATTATTGCAGCAATTACAGCTGCAATCACAGGTACGCCAACGCATACGGAGACTATTATTGTAGTCGTTGAATCCGTTATACCGTTTGTACATCCTGCAAAGAATTATAAGATATTTCTTATTCAAAGTAGACTAGATTTGTAGGCCGCAACTTACACTTTAGTTGGGTTGCAAATTGTTATAGTAGTTCTTGTACCTTGAATGGTTGTAATGCAGACCCTAACTAATGTTGTCAAGATGTGCTATTTGGACAGACGTTCGCTTAGCCACACAACCACCAAATCTAATTAACACCCAAATTTGCATCAATATCACAAAGTAACAGTTCATGGACACGATGATAAATGCTATTCACATACATCGTTATCTTCTCATGTAACTTTGATTAATTATATTTATACCGTACTTAAGAATAATCTAGGAATTGCCAATAATTTTCCCTGTGTCTGTGTGAATTCTACCAACCGCAGTTATAAAATATCTAATTAGAGTATGCTTATGCTTGATATCATATCCATTAAGTTGACCTAGTCCCTAGTTGACTCTGCACAAAAATTTATCATTGTATGCTAGATAATCTTGACCATTATTCCTATGGCTCCAATTTACTAATGATTGTTTTTCTTGTGCGATATATATTTGTTCTGGAGTGTATGGGGTGTCCTGGGAGGGGTAACACATCTGGCTTGCTAAGAAGACCTACTCCATTGGGGGTAGCTGTGGCATGCTCAGCGGCGACATCCAAGAAAAGTGCCTCGACTGGACAGGTAAACCAGGCTGAGGGCAGGCGACGGGTCTTAAACCCTCGGTCGGTTAGGCATTGCCTACCTAGCATGTAAAGACTGGCTTCGGCAGCTTGTGAGGAGGAATCAGCAGCTGGTCAACGGGCAGAAAGGCGATTCTAAAAAAGGGCTGCCATGGAGCATCGGTCGAGTGGGGCAGCGCCTTGAGTTAATGAGCAGCATTCTTCATGATTGCGCTGCTCACATCCCTGGCATGAGTAAGCGCTATAAAAGGTGCAATAAACAATGCCTGTTCGAACCATACCTGGCCAGCTTATAGCGGCTGGCGGCCACCCTACTTCAGCGGTCAAAATACAAAATAAAAACTGAGGATTGTTATTCGCATACTTGGCGCGTCGAATATGCTGGACAAAGACTCTGCTGAAAGACCCCAAAGGTAAACGCCCTAACAGGAAAGGAACTTGCTTGATACAGCGTGCCATTGCTGCTTTGAGCTAGACCAGACTTGCTGTATAAGGCGCACTCTGTGAAAAGGCTTTCAGATATAATTTCTGTTGGAGCGGCCGAGGAAGTGAAGAGCACCGCGAGGCTGCTTTCGGGATTGCAGTGAGGACAACTCGGATTGGAAATTTGCTGGACTCCCAAGGGATTAAACAATAGACTCATGACCATTCAACTCCCCTTCTAGTCTGGAAGAAAGTACCTTAACATCATCAATTGCTGACGTTATAATGGCAAGTAAGCTCTTCATTCTAGAAGATTTCAATGCAAGAGAAGTCCGCAATTACGCTGACTGGGATGATGTGCTAAGAAAGCATCGAGTGGGTCACTGTATCAACAACGGTCGTGTTTTGCTCCGGACGTGCGCCGCGCATGAACTGCTGATCACTAATACAGTCTCCCACATCACTACCTGTAACCGCATGCCTTGGATGCACCCTCGCTCTAATCACTGGCACCTCATAAACTATGTAATTCTCGGGAAAAGGGGCAGGCAGGATGTGCGTGTGCAAAGTCCTTGTGGGTCACTGAATGCTGGACAGACCACCGTCTCATCATCACCAAGCTCAACAGCGCCCAAACGACGCCCACAAGGAAAGAAGGCTCCTGAGCAACTGAACATTAAGGTATTGAAATCCATCAGTACCAAACTCGCGGATGCCCTGGAAGAACGTCTGAAGTCCATCTTTAAATCGACTATCAGAATGTGGATACCGACTGCAGCATAGCGTCGTAAATCAAAGGATGCTCAACCAGAAAGCATCAAGACTTGTTAGATGAGAACTGCGATGAAATCAAGCAGTTGCAGGATAAGAAACCCCACCTCTTCAAACCTACCTCAACAACCCCATATCTAAATCTAGGAAAGATGCGTACAACAACATATGCAGAACTGTAGCAGCCACGCTTAAAAGATCCAGTATAACATGAAGAACTTATATAATGCCCTGATATAAGTGTATGGACTTACATCCACTGGATCGTAGCCCCTCAGTTTAGACGGGAAACACTAATTACTAACAAAGAAAAAATTGGGCTGACCACTTTGAAATCGTCCTGAATTATCCTTCATCCATCAATGATGATGACATCAGTCATGTTGCCTAATTACCCACCAACGAAGCACTAGGTGACCCCCCAACCTTGCTGGAGACACGGAAAGCGATACGTTTGCTCTCCAGTGGCAAATCACCTGGTTCAAGCTCGAACTAAAATCTAAAAGGAACGGGGCACAACCCTGATAAAAAGACTACAGCAACTGTTATTACGGATGTGGTAACAAGAAACGATCGACCAGGAATTAAAAGACGCTTCCATAATCATATCTTTAAGCTCAAAGAGAATTGTCAGATCTGCTAAAAGCACTGGGGTATATCCTTACTATCAATTGCAGGAGAGTAACTATGGAGAATTTCAGTGAACCGCCTCACTACGCACCTTGATAAATGACTACTACCCGAAAGCCAGTGTAGATTCCGAAAAGAACGTGGAACCATTGACATGGTGCTACATGCGAGGCATTTACATGAGAAATGTCAAAAGCAAAACATAGACCTTTTCTCCATCGACACCGACTTGACAGAGGCCTTTGCTACTGTCAGCAAAGACGGCTTGTGAAAGGTTATTGACAAGTACGGATGCACAAGAAAAGGTATAGCAAAAGTGTATCATCAATACGATTGCTTGCAGGCACGCGTCTGGGAAAATGGAGAGGTATCTGAGCCAGTCTCAGTAACCAATTACCTCAAGCAGGGATGTGTTCTCGCCAATGTACTATTCAGTCTATTGTTGTTTGTCAAGCTTGCTCACAACTTTTGAGACGCAGAGGTTGGAGTCGGCATCAGGTACCGTACAGATGGAAAATAATTGCATTCGAAGAGGCTTGAAGCAAAAACCAAGGTTATGACAGACAGCAGCGTTGACAAGCTTCCAAGTCCCGCACAAGTTTTGATCTCACCATTAGTACCAAAACAACTGACGTCCTGCATCAGCCGGCACTTGGAAACCCCTATTTTGAGGTCAATATAACCGTCAACAGACAAAACCCGAACGTAGTGAACCGCTTCACCTACCTTCGCAGCACACTATCACATCACAGAGCGTCACTATTGATGACTAGGTGAATTGCCAGAACCATCGCAACTTTAGGCAGATTGTATTCCAACGTCTGAAATAGAAGATGCATCAGAATCCAGACCAAATTATAGGTCTATCGGGCATTTGTGATCCGCATACTACTTAAAGCATATGAACCATGGACGGTATAGCAACTCCACGCCAGAAAGCTCAACAACATGTACACCACATGTCTCAGGAAAACCTCTACAACAAGTGGCAGTACAAGGTTCCAGACACTAAAGTACTCTCCCATGCAGATCTGCCCAGCATCCACACCACCCTGGTGCAGTGCCAGCTACGTACGGCGGGACATGTTATACGCATGGCATACCACCGACTACGAGACTCTTCTATGGCGAACTACAGTAATGACAGCAATCTCAAAGAGTTCAGAATAAATGCTTCAAAGACAATCCTAAAGCTGCATTGAAAACGTTCAATATAAACCCCGATTCTTGGGAGCAAACAGCAAGCGATCGAGTCACTTGCCGTTCTTCTGTGCATAAAGACTCCAAGTTGTGCGAATCTAGCAGGACAGCAGCTGCACAGAGCTGAAAATGCAAGCCAAACAAGCACGTGCCATGAACCCTCTTGGAAATGTCCCACTCATCTCCTTTCCCTTGTGCAAACGAACATTCCATGCAAGGGTTGACCTCTCCAGCCACATACGCACCCACAGATCAGAACCATCCCCTGTAAACCTCGGATGACTAGAGAGGTCCTCTTCGAATCAAAGGACGAACAACAAGATTATGTTTATGTATGATATTATACCAATCAAATTTACCAAGTCCTGACAAAGAAATCATAAAATGACTTGAAGTCATTGGTAGGTTTACCAATTTTGCAAAAAAACCTGCACAAAAATTATTAATGTCTGTTTGATAATTTAGACCATTATTCCTATGACGCCTATTTAACAATGTTTGTCTTCCTTGTGCGATATATATTTGTCCTTGTAAGGAGGTCCAGGATAGTAAATGGGTTTTATTTATATGCATATATCTTGAGCAGTCTGCAATTAAACGACTGTAGCTTCATGTGCTCTTTCTTCAATACGTTACATTAATATAAATTATTCACATTTATAAAAAAACAATCTTTCATGTTGATATAATCTCTGTAAATTTACAATTACATTTACAAAACAACTTTGGAAAATATTTATAATATAAAACGGTCACATTTACCATTAGTCCAAGAATAAGGGTCGCGGGAAGGCAAACATTTTCTGCAACCATCTGATGTATAGCTTTCTCCCTCCCTGTAGCACGCAGTTCCTATATAGCAAGTCCCAGGCTTAATGAAGAGAACAAATCGTCATTATATTTGTCACTTTCCGACACAATTTCTGTTTTCGTTCAATTTGTTGGTAAAGGGACAACTAAGTGAAGAAAATTTCTTACGGAATTAGTTTTTCTTGGCTATAACGAAACGAAACATCATCTCTTTACCTTTCGATACTAAAATATTTTACAATATTTCTTTGTAATTTGCTATAATAATGCTATAAATGTATTTATTTGATAACAAGACTACTAATTACTAATTTCCTAACTTTAAAGAAAGTAAAGGATGTAATATTTCCAAGCAGTGTTACCTCCGATTCAAAGATAAGTAACACATATTTCAACGATTTTAAGGAGAAGAAATATCTCGCTCGTACCAGAAGATAAAATGTGTATCCATCCGTACTGTTCAAGGCACCTTGGCATTTGGAGTCATAAATATAATAGTTTTGAGTAGGTCCATAGTTGGTGTCATCGTTCGTCAAGGACACTCTCGTCCCTGTGATAAATGGCATCGGGCTGTTGTCACTATTTGTCGATCGCCTTTGTCTGGAACCGCAACGTACATTTATGACCGCCTCGAAAGGATTTATAACTGTAAGATTTTCCACAGTTGTTGCACTTCCAAATACAATATTCCCATTGATGTATATCTGCAATAATGATACCGTTTGAACATCAGATCTGTACATTGTAGTGATTTAGAAAGTGTAAATATATTTGATATTTTGTTTAGACGCGTAATGAGAGTAATTTCAATAGTAATTTCAAAGATTAGGAAACAACTTTCATAATTACATAAGGTTATACAATTCCCTGAAACGATAGTTAACGTATACGATCAAACGTACCTCTGAACATTATATACGCATATTTTGACTCTTAAACTAAAATATTAGCAAACAGCACTGTTGTCTTTATCAGTTTCAATGAATGCATGCCTTGTGAAAGACAATAATTTATCCAATGATTTTTGTGCTCATTATAAATGGTCAAATATCAGTGTACGGATCACTTATGACGCTGACATTTTTATGAATCCACATGCACACTGCTTTATATGACGCTTCAAAACTAAGTATTTAAGGATTTATAACTTCTTATGTATTCAATGAAAATTTTTTGTTAATTGTGTGCATGTGAATAGAGAATATATATATATATATATATATATATATATATATATATATATATATATATATATATATATATATATATATATAAACACATATATATGAAAGCTTAAATTCTTCAGCATTTTAAGTCCTTTTACCCACTCGATTCTTCAATCTATATTGGCCAAATGTATTCATGTATCGGAGTTAGTTGAGTTTATGAATTTGTCGTTGCAGTATACGTCGCTGACAATATATATTATCTTTTAATTTTTAGATTTTATTTTCTGACCATTTATTACATCTTTTGTATGGTTAGACTTTATTTGATACCTATATAAAACACAGTTTGTGTTGTTAGATTTTATTTAACAGCTATATATAATATATCCTGTATTGTTAGATTTAATTTGCAATCTGAAAATGTCCGATTTCATCTCACCTGATTTACAGTCAGCGTACAAATTTATCTCGTTTTTTTCTCTTCCCCAAACAAACAATATTTCATTCTGTCTTTGTTTAACTAAAACCAAACTAAGTTCAGCTACTAACGCCGTGTCATTTGGTGAAATGCGATGTTATGGAAAATATATTGTACATGTTTCAGAACATTGGGTATAAAGTCAATATTATATACTTATTGAAAGAAACTTAGGTTAGCCAATAAAAGCTACTACAAAATGTTTTAAATAACACGATAGTCTTTCACGTCAACCAAATATTTATTAGAGGTTTAACAGACTGTTGGGATGTTCTGTACCTCCTTCAACAAAATTTAAACTCCAAACAATTAAGTGAGACATGTTACAACATTTTACAAGCTTAAACAGCAATCGTGATAGCTGTACTTTAAACGATTTTATCACAACTTAAAATATGTGTCGTAGAAGTATGAAGAAACGGAGACACATTTGCTGGGAAACTAAATGTAAGAGAAACATTGAAAATGTCACATTTTCTACCTGAAATCCTTGAAGACTTTGTTTAGTTGTTCCCTTTACAAAGCGAGACCCGTATATTGGAATTTCTCCACAGCAAACCTCCATATTCCTTTCACACAGTCCACCAGCATACGTATCTTCTACTACAGGATAATCTCGCAATGACACGGAACAATCTTCCTCAATGTACTGTTCATGACAAATGCATGATCCTGCCATTCCAATTATAAGCAATTAAAATGGATAGAATAATACAGACTGTCTGATTCGAGTCCATAATATCAATAAATTCCATTTGGCACATTATTTTATTTAAAATTTGAAATATACAAAAGGGTTGCAAAACGGTGAACAAAAAGGATCGGAGAAAACTAAGATTTTAGCCAAAATTATACAGTTGCAGAAAACTTCAAAATCAAGCCACGAAATGGACAAAATAATAATTTGTAAGGGGCCAGACCCATTTTATCATATAATCAGCGATGACACATTTTTTCAATAATTCGCATGTTTGGCTGTTTGTTTGATTAGGACTTTTACGTAGCTTTAACAATTTTCAGCCATATCGCTACGATGTCTGGAGTGAGGCAGTTAGTCTAACACTGGAGCACCATGTTGCAAAAATGTAGCATGATATCCCACCCAGTTACATTATCCTAAAACCAGGCAAACCAGTTCCTAGCACCTACCTCTTAATGATGAGAGCCAAGCGAGGCAGCTGTTAGTACCATTTTTGTAAGTCATTAGTATGACTTGGCCGGGGATCGAACCCAAGACCTCTTGCTACCGCGGCGGACGCTCTAACCACTACGTCACTGGAGCTGTTATAATAATCTGCATGTGATTTATTAACACTTGTGCAATTTTACATGTTCAGAAACGGCTTTTGCGTATAAAAATGCATGGTAATATATTACCTACCATTAACACAGTTCCCATGGTTATTACAGTTGTTAATGCATGCCATTGCGCGGAAGGATTCAACTACCTGCGAGTTGTTTTCTCTGAAAGTACTGTTGCGTCGTATTTCCTCGTCAACTTCCGACCTGTAGGTCTCACAGTGGAGACTTGCCAGAGACATATTTCCAGTGTACTAAATAACAAAACGGTGTAAACCATCGATATAAAAATAATCATTGTTCTAAAGTGTACAACATTATACCAGCACTCTTTTGTTTTCAAATGAGTAACTTTGTATTATATGTATGGAAATGGATTACATATCAAAGATCAAATATCAAGTATCAAGGAAACAGCAAGTATGCAATCAAATATTTAAACGATACACATTTAAATCAATCAGTACTTGTATTAGGTTCATTACATTTTATCGCCGCATATATCAAAGGATGTTCAAGATATTTTCCCTTCTATTTCGTTATGCTGTTTTTTCTCAGCTTACTGTCGTTAGGGGGTTCTATTATTTCGATCACAAACATAAATGTTCAATTAGAGTAATAAAGTAGAGCTGAGACATTGTGATAAAGTTTCAATGATTTGTTTACCATAATACTAGTTTAGATCACTATAAATGACATGGGAAACATTCGATAATAAGCATTATGATCAATATCTTCATCATAGCCATCATTATTATAGTTTTATGTCAACTTGAAATTAGTTAAAATTTCAATCTCAATGATTGCGTGCGTGATTAGAATTTTTAAAGTAGCTTTAACAATTTTTCAGTGAGAGCGCTTTGATGTATGGAGCGTTGGACTTTAAAGTGATGTCTAGCACTGGGGCATCATGCCGCAGAAATAACTATTAAACCATCGGAGCGGTCCGTCGCAGTGACTTTTCGGTCTATAATTACATGCAGATGTCCTCGGGACTCTTACTACTTGCAAGGTCTAGAAGTACCTTTCCTTCCGTTAGCTAATATCTTTGACACACCTGTTAAACGTCACCATCATCAGCAGCAGAATTACCTTTGTCATTAACTTTTCCTCCTACGTGTCATCATCATCTTTCACTCTTTTAATTTACCTTTTTTCTTCTGCAATTTTGTTTTCGTATATAATATATCTTTGCAAACAAAAACTCTACCTTAATTGATGATTTGTTTTTCTTATAGAAGAAACTGTTAATGTTGATAATTGCATGACTTACACATCTTTCATTTTATCGACAAGAACGTTTCAGATAATATGTGGCATGAGTACCTACCGCATAATCCAGAGCACAATTTGTAATGGAACTGTTCTTGGAGTTCTGATTACTGTTTGGTAAGCTGTTTTCAAACAAGGACGTCGTGCAGTTACCGCTGAAGAAACGTTTACACTCATCTAATGCTTCTGATAATGTGATATTTAACGTTGATCTCTGTGAGGAAAAAAAAACTAATGCATTTCTCATTCAAGGCTAGTACGTTTATTGCAGCAACATTAAAGCTCTTATTTGGCCTTGTAGTCTCTTTATTATAAAATGTTTCTCCAAACTATTTAAGCTAGAAAACTCATACTGTTAATATGATAACATGGCACCGGCTACTGACAGAAGCAAGGGCGATGTCTATTGACGCTAATATAAGTTTAGTTTAGTGCGTAATAACAACATGTGGAGCGTTATTTACAATTATAGATCGTATATGTGTTATACAGTTCCGGCAGCTATAAAAAGGAAATCAAAACAGTAAAGATTGAGAGATCCAAAATATTCAGTCCCAAAATCTCACGACTATATAAATTCTCTTCTATGTACAGGCCAACGTATTATTCGCATTTTGAAACGCTAAAACGCTCTGCTCAAGAAAATAGAAACCATGGAATAGACTTAGAAAAGCAACGGTGACAAACAAACCTATATTCTATCCATTGTTGATGAATTCGGTATGAAACTGAGTTTGGTTTCTAATTTTGGAGTACACGCTGCAACAAATTCATCATAATGGATTATAGTTCTGAATCCGTTACTTCTAAAATGTAAAGAATATTGCTATTTAAAATTACCTTGACTATATTCTGAACGATAACATCAGAACCTATAATTCGTTTGCTCAGTATTCTCTCTATTTCTCTGGACATTGATTGTTTCGACCTTTTGGTTCTAATATTACAAGTCTGGTACGGTGTACCAGGTATATCGGGCTTTTTGGTACATGGTGAAATACGCTAGCTGAGCATAGTGGTACAAACTGGTCTTCAGGTGCGATACTTGAGTGTGTTGTCGAGTTAGAGACAGCAATACAAACACAAAATAGTGAACTCTGGTCCCACAGTTGCGACAAATCAGGATGATGATTCCGCGGGTCAAAATAGGAATCTTCATTACCTATTCTATAATAATAATAATAATAATAATAATAATAATAATAATAATAATAATAAAAACAAGAATAATAATAATAATAATAATAATAATATAAATGATAATAATAATAATATCAATAATAATAATAATATTAATAATGATCAAAGCATTGTGCTTGATCTACACCATTAATAACAAAGACCACTACTCATCTCCATCATTATCGTCATCATTATCGTCATCATAACAATGATGATGATGACGACCTTTATACATTAAAAAGTAAATGGAAACGGTAAATAACATTTAGCGTGTAATTTGTATCAAACTGAACCTTTTGGTTTAGAAGAACATTTAATAAATCAAAATTTCTCAGTTCAGAATCGATGGAATTATTGTTATTCAAGTACCTTAACAGAGTCCGCATATTTATAAGGTGTATAATATGGTTATTTCTCAGTCACTTTATGATATCTTCTCATTTACTGCCAGACAATGCTTTTCACACTTGAGGTTTCAGTTTGGCTATATGCATATTCATGGCAAAATACTTCAATTGGAACATGTCATAGACTCAAGAGACAAATGTATGTATCACGTCTGAAATCGCCTGTTACCTAGAACTATCTACCCATGCTTCGTGTATATTTACCTCCAAGATATTGAGAACACATCATTGTCCATCTCGATTCCTCCTGACGGCGTGGTAAAGTCATCATTTTGATTATCATTCAGCATACCGCACAGGCCTTATGTTTCATACATATCCTTCACAGTCGGGTAGATAATCAAATTTAATGTTGATTCGAATCCCGGCCAGTTATTGATTGTAACGGAGGTCATGGTTCCCAGTGGCATGTAGATCTTCAATTAAAAATCAACATATAAAACGAAATGCATCAATGTTGGCCTCACAAATTCAGTAAAATGACAGACGAAGTAACATAAATACAGACATATATGACAGACTGAGCGTCACCATTATAAGCAGGCCGTATTAAGTCTCAACTCAATGTTCGTATTGTAATCATTAATTCGTAGGAGAACCTTAGTGTATCTTACTTTCACGGATCTTTCCCTGACAACGCTAGAATTACCATTTAATTCATATATATACAATTTCTGTACGAATGTTTACCTGATACGAATATGGAGTTATCTGTCTGACATCCAAGATGTTCTCTTTGCAGGAAACATATTTTATGATACCCGGGCTTCTGCAAAGGTCAATCAAAAATATATCCCCTCCTGCTCGGACAGCCACGGCGCATGCACATGTTGCGACACTATTGCACGGTTTTGTTTTCATCTGAACCTGGAAAATATGTCCAACTGGTGTAGATGTATGGGTGATAGTAGAGGACAATTTAATCTGAAGACACAAAACTATAGAAGATATAAGTAAAGTTGGATATACGTGAGATGACTATTTGTAGAAATACGTATGAACTTTCAGCTTATATTTATATTTGCCTTTAGTATATGTACCACACTTGGTATGATATTATCTTTATAGAATAAATGTATTGTATATGAATGATACATGCCATACATTCTGTGCCAACGGATATCATTTTATTTACACGGATCTTCAAGGAAACGAATTGTAATATAAATTAATAAAACGTGTTATGTCCTCATTTCAACATAAAGACCTAAGGTGATTACAATTTATTACCATTCTGGAATATCGACGAAAAAAACCACAATCATCGCTAATGTGTTGTATCATTCCTTATCATAGAATGGCCGCTCAACAAACAGAGACTAGCAAAAGATAAAGCTGACAAAAGACAGCATTCTTATTAACTACAACTATGAAGCCAATAACTGTAAAATAAACTGCACTGTAATACTATATAACAGATGGACTCTTCACATAGTTGAAACTTGAAGTTCCTTTACGAATGGTCCGGCCTTTTAAAAGTACTTTTTACCTCTTGTTTGCTTGAATTATGACGGTACATGACAAAGACTCCCACATTTTGATTTTCGTAATGTCTGGAAAAAAATAATTTAACTCTGGTTATTTAAAAAGTTTAAAAACAAACATTCTTCAGCCATTTTAACACCTAATAAATTAAAAGTGAAATAAATTACAAAATATTAATCCTAACAATCACTATAAATACTTCAATGATATGGAATATTTAAGTACCGCATCGTGTCATGTTTTTTGATTGTTTCGAAATATTACTGAATCGATTCGTCACTTGTCAAAAATGACCTTCGAATTGGGTGAAAAAGATAGAGGACTTAATATACTATTTCATTGCTTGAATGTTTGGACCTTTGATATGAAAATAAGAACTTAAAGATTCGGATGAATACAGGAGAGTAAGTATAAAAATGTCAGCACGCGTTACATTTATAGTGCCAAATTTCATTTGCGAGAAGCGTTAGAGCACATGGCAAAGATAGTTCGATTCTTAACGTCAGAAGCTCAAAATCAAACGTGGGCAAGCTATATGGTTTACTATACGCTTGAATCAAATCGGATTAGAAGATTCAGATCAAGAAGGCACAGTAGAAATAGAACGAAAATGAAGTCAGAGAAGACAAACTAATTTCATTTCGTAGACGAATTTGTCATATGTGTGTGTGTATGTGTGTGTGTGTGTGTGTGTGTGTGTGTGTGTGTGTACGATTCACAGCCGACTGTACGAACTGTACATACTTTCCATCAAACGATTTCATATGTGGGTCTACATAAGAGTAACACTCCTTTGCTTGCCATGCTGTCTCATATGTCGATGCAACCTAAAACCAAGGTCGTATAGCTTTATATGTACCATTACAAACATCAGTTCTATCGTATTACTTAATTTAAAGCAAAGAACTATAAATATAAATTATTTCAGAATAATTACGTTGGATGTAAGTTGTCTTGCATATTTATTGAAAATCAATACTATAGAATATTATCGTAAATAGTTCATAATGAAATGATCATGTTCAAAGCAAACTAATTCTAGTGAATCTTATCCTTTCATGAAAAGTATACAATGGCACATTTAGACAAGATAAAATTTATATCTTTATATCTAAAAGATTAAAAAATAAACCTTTAAACAAAGGCACTAACAGATAACCACAGTCAATTAGTGTTTGTGAGATGCTTACAGTTACGTCATGGAGGTAATTCCTCTGTACAATATCATTCAGCCCTGTGCCTCCTGTCCGAAGTTTTAAGATGAATCTATTGCGTCCAGCCTTATAATCTGTTCGGTCCTTTGTTGTTATTATCATCTCCGTCACAATGTCATAGCGTGCTCCTTCGGTCCACTGGTGATGATAAAAACCAGGGATTACAACTCCACATCTCTGACTTTCTTGCACTGATATACTGCTACCGTCACTATTATTGGAATTGTCTGGATCAAACATATGAACTGATAACAAACATTGGGCAAGAGGGTTTCGCTCGGCAGCCTTCGAAGAACATCCGATCGGGAATGTAGGTTGTAGCTTTATAGTTGCCGTTTTACCTTGTACAATTTGCACTGTTGGATTCAGCACCTTGAAATTGAGAGATTCACGAATGAGAGATGATCTAAATGTTTGTAGACAAAGTGCACAAATAGCAAAACTAAAATTAAGCTATCTAAATCAGTATCTGTCCCGTATTTAATGAAATGTTTAAACATAATTTGTTATAGTTGGTGTCAGTGATTCTGCGTGCGTCCTTTAATAAAGCAACGTCTTCTTTGTCACACGTAAAACCACTGCAGCTAAAATAAAGTGTGCATTTTAAGATGTTTCATTACGTTGCTTTTAACAGACATATCAATAAGTATAAATCACGCGAAAATCTAATAATGCATTAAAGTAGGATGGACTTGAAGTGTAAGTTTACCTTGTTAGAAAACTGTTTTGTTGGATTTGGTGTATAGCATGCAAAAACAAACCTCGAGTAGATCGACGGGGGAAGAAACATTTGGAATAATGTGCCTTGGCTAGCTACGAAACACAGCAGCCATACCGGACTGAGCTGTCGGAAAACCTAATTCAACCTAAGACATTTTGTTTCTAATAAGACATGCTGTTATAAACATTCTCACTGATAATTTCTATATCGGTTGGACATGTTACAGTAGTATTCGATGTTGTCATTTATTCAGTGATTTATCTATTTTACGAAATGTCTTTGATATATACATGATAAAGTTTAGTAATGAGGCCTCCATCGAAACAGTATCCCCATCATTACGATTAGAAATGCATTAATTATATCAGGTTTAAGAGTTTTCTTGAATTCTTGTGTATTAAAGCAAGATTTAAGTTGCAGATAAAGACCAATAAGTAATATCATACAAGAGAATGTATAATATTAAGCATATATGCCAATTTAACATATGCCAACTTATTTATATGATTATCCTTACTGTCGAAAACCACAAACAGCACATATATGTTTTATTTATAGATCATTTAAAGATATGATGAGCTTTATTTATATATCAGTTTAGGAATAGAAGAGCTTGGACGCTGTACCAGAAAGCTTCCTTCTCTTACACCATGGTAATAATCTTTGTTGCTAAATTATGGCTATTTGACAACATATGATTCATTGGATTTACCTCTTCTATTGCAATTTTAATTGTTGTTGATAACAATATAATTAAAATTTCAAACTATGTCAATTTAATTAATACCTATGCCAAATTATCTATATGATTATCCGTAATGTCGAAAACACAACAACAAACATGTTTTATTTATATATCAGTTTAGGATAAGAGGAGCTTGGACGCTGTACCAGAAAGCTTCGTTCTCTAACATCATGATAATAATGTGTTGCTCAGTTATGGCTATTTGACAAAATATGATTCACAGGATTTACTGCTTCAATTGCAATTTTAAATTTATTTTGATAACAATATAATTAGAATTTCAAACTCTGATGTTTTATAAACACGAGCCAGCAACTCTCACGTTACGGTTATAATATTTATCTGGAAATTACACGTATTCCACATTCAATGAGTATAAAATGTAGAAAATTCAGGCCTTCTGCAAACTTTAATGTTCATCAAAATCAAAAACTTATTTACTAATAATAATATTAATAATACTAATAATAAGAACTTTTTATAATAATAATAATAATAATAATAATAATAATAATAATAATAATAATAATAATAATAATGACAATAACCTTCTTATAATAATAAAACTAATGGTAATACAAATAATAATAGTTTATAATATTAATAATCGCAATATTGTTAAAAATAATATATATATATATATATATATATATATATATATATATATATATATACATATATATATATACATATATGCACATATATATATACATATATACACACATATATATATATATATATATATATATATATATATATATATATATATATATATATATATATAATATATATTTGTAACATCGGCCGTCGGCACAAGCTACATGCATGTATTAAAAATATGGTACAACATAACGATACTACTATTAAAACACTGCTTCTCTCATTTTTAAAGAGAGATAAACAGCAACATTATGTAGGGTATATTGTTATTGATCCTCTAGATAAAGGTAAGAATCCTGCATTACGGTAATCATATGAAGATACATATGTTTTTCTCATAGTTTTGAGAGCAAAGTACAACTCATGTTATATATCTATAGAAAAACCTAGAGGATACTTTGTTGTCTACCTATATTTGCCATTATGGTAAAGCTCCCATTTCTAAACATGCGTAGCAGGCTAACACTGTACTAAGAGTTCCAATAATCTAAATAGTTTTTATTTATTATTAACTCGTAATCTATCCATTGAATTTAAACCTCCATATAGTTATTGTTGAAAAATATGTTTACAGCCTTGTAGTAATATAACGAAATCGATTTTCTCGCGCACCCCATATTAAACCAAAATTCTCCCATTCCGTATGAAAGCAATTGATTCTTGACTTTATTTACCCAACATTCTCAGTGAGTGTCCCATGCCAACTGTAGATTAGAGGTTTGTTATGGAAGTGTATGCTCATGTTGAACCAGTACTTAAATATTTGTATTACTTGCATTGGAAGTCTACCCAATTTCTTATAGATTTGTTTTTAGTTTTCTTTTCAGGTTCATCTTTATTTTTCACATGTTGTAGTAATTTGTAAATGTACTGATAGTTGTTTGAAGTTGAGTAGCAGTTTTTGCGAAGGCAAACAAGTCATCTGTGTGCAACAATGCAAATTAAGAGGAACATTCGAGTTTCAATAAATCGTCAAGGAACAAAGAAGGTACAATTGGTGATAAAACACAACCTTGCCTTATTCCAGCCGGGCATTTAAATATTTATGTCAAAGCATTTGACATATTCACACAGACTTTGATATTTGCATATATGGCTTTTAGTATCATAAGCATTTTGCTAATATTTTTATCTATTACTTTATGATAAAGCAAAATCCTGTCAATACGTCGAAATGTGTTTTTTTCAAATAATCGGCAAAATGGGCATTCAACTTATCTCAGTATTTCCTTGGATGTTACATATCAATGTGGTTAGGGTAAATTTAATATCTAGAGTGTAATATCCACTTTTAAAATCAGCCGGTTCTTTACCTAAAATATAATGTTCTTTGATCCAGTTATCTATTTTATCATTTAAAATGGAGGTAAATATTTTGCTAAGGACTTGTAAGAGGTTAATAACATTATCATTTTTAGGCATAGTTATGTTTCTCTTTTTGTGAATGGGTGTAATAACAGCCGTGAATCAAAACTTTGGAATCGATCAAAGATCACTCAATTTATTGAACAAAGATACTAAGACAAGTACCGTAATATGTCCCGCTACCTTTAAAGGTCACTCGAAAGGTCATCAATTTCCACCTGATATTCCTGACTTAAGTTTCATAGCATGTCGTACTTCAGATTCAGTTTATATTAATAGCACCAATAATATTAATAAGAAGAAGAAGAAGAAGAAGAAGAAGAAGACGAAGAAGAAGAAGAAGAAGAAGACGAAGAAGAAGAAGAAGAAGAAGAAGAAGAAGAAGAAGAAGAAGAAGAAGAAGAAGAAGAAGAAGAAGAAGAAGAAGAAAGAAAGAAACAAAGAAGAAGAAAAAGAAGATAAAGAAAGGGATTTAATATTTTTCAAAGGAATTCACTTTGTAAATTAAGTTTTCAATCTGAATGATTATTTAGTTAAAAGATCAGCGCTTATGAATTGATATAACAGTATTATAATTTAAATTGTTTTCTTACATCAATGAATCATGTATTGTACGCAATGGAAAACTGTGTAAAATTTGCATTTACCCGTATCCCCAGCCAAAATGGAAGACTTTGTGATGTTTTTATTTCCATGGAGCTTTCAGTACTGTTGCTCGTGTTGACAATGCATTTAATCTTCATAAACAAAAGATAAAAGAACAGTAAAAAGTACAACATAACGATATGTAAGAACAGCAATAAAACTCAGCAGAGTTAAACAAAAAAATCCAACTTATTAATTCCTTACTTCTGAGAGTTGTCAGACACTTATATACAGCCCTAGATATATTGGGACCTCACAATATAAGTATATGAATAACTAAATCTTTTTTGTGGTAAAAGATATTATTTGTGTAATCTCTGAACAGCTTAAAAATCTAAATAGTTAAAAGTTATTAGCGCATATTTAAACAGAGCAAATTAGAATTCAACCGATAAAGAAAAGATAAGTTTAATATATGGAATATTTTGTTTGAATCATTTTAAAAAAACCATTCTGCCTCCCCCCTCTCTCTCTCTCTCTCTCTCTCTCTCTCTCTCTCTCTCTCTCTCTCTCTCTCTCTCTGTCTCTCTATCTCATATATATATATATATATATATATATATATATATATATATATATATATATATATATATATATATGAGAATACACTTTTAGATATTGAATGGAGTTGTTGTTGAGAAAATTCGTACATAGGAGAAACACGTAACAAATGAATTGGTGAATCAGTCATTTAATGGATATATCAGTTTGTTCATATATGATGCCTGTGAGGTATTGCGCATATTGTTACGCTTTGAATCTATAAATTTAAACTGCCTTCATTTTCAAAACCTATATATGTAACGCTCATGTTTAGATGCACTTTTGCTGTATTTCGTAAGTGTATGAAATTGGCCATTCTTGAATGAATTAATTAGCTTTTTTAATATTTCAATCTGGCACTGTAATTTAGTAGAGATTTATGATTATTTAGTAGAGATTTATGATTATTTAGTAGAGATTTGTGATTATTTAGTAGAGATTTGTGATTATTTAGTAGAGATTGGTGATTATTTAGTAGAAATTTATGTTTCTTAGTCGAGATTTGTAAATATTTAGTATAGATTTGTAATTATTTAGTAGAGATTTGTAATTATTTAGTAGGTATGTGTAATTATTTAGTAGAGATTTATGATTATTTAGTAGAGATTTGTAATTATTTAGTAGAGATTTGTAATTATTTAGAAGAGATTTGTAATTATTTAGTATAGATTTGTAATTATTTAGCAGAGATTTGTAATTATTTAGTAGACATTTGTAATTATTTAGTATAGATTTGTAATTATTTAGTAGAGATTTGTAATTATTTAGTATAGATTTGTAATTATTTAGCAGAGATTTGTAATTATTTAGTATAGATTTGTAATTATTTAGCATAGATTTGTAATTATTTAGTATAGATTTGTAATTATTTAGTAGAGATTTGTAATTATTTTGTATAGATTTGTAATTATTTAGCAGAGATTTGTAATTATTTAGTATAGATTTGTAAGTAATTAGTAGAGATTTGTAATTATTTAGTAGAGATTTGTAATTATTCAGAAGAGATTTGTTATTATTTAATAGAGATTTGTAATTATTTAGTAGACATTTGTAATTATTTAGTAGAGATTTGTAATTATTTAGTAGAGATTGGTGATATTTATGATCATTTAGTATAGATTTGTAATTATTTAGTAGAGATTTGTAATTATTTAGTAGAGATTTGTAATTATTTAGTAGAGATTTGTAATTATTTAGTATAGATTTGTGATTATTTAGTAGAGATTTGTAATTATTTAGTAGAGATTTAAGATTATTTAGTAGAGATTTGTAATTATTTAGTATAGATTTGTGATTATTTAGAAGAGATTTGTAATTATTTAGTATAGATTTGTAAGTAATTAGTAGAGATTTGTAATTATTTAGTAGAGATTTGTAATTATTCAGAAGAGACTTGTTATTATTTAGTATAGACTTGTAAGTAATTAGTAGAGATTTGTAATTATTTAGTAGAGATTTATAATTATTCAGAAGAGATTTGTTATTATTTAATAGAGATTTGTAATTATTTAGTAGACATTTGTAATTATTTAGTAGAGATTTGTAATTATTTAGTAGAGATTGGTGATATTTATGATCATTTAGTATAGATTTGTAATTATTTAGTATATATTTGTGATTATTTAGAAGAGATTTGTAATTATTTAGTAGAGATTTGCGATTATTTAAAAGAGATTTGTAATTATTTAGTAGAGATTTGTAATTATTTAGTAGAGATTTGTAATTATTTAGTAGAGATTTGTAATTATTTAGTATAGATTTGTGATTATTTAGTAGAGATTTGTAATTATTTAGTAGAGATTTAAGATTATTTAGTAGAGATTTGTAATTATTTAGTATAGATTTGTGATTATTTAGAAGAGATTTGTAATTATTTAGTATAGATTTGTAAGTAATTAGTAGAGATTTGTAATTATTTAGTAGAGATTTGTAATTATTCAGAAGAGATTTGTTATTATTTAGTATAGACTTGTAAGTAATTAGTAGAGATTTGTAATTATTTAGTAGAGATTTGTAATTATTCAGAAGAGATTTGTTATTATTTAATAGAGATTTGTAATTATTTAGTAGACATTTGTAATTATTTAGTAGAGATTTGTAATTATTTAGTAGAGATTGGTGATATTTATGATCATTTAGTATAGATTTGTAATTATTTAGTAGAGATTTGTAATTATTTAGTTGAGATATGTAATTATTTAGTAGAGATTTGTAATTATTTAGAAGAGATTTGTAACTTTTTAGAAGAGATTTGTAATTATTTAGTAGATATTTGTAATTATTTAGTAGCGATTTGTAATTATTTAGAAGAGATTTTTTTATTATTTAATAGAGATTTGTAATTATTTAGTAGAGATTTGTAATTATTTAGTAGAGATTTGTAATTATTTAGTAGAGATTTGTAATTATTTAGTAGAGATTTGTAACTTTTTAGAAGAGATTTGTAATTATTTAGAAGAGATTTTTTTATTATTTAATAGAGATTTGTAATTATTTAGTAGAGATTTGTAATTATTTAGTAGAGATTTGTAATTATTTAGTAGAGATTTGTGATTATTTAGAAGAGATTTGTCCTTATTTAGTAGAGATTTGTAATTACTTAGAAGAGATTTGTTATTATTTAATAGAGATTTGTAATTATTTAGAAGAGATTTGTAATTATTTAGTAGAGATTTGTAATTATTTAGTAGAGATTTGTAATTATTTAGTAGAGATTTATGATTATTTAGTAGAGATTTGTAATTATTTAGTATATATTTGTGATTATTTAGAAGAGATTTGTAATTATTTAGTAGAGATTTGCGATTATTTAAAAGAGATTTGTAATTATTTAGTAGAGATTTGTAATTATTTAGTAGAGATTTGTAATTATTTAGTAGAGATTTGTAATTATTTAGTATAGATTTGTGATTATTTAGTAGAGATTTGTAATTATTTAGTAGAGATTTATGATTATTTAGTAGAGATTTGCAATTATTTAGTATAGATTTGTGATTATTCAGAAGAGATTTGTGATTATTTAGTAGAGATTTGTGATTATTTAGTAGAGATTTGTAATTATTTAGTAGAGATTTGTAATTAATTGGTAGATATTTGTGATTATTTAGAAGAGATTTTTGATTAAGGTGCAAGTATCCTTAAAATGTAATTTGTCTCTTTGCATTTAGTTTTATAACTTTATTAATAATTAATTAAAATCTGACACGAAGTAAATATTGTTCATATAGGTTTCCATTGATGAAACAAATGGTGATACAACTTAACTGCATTCGAGACATTCAAACGACGCTGCATTTTTGGGTATTTAACGGTTGTTCTTTGCCATAAAACATGGTGGTAAACTTTTGTTCTGAATTGTAAATTAGTTCTAACGTTCACTGCAAAAAGAAACTGGTGATATTATAAATGCATCACAACATTATTATTAAGCTTCTTAGATTGATGACTGTTCTCCATGAAAATGTCTTTAAATCTTCCGTAAAAGTAGTTGAATTAGACTTTTTTTTGTACAGGTTCATTTGTTTTCAAAACACTTTTTCTAGTTCTCATTGGCCAAGAAAGTATAGTTTATATGGCTTAAACTTGAAACTGTTGCAAGAAATGTATGATGCAGCCGTGTAAGAATCTCGAAAGAATTAAGTGATGTCTGCTTAGTTAATTTCTGATGGTATTGACTTAGGAAATTTTCAGAATATGTTTCTTCCATTTTATACAGATGAGTTTGTAGATAATTAATTATTTTGACTCTGCGTATATTATAGGACCAATTAAATATTGAATGAAACTGACTAAAATGTCCGATAATCGATTGCCCCGATTCCAGATTTGTTAGCGTGAAGGTACAGCTAGTAACCCAACCGTTTGGGTTCATAATCTTTCTAAACCTTTACTAACATATGGCATGGTTTTGGTGGTTGCATGATATAATCAAAGAGTTGGGAGCAAGGAGATTTTTATGAATATATTAAGATACAGATCCACAAAACTGGCATGTGGTGGTGAATGACTCGGAGAGCCTGATTTAGAATATTAAGGACATATTTATTATTTGAAGATTCTTTGTTCAAGCCTATGTTTTTATTTTTAGGAATATATGGTGTTAATTGAGAGACGTGTTAAAGGTTTTGTCAGGACCCATTGAGAAACTTAAACATGAAGATGTAAATCATGGAAAAATGTATGTATCAGATTGTACTCCTTAGCAGAAAAGAAAAGAATAATATTATGAAAATGTATGAAGCTGCACGTTCTGCACTTCTACTTGTTATGGATTCACCTCATGGGTTTGTTTGTCCAATATGTTAGGTAGGTAGATAGGTAGGTAATGAACTTACATAATGGGTTTGTTTGTCCCATTTGTATGTATGTATGTATGTATGTATGTATGTATGTATGTATGTATGTATGTATGTATGTATGTATGTATTGGCCGAATCTGAGATTCTAACCCTCGCAGACAGATGTAAGACGGCAGTGATCCGTTACGGAGAGCTCCTAAGACCACACGGCCACTCGGGGCCGCGTGTATGTATGTATGTATGTATGTATGTATGTATGTATGTATGTACGTACGTACGTACGTACGTATGTATGTATGTGTTATTGGTCTCCCATTTCCTGCCCAAAGTATACATATTGCATTCAATGCACCTTCACATATATATTACGACTGAATATTCTCCGATTTTCCATAACGACCCAATCTTTATTATTGCAACTAAAATTCTGTAATTTGAATAAAAGCAGATTAAATTTCTTAAGCGCCGCCATACTTTTTATATTGCAATATATATTACAGTGATTCATCCAATAGTCTACGCTAGTGAGTTAAATAACATGATATAATATATTAGGAAAAGAGTGCATTATGTGATCATCTCCTAACTTTTCTTAACAACTTAGGACAAGGTTATGTCCCTTGCTTTAACATATAGCCTTTAATAGAGCGAGGTACACAATCCATACCGGTAAAATGTAGCTTTTAATGGTTGTTGTTGTTACTGTTGTAGGGTTTCACGCCATTTGTCAGCACACGATAGGCTATACATGGCGGCCATTATTAATGATGAAGGAAGAACTCGAGAAATTCCCCAGAAAGAAACACCGACCCACGAGAAGCTACTGGCAGGCTTTCACACATACCTACACTGACCGAATCCGAGACTCGAACGAACGCAGAGGTGAGATGGCAGTGATCCGTAATGGAGAACGCTTGAGATCACTCTGCCACTCGGGACTACTTGCTGCGATTGAAGAGAGGTACGTATTCCATTCCCCCAAAAATGCATAAAAACGACGGCAAAACGTTTGGGATAAGCCGCTGTACCTAAGTACCTACTCAGAGTTTTGATTTCACTTACAGGCAAAGAATTATATATATATATATATATATATATATATATATATATATATATATATATATATATATATATGCTTTGTTGCACCTTTACTAAATAAATTTGAATGTATTGTTAGTATCAATTCCATTAAAAACAACAGTAATGTTACAATTGTCCCTGATCAATGTTGGTATTTGTGTATACCGCTGAGTAATATAAATCACATCAGTATTTTTGTGTAGACCTCTGGAAAATATCCGAGCAGGGTTTGATTGTTTGTTCAGCATCACATCACCATATACGACTAAATTGTCAATAGATCCTTGATTATAATCAACACTCGGTGTTTCATCGATGTCAGTGTTGATATCAATCATATCATCACCGTTTTATTTGATTGATTTTGCGGTTTCTTTAAAATTTATTAACACATCGTAACACCTCTTATCATCTACGGATGGCGCTATCAAATACAGCTTATCCCACTTCACCCATCTCATTATCAAATTAAGTCTTGCCACTTGCAGTTTCACCTATGATAATCAAATGAATATAATTTGGTAGCGCTGCATCATGTTTAACAGGCTCTTGTATTTTGTTTTGTCGCTGAACAGTCCATTACATTCATGTTGCTATAAATAAATTATGGATCTATATTGTGTTAAATGCAAAACGCGTACGAGCACAAGCTACTTAACAACAATTACAACAAGTAATAACAGACCAGCGCTCACCGGTAATTGTGCACAATGTGGAACATAGATATTTAGATTTATTTCAATGAAATCAGGTGATTATTTAAACAACACAACGAGGAGGTGATATTGCAGCAAAATTGACAAACCTCCCGGGGACTCCATGGGTTACATACCCATGAAAAACATCTTCCAGGATATAATAACTGCGGCGAGGTGAACATCCTATAAATGAAATTGATCGAGCTTGTCATGCTCATGATCTGTCTTATAACAGTAACAATCCGCAGCATAGACACATCGCGGATGTGAAATTGATTCACGCGTTAAATTATATTACGAATAATTCTATCACGAATAAATCATTCAAGGAATCATTAGCTAACTGGTTACTAAGATCTGCGATGACGGGTAAGCTAGTGCTAGGTGCCAGTAATTAATCAGCTGAATAATATTATTATGAAATCTATTTATTATTCCCCAAAATGGTAAATCAGCAATTAATAAACTCGCCAAAGCAGCCAAAGTCAACGAAGTTACTACAGAAGATTGGTTATCAAGACAGGCAATATGGCAGATTTATCTACTACCGTCTGCTGTCATCGTTACAAATAAAGTTCATCAGGCGTATATTTTAATTTTCCCACATGATACTGTCAAAATATGGACTTACAAGTACACGCTAACTGTAGTTGATGTTGCGAGTAGATACAAAGACGCTGAGCCATTATTGACAAAGGTAACATCAGAAGTAGCTGCTGAGTTTGAACGAATTAATCGACAAAGACCTTAGTAATGGCCAAATCTATTACAGGTTGATCGTGGCAAGGAATTTTAAGGTGCGGTGTTATCATTAATGAAGCAACATAATGTCACCATCAGACGAAGACATACTGCAATACACCGCGATCAGGCAAGTGTTGAACGATTGAATCGGACACTTGCTGAGCGGTTATTTGGATATCAATACGCGAAGGAATTTATTCAAGATAGGATATTTCTTGAATGGGTTGTAAGATTACCAAGTGTGATAGATGCATTAAATAATGAAATTACTGTAACAATTAACATGGAAAGCTAATAACGTGATAACAAAAAATATATATCCGCACGAAGTGATCTTTCAGAGCAAAACATACTTGGTAATGTGTATGAACGAGGTGAACTTGAAGGTGGTAAAAAAAGAGCTACCGATTCTTTTTGGAGTGTTACATCACACAAAATATCTAACATAACAAGATCCACTGGTAGACCCGCGATCTATATATTAGATTCAACTGCACCTCAGCGTGGATTACAGGTGAACAGTTGCAGGTAATACCCGAGGATACACAATTACCACCGCTATCACTTAACTAGCACCTCTGCGTCTATTATATTAAGGAAAGGTCAGCATAACATTTTCTCGTATATGCCCACGACTGCTATTTTTTCTGTCTGCGATAAATATGCGTGCATTATAGTATTTAGATCAACACCATATAATTACACAATTACAACTCGCACAGTTATTTTTCTGCTATTGTTTCAGCGTCATTATAAATTCAGCATCGATATCAAATTCTCTATTATGTGTGTATCGATTTGTTTATAACCAGCGAGGTTTTTATTCTTATTATATCATCGCTGACAATTTCATTGTTGATGTTGTTATTAAAATTTAAAATGACTCTACAAAGTTGATTTATTCTTGTAACTCGTGACACTGTGAGATACACTACATTCTATGATCCAAACAACTGTATCAGAGATGGTTAACCCCTGAGATGAGTGTATCGTCATTGCGTATCCAAGCGTCCAGAGAGATTTGTCAGCGCGCAGTTCATCAACGACAACATCAATATCGACCAGAACAATATAATTTAAAACGAGATTCTGTTTCTCAGTCTGTCCAGGAATATGAACTTTGATATTCTATCTTCGTGTATCAGCTGCTCTATAACATAACAGTACAGGCAGCGTTGGGAATTTTTCTTTATGTAACTGAAACAATCGCTGTTGACGTGTGACTCTAACTATCGTTCTACTTGACACTATCAAATTGTTTGGTCTCCACGCTTCTCAAAAGTCATTTATAATCGTATCTTATGCTATTGTACGTGCTATTTTACATTGGATTATATCTAACTGTAACCTGATTAATTTTGTGAACTCGCTTTAATCTGGATCGAGTGCTATATGATCAGTATTTATTTCTTCGTAATAATCTACAACATTCTTCAATCAATCATGCGGAGACAATGCAACAAATGGTGGTGGTTGACCATGATCGCCACACATTATAACAGCTGTATGTTTCATTAACAATCAATCAAGCAATGTTTTAATATATTCAGTGACACCGTGCATGTCTCATCCCAAATAATGTTCTTTGGAATATATTTCACTCCCATTAGATCAGGAGTCCATGCATCACCCTTATACCGAAAAGAAACTGTGACAAATGCAGGAATTAACACCTCTCTATTTCATTTCTCTGGCGAGTCTGTGTGTAGGTGTTAGCACAATCATGTCTGACTTAATTCGAAATAATTCGATCACTCGTGTTTCTATTTCGACAACCGCCTGGTCCGTTCTAGTAAACGGTTTTATATCTACATATTGTATCAGATAACGGAATTGCACTCGATAATTCCGATATTTGATTATTTTTCAGGTAATTATCTTCAACCGTAACATCCGCTGATTCAGTATAATTATGTAACATTTGCTGTTTTATTCACCATGATCCCCAACGCGAATCAGATTTGGTAAAACGAGCAACTGCTTCTATATACTTTGCATCTTTATAAAATGAATCTGGCGACTCTGACTTCGGTGCGACGAAATCTATTTATCATCGATAGCCGGTTTATAGAAACATAAGCGAACATAGATGATCTTATATGTATATATTGAGGAGATTCGCCATAGATGTACCAAACAATAGTTCCTAACTTTGTTCCGTCCGACAAGCTTTTCCACGATTGACAAATATATCTCTAGCTGTTGCATCTACCATTATCGTATTCAGTGTCATCTAGAATTAATCCCGCCTAAAGTCGTTTGTGGTCACATGCTTCGCATTGGGTGAATTTACAGAGATCTTTAGCGTTTTTATCATTGATCTCAAATCTGTATTCAAACATATCCTTGGATCGTTTAACAATATAGTCCTCGGTAAGATCAGGATACTATTCCTTGTAATCGTCAATAAAACTATCAAGACTCTCATCATCAGATTGTGGTAACCAAACCTCAGTTTGTTTTTATATGATGTAATTGCCTCACCGACAATCAGCGATATCAGTATTTTACAATCAATCATATACCGTAATAACACCACTGGTGCCCTGTATTTTTCAGATAAATGTCTACCAACTCAAACATAACAGCACGGATGGAGTCCTTTAGCGAATTCGATTGATACCACACGAGTGAACCCGGTTAGGTCAAAGTCTGGTAGTGGTCCATTAATCGCAACTCGTGTCATCTCGGGTGTGGGATGTCCGAATCGTTTAAAATACCCAGCACACTCTCCATAACCGAGGAAACGTCCAGGATAACGCACAATCATAGCAACCGAAATAACATTTTTACAATTATATTCCAGAATCCGCCGTGTCCGTATGTGACACAACTAGCTTAAACATCTGAGAAAAATTCAAATCGTGTTGGTTTCCACAGATTTCTCTGTCTGGCGAAATAAGTTGCAACTGACGGGATTGTAAAACAGTTTGTTAGTAATTGCTCTGTATTATCCTTTGAAAATTTCTCAGCGAGTTTACTCATCGTGCCGTAAAGAGATTCCTATATTTCACCGATAGGTCTTACAAATTGATCAAATTTACCTTCTACATCTTCAAAACTCTGAAATAATCACAGGATCGTTTTTACTGA
The DNA here is from genome assembly GCA_030141615.1 of Unio pictorum. Taxonomy (NCBI): domain Eukaryota; kingdom Metazoa; phylum Mollusca; class Bivalvia; order Unionida; family Unionidae; genus Unio; species Unio pictorum. The sequence continues at coordinate 9,201,330 of JARLTB010000074.1, forward strand.
ACTCGTAAATAAAATAAAACATGTTTCGCCTAGAATTCTCCGTGTAGTATCTCACAATTATATCTTGTGGTAATATTGTTACTGCGTTAGTCCACGCGTGTGAATTATGGTCAATGATATTTATTGGAGCTTTGTTATTTTATATTTCTATTCCTATAATTCTTCCCTGTTATCATTGCTATAATTATTGGGAAATTTAATGTTTTCTAGCTCAGCTACATATTTTATTTTAGCACCAGTATCCTAGACTGATAAAGGCCATTTGTTTATCTTGATACGTCTTAGCTCTGTTAGATTTTTTCACGCATCGAATTTTTAAATGCTCTGTTACTCGCTCAGCGACACAGTTCAATGCTGAAAATTTCATAGGTTTAAGATTCGCAACACTTGGCTTTTCATTTATCGGGTAAATTCCATAAATAACCGCGCTCACAGGATAAGTTCGCTCATAATACGGTGTGTCAATCCCTGTCAATGCTCCTGGCTTGGAACTTTTTTTTATTAGCGACGACATGGTCGTATTTATCACATTTTATCCAATTTCCTGTTTATGCTAGTATAATAAATTTCACGCTGATAAATACTTTCTATGTTTTGAGATACTTGATTATACTCGCTGCTCGTTTATCGTTCATGGTGGCATGAACACTATCACTAATTCGAAATGTTGACCATGAGTGAGATTCGCCATCGCTTCTTAATTCATTTTTGGCATCACAGATTTAATTAATAACAGTTTTAATCTCCGCTAGACATATCATTGGTGTGTCTACCGAGACTCTATCGACATTAAATCTTTTGGTTTTCCAGGGCTTGATTATGGACAATTTCTCGAACTCATTCATACTATAATTAAGACAAGTATTTAAATAAACGAGATTTATTAAAATGAAAACCTGTAAGTGGTTGATGATAGGACGATTAGATATGTAACCCCTTGTAACAAATCGTGCAGAAATCAATTCTGCGGATATCATTCACAAAGTGTGCAGCGGGTGAGGATAGATCCGAAACCTTGTATAACAGGCGATGATGGAGTACAAAAAAACACAATTGTGTCTCCATTGTGGTGGTAAGAGATACAGAGAAATTAAACGGTATTATGATAAAAGAAATAACGATGTTGACAGTGTCAGCGATTAAGTCATAAGAACCAAAGAAAGCTATATCACTAGATTCTCAAAAAATAATAGTTAAAACAAAAAATCATGCTGCCGGCAAGTATTTTGATATTTGTATACCCTCGATTCAATATGTCGCAGAAAATGTATATAAATCAGCTTTTCTGAAAAAAAAGGACAGAAAAGTCTGTTTAAATATATATGAATACAGTTATTTATTCCTATTTTTTGTTAAAGTGATCACTATATTATGAGAGATAACTCTAACAGGAAGGTGTATAATCCTAAAGGGAAATTAATTGAGTTGTCTCCTTTTTGTAAGGGAAATAACTATATAATCATATAAGGGAAATAATCGAGTACCGTCCAGGTCAGTGTTTTAAATAAATATTTTTTCTGTATCCCTGACAGCGTCAAGGAAATAAATATTTACAGCAACAATATCCTTTTTCTGCATATGTAAGATTTATTGCTTCATTTAGATTTTGTCAGTAATAATAATTAAGTAAACGAAAATATCCGAAACACATACCCAATACATGTTTGTGCCGTCCTGTATATCAGTGAATAATAAGTGTAGTGATGTGCACATGTATACCTGAGGGGGGGAGTTAAATCTTTTCCCCAAGGGAAATTAAATGTTTAGCTACATGCTAAATATAAAAGTTGTCCAAATGTCCCTTCGTGGACGGTGATAACTATAAAAATACAACTTGCTTGCATATAACAAATAACTAACTAGTTGAGGCTATTGTTCCAGGGATTCATAAGAGAAATGTGATAACAATTTCGTTTCGCACAACAACTACCAGATTTAATAGTTACGATACGTCATCGTTAATGACTTTTTTTTCAAATTCTCGCGTGATAGTTTTCTTTTGTCTAAGGAAAGACCTTCCGTAAAGATCATTATACCTTTAAGATCTCTTTAAAATGTTATTAATCGTGTACGACTTTATGGGGTGGATTAGTCGACGTTGATACAGCATCAATTACAGAAATTACTTCTCTGCCGCATATTAGTGGGTCAGTTATTGTGTTTGTTGGTAGCGTTGGGTACCAAACCTTCACGCTGCGAGGAATGTTTAATCAATTAATATAGTACATACATTAATTCGGTTTTGCCATCCCGTCTGAATCAAAAAAAGAACTCCACGTGGGTCAATCGCGCGTATGCGAGATTAATCGAGATTAATAATACCCGTTTCAATGTTCTTTGGTGTGGAAGGCAACTGGTCTTGTATAAAAAAAACACCTCTGAAGTTTTTAATTCTTAACTTTTTTGCCGCATTCATTAAATCAAACTTTGACAGCGGCTTTAAGAGTAAATACTTCCTCAGACCGCTTCCATAGCGACTGCCTGGTAGCCTTAGACCACTTCCTTTTTTGTATATCCTTTCCCCGTTGCTTTCTGTAGTGCTATTCATGCCGCTGTTCCAATTGCTTGTAACGCCGCAGCGACTGCAGAGGCGGCCGTGGAAATAAAAGCTGCTGTATCTGCGAGAAGTGGAAATATACCACCTGATTTAATTGTATCTTTGATCGCGCCCGCAGAGAGAGTAACTTGAACACCTTTTTATCTTTTTTTTTTTGCATCATTGTGTTGCTTAATCTGACGCGTTGTCAGAGTTAGTTTTTTTCTGACCACCGGTGATCTGATCGTGTTTTAGCGTTAATGTAGTTATACATTTTATAGCTCAATCCGACTGCAACATTTTAATCTGACCAGGAGTCAAAGTAACACTAACGTGACTATATCACATTTATAATAATACGAGTGATCTAATTATGTTACATATTTTCCACTGGTGCATCAACTATCCTCTTTAATCCACCAACAGCCTCGAATAACGTCAATTTGTCACTTAGTGTAACAGTTATTGCTATTTAATAACCGAAAAAAGTAGGCGGACCTGCCGCGACAACAAGAGGTTGTGTTACACGAGCTTGGGAGTGTATGTCAACGACACTCTGTCTGGTTAAATCAACATGTTCCAGTGAAAAGTAATAAATCGGATATAAGTTTCTAAAGTCTAATTGTGAGATTTGCAGCCCGATATCTACATTCAGATCACGTTCCATAAATATCAGCAAACGATGATATACATGTGCTATTTAATTGTGGTCGTAATTAGGTAAAATATCCACAGATGGTTCTTGTTGACCGTTTATTTGTAATGAGACAACGATAACAACCAGTTGGTAAAATATCATATGGCTGCGCGTTTGTGAGTTTAATCGAGTATAATCCTGTAACGCATTAAATATATATCGAGGCGCAGAAACACCTGTTGTGATGCTATATGCAATGAAAATATACCATCAATCGTACTCTGAATACTAGCTGTCGTTGATGTTAGGAATGAAAACAATGATTTACTACCTTTATCCATAAATGATAGTAATTGTTGATCTACGACGATCGATAGACTCATTGTTGCCATCCACAATGAGAGTTTTGTTTTCTTTACCAGAATCAAGAGTATCATCTCGCCAGCTTGCATCATTATCATCACCATTTCTTATGAAGAATACTGTGTGTTTAGCTCCAAAGATAATTTTTCTTACGTTTCTACAAAATCCAAATATGTGAGACAGTGGAATTGCACATAAAAAAAATCTACTCGGTCCTTGCAATATTAATACGTAATGCAAACAATAGGTTGTAATTAGGAGTAACATATACGACATCAAAAGTGTCACCTGGTCTGGTATATCCAGGTGGTGCTGGATCAACTGCAGATGCTCATGTTGCCTTTACTTTAACATACTGAGCATATTCAGCGTCATTAGTAATATCTTTTGTAAACATCATAGATGGACCAGCTGATCTTGTATAATCATCAGAATATCTTGCTAAACCTAATATTGTTGTGGCGACATTGAAATCCTTTTGAATAGATAAAATCTTACTCCGACCAATCACATATGTAGCACTACTAAAAGCTCCATAACCCCATTGTGAATAAAACCAAAACGTGTATTTAATTGATATGGTGTATCAGCTGCAACATTTGTTACAACTTCCCCTTCTACTTCAATAAATGCTTTATCCAGTAGAAAGTCTTTACTTGTATCTTGAACATGAAGTACAATTCTCCCTCGTTCATTTGGCTGTACTGCATTATAAAAATAAGAGTGATAATTGTGTACAAATTCATCTTTGAGCACCGGCGCGTCTGTATCATATGCTTGGTCTGGTGACGATTTTAACATGTTATTATTTATTTCTTGATCTAAATCGCGATCTCAAACCGCTTCCTGCTATTAAATTTGCGGTAATATCTCTTTGTAATTCTTCAGATTCTTGATTTAACAACGCTGCTAGTTTTTGGTCCGCGGCTTGGTTTTTTTTATTTTACTGACATTCACGTGGATACTTTTCGTCGAAAACGCCTTACTGGCAATATTACTAATAGAACCAGGACCTTTTTCAAGACAATGAACTATCAACGAAGCGGAACGATAATGATGCTGATATAAAAGAGTAAGAAAATTGTCGTAAAATACAGTTTACTCGATACAGCAGGGATATTTCATCTAGACACCACTGTTCAAGATACTGCAACGGTCCGGGGTATATATAGATTAACGGCAATTTCACTGTGACAGTTTAATGAATTATCTAGTATATCTACTCGTGTTAATAATGTAAGTGCAATACTAGAAAATGTATCCACTGAAACATTTAGACTAATTCCCATTGAAGTAATTTAGCATCAGCGACACTCACATGTTATGCAGAATTTGTAATTAATTTAAGCTCATAGAATAATGTATAATGAACGTGCAACAGTATAGATACAATCAAGTGCATGAATTACAAACTAAACAAAAAAATCTCATTTAAATGTATACGGTAAAAAAAAAATAGCACAGGTGTGTAGTCGTTGTTAATATAATTGTATAATTAGTTTCAGCTGTTATTGCTGGAACTGGTTTATTGCTATCAACCATAACACCTTTAGTGATTGCTCAAGCAGTTGTCACCATTTGTGTTTCAGCGGCAGCAACAATTACTGGTCTTCTTAATATAATTGAAAAATATATACATGCTGCTAGAATAAACTACATGAGTATATAATTAAGTTACATACCGTGACTACTGCATATTCCCAACTATCCTCGCTGATAGAGGAAATGGTAGTGGTAGGTATATTTAAAGGTTGATTCCTTTACCGATGATTGTAATAACTATAATTAAATTCACAACCAACAACGAAACATTTTAAGTCAGCTTTTTACGAAGTATTTTTTTGATTGTCATTTCCATGAGATATTATTATCGAACAAATATAAATATTAAATCAATTACAATTTGATATTAAACAAATTCATCGAACAGTCATACAAATGGTAATTACTTCGGATAAGACAAATAAATACAAATTCTTAGAAAATACTCGATTAAAGAAGCTGATCTGCCAAATTATAAGTACGCCCTGTATAACTCAGACGAACTAAAAAAAAATCTACTATTAATATTATCAACAAAAACGTTTCTAGAATACTCACCGCATGGAGAAAAAGAATACCAGTGGCAACTATTCTCAAATATAACAATGATCCGGCCGTGGGAGACATATATCACTGGGAATAGTAAATATAACATCAACAATCGTAGTCAATCTTTTATGTGATGGAATTGATGGGAGTTATCAGACAAACACAAATCTATCAAATCAGGTACAGCACAGATATATTCTGTATATTTCCGCCTGAGGTATCCCCTGGACGTTTGATTTTACAAGAAACCTTTAGTTCGGTATATCTCAGATGCTTTAATTCATTACTGACAAGAAAAAATATCAAACTTACGGACCAGATTGGGAAGTTAATTTATTTATCCGGAGAAAGTATACAACTGAATCTTTACATAAAATCTTAGAGACATTCGGAAAAGTCACTGACCGTATAATTTTGTTTCTGTTTTTCGTGATTTTACAATCATTTACAATATCAGAATTTACAAATTGGATAATTTTCGTGAATTTTATTACTATTTACCCTATGAGAATTTACAAATCGGTTGATGTTCACGATTTTTACTAGTAAACACTCCATCTAAATGTGTAATTCATGAGGAATAATAATATCATTATATACATTTCTGATATGAATTTTGCATTGACTGAAAATAATAGTCTCGCGCTGACAAAAAAAAGTATTTATGAGATTCTTGCGCTGACAAAGAAACACAGACCTATGCCTATTTTCACTTTTAATGCCTCGGAACGGCTACATCTCTCACTTTCAGTAATCATTTTAATTGTCTACTGATTATGTATTGATAGTTATTCTTTCGTATTCTCTTGATAGTTATAAACTAATTTTTGTTTTACTGCGTTAAAAAGAGGTACCATCACCTTTAGTTCTATATCATCCGCTAATGAAGCAAAGAAGGTTTGTTTAATTTTCTTAATATATTTATATTCAGATAGCAGAGTATATCTTACCCCCGATTTAAGCTTTTGTAAGTATTCGAAATCTGAAAGAACTTCTTATGACCCAACATTCATTGCATGCTGTATGGGGCATCTTTCGATAGGATCAGTCATATAAAGCCTTTCTAATGGCTCTACATTCTTTTCTTCTTTTTTGATTATTGTATGGGGCATGTTTTATAAAAGATCCGTCATTCAGGTCTATCTTAAGACCCGACATTCTTTGAGTGCTGTATGAGGCATCATTTGAAAAGGTCCGTAATACAAGGTCTATCTTATGACTCTACAATCTTTGAATGGTGTATTGTGCATCCTTTGTCACTAGAGATTTTGAGAGCTCATCATGCTACGGTTTATTCGATGGACATAAAAGACAGCACAGACGACAAAGACGCTACGTACATACAGACGGTGCCCTCTCGACTTTCAACACAAAACACGCACTCTCCCCCAAAATCAACTCGGGAGACTGCACCCACATACCCACGACGTAGTGACATGGTAGAAGAGTGTGGTATATGTTGAATTGCAAAGATTAGGCTAGAGGGCCAATAGTAAAACTGGCTATATGCTGTATACATTAACTAATAGTTGGAAATCAAGAAGAAAGTTTTGTGATTCGTATAATTTCATTTACTTAATTATTATTGGCGACAAAATCTAAATGAAGCAGAAAACCTGACAGATGCAGACAAAGAAAAAAATTGCTTATGCAGAAACAATTAGATCATTTTTTCATTAATAAATAAAGTATTTTAGATTTAACACTACCTAACATAATTAGCAGCAGAGAGGGCGAACCCTACAAGTGTTTAGAGGTGTCTATTTGGTAAACTATGGTCTCCTACAAAATTGAAAAAATAACGGCAATCCCCCCCCCCCGAAAAAAAAAAAGTTTGTAACTAACCGAGAGTCTATCTCCTATAGTATCTCTTGGGGATTTACTAGCTGGTGTCTTGGTATTTTTCTAAATGTACGGACTTGATTGCTTATTCGAAGTCGCCCTCTGCTGCTTTAGTCATTTATATTTCTATAATATAAATAATTAAAGACGTATTAAAAAAATAATTAGTATATGATTAACCTACATAAGTGTCAGTGACTGAAGAAAGGTAGTGCTGAAAACTGAAATAAATCATGTTACCGAAAATACTGCGGTCTTCATGCGCTTATGACGCTAAAAAAGAACTATAATGGTAAATCCCCCAGCCTTGGTTGTGGTATTGGTATTTATGGAAAATATAATTATGTGAAGTTTGTGGAGTAAATAGATATCGAGCTATTTTAGCTTATTATGAAAAGCATGAAAAGATAAACCTCCTACAATCGAGGAATACCTAGCATATCAACATCCCGATCTCCTACATTAATACAAATTGCTTTAATTGTATCTTCTGGCTTAGTAAAATGCATCATTTCTCGGCATATATCATATGCTATTGAACGTAAATTCGCATCTTGCTCGACATAAACAGGAGTAAAAGATGTTTTATTTTAGTTTCTTCCAAATCGGTATATATTACGTATCTAACTTTCATTAAAACCTCTTTCTTCGTTCAAACAGTCCTGGCATTATTTGTTTAATCATTAGATCTGAGAAAATAATGTGATCAAAGATTAATCTCTAAAATGGATAAAATACAAATCGAGTAAACCATCTGTAAGCCTCCTCGGAAATTAATACAGGGTTAAGTACGTATACATCATTTTTGATTGTTTTGACTAGTATTACCCGCTTAGCTAAATCAATTACTTCAGCATGAGCTTGTGGGTAAACGTCTGGTTCAAAACCTCCAAGTCTTATATGCTTAAGAACAAGTGAAGTAATTTGTATTTGAGTAAATGGGGTTCCTTCGGGTGAGTGTATTATATTTATTATATCAGTCGAGTTCATTATTTATATTATGTCTATAATTAATTACTATGTAGTAATACAGTGTAAGTACGGGGATATCTTTAATGCAAGCAAACTGGTCCAGCTTTTGTTTCACATTTAGGTATCGGAAAATGGTTATTTCTATAAATTAAATCATATCATATAACACAAAATGGTAGGATAATCATTATCAACTAGATTGGCACTAGAAAAATTAGCAGCAATTAAGAAATTATACCCGTCTATGATTCTGTCGAACAAAACTTACATCAACGACAAAAATCTCAAATTTATTTTATAGACGGCACAGAACAATAATTCAAACCTATTGCAACAACTACTAAAGAGATTTAATATGGAAAAGAAGGAGAAGAAGTAAAATAAGTAGTTCTTCCCGAGCTTAAAAAAATCACAAAGAGAACTGGAGAAACATCTAGAATTTTACAAAATATTTCTGGTGTAATACTTCAACCGGCAAGACCTCAATCTGGTCTGAAATACACCGATGAAGAATTACGTAATAACTTTACTGAGCATACTTTAACAGTAATCCATAAAAGTGATCTAAAAGAACTTCCACCTCTTGTTGTTACGACTTATGAAAATAAAAATAAAATGTTGAAAATCGAACATACAAAAATATTAAAAGTGAACAACGCTGAGCTGTTGTACCGTTTAAAATTAAAACTAAAAAAAGATCGACTCGAGAGCAAAAGTGCATCTTATATAGCATATCTCAAGTTGGTAGGTACAGTATATTGTCAATGTGAAGAACAAAAATAGCAAGAAATAGAAAAACAAAAATAGCGAAAGGAAGAACTAAAACAGTGAAAACATCAAAGGAAAAGACAAAAATCTTCAAAACAATAACCTGCAGAAGAATCTCACGATGCGCCTGGTTATAGTAGTGGTGAAGGATTTTCTCAAGGAAATGGTCTTGTTGCCTGTCCCAATAATATTCTCTCTGATATAACACGATTAGAAGTTATTATAGGAGCAGCACGAGCTGGAAATAACTCACCGGAAATAATAAATGAAGCCGCTACTATTTGTCGACAATTATTTCAAGGTGGAACCATGGATATCGGCGTATATCGGGAATTTATCGATTAACTCATTGATGGATATCACAGGGATTAGATATAACGATAATACATAAGATGATTATACACTATCACCATTATAAACCAACCATAATCAGAGTAGTAAATTCGCGATTACCCGTTTTCATAACGATTTATGAAGATGGTCTTGGTAATGTTATTCAAGGGTTATTTGCAGGAATGGCTCCCAAACTAGCGACAATCGCAAAACAATTATCGATGAAAGCTATTAATGTTATCGGTGAAAACGCTCCTGGTGCTATTGGTACTATTTCCGGTAGTTCGTCTTCCACCGCAAAGGAAAGACTATCGCGAATAATATGACGAAAACTGCAGCCAGTAAAATTTCCATGCACGCCTCTGATAAAAAACTAGCAGCCTTGATAAATCAAGGTTCTGAGCAATTACAAAGAAATATTCCTGCAAATCTAAGAGCGGGAAATTTGTTGAGATAGCGATTTAGATCAAGAAATATATAATAAAATGTTCAAGCATTCGCCTCACCCAGCATTTGATATAGACGCACGGGTTCTCATAGATGAATCTGCACGCGATTATCGGTTTTATTCTTATAACGCAAAACACCAAAATAGTAGATAAAGAATTGAACTTCAAGTTCAGGATACAAGTTGAAGCATTTATTGAAGTAGAACATGTAAAGATGGACTATACACTATATGCAGCGAATGCGTCGATTGGTTTTGTCAATAGCGGTATTATGGCATTATTTAGTGGAGCTAGATATACGATTGTGCGAGTTGATTTTGTTAAAAACGGTATTTTGGCGTCGTTTAATAGCACTAAATAAATTATTGATGGATGAGAGATTGAATCTTTTCAGCATGATGTCGACGTCGCCACAACAATAGTTTGTTTAGCGAGATATTATGATTATTACACAATATCAGCAGGTCCATCAATGATGTTTGCAAAGGATATTACTGATAGCGCTGATAATGTTCAGTGTGTTAAAGTAAAGACAGCACGAGATACTACAATTGTTGGACAACCTGCTGGATATGTGATACTTGGTGAAATTGATATTATCAAAGATGTTACTGCTACTTACAACCTTAGGTTTGCAACACGCATATATACCAAGCTTACCATGATACTGAATAGTAGAGGTCATCGGTCATGTTTCCAATGATCTGACAACGAAACAACAATCGTGGATTTTTAAATATTGGCCAATCTATTGTATTTACATCGGCGACGAAAAACAACGGTTGTACCTTATGGGAGACCGGCGAGAGGTCAGATTGGTCTAAAGAAAAACAAATCATGGATTGGTTAATAAATTTGAATGTTTGAATGTCTGGACTAGACAAATAACTACAGATTCTATCTTACATGCTTGAACTTAGTCATTTTATGGAATTGTCTGTAACGTCGGTTAACAATTAAACGAACTTTACGCCGATTTCAATATCAGGTAATCCTATTTTGGGACTTGCATATATAAGCAAAATGTTGAACAAGATGGTGAAATTCAAACGAACGTAACTTGCAACAGTGGAAGGCAATGTACTTCATAAAGGTTTGATTTCATCTGAAAATGAAAGTATATTAGTTTTATGATATCATTTATTTCTAATTAGCGGTATTGAGATCGCACCAGTAGCCTAGTGTTTAGATCATCTGCCTCTGATGCTGTAGGTTGTGGGTTCGATCCCCAGCCAAGTCATACCAAAGACTTACAAAAATAGTACTACCTAGTGTCTTGCACGGCCATAAGCAATAAGAGATTAGTGTTAAGACTCGTCGGCCTGGGGTAAGTGATTTTGTTTTCTTCTTCGTCGAACATTATGACGAAAGATTTGATTCTGCCATGTAACCAATCCCTTGGTGCAATGGTAGTGTGTTGACCTATTACAAAAAGCAATGATAACCAATTGCAAATGTCACTGAAAAAATAGTTGTTTTTCTTTTTACATGTGTGCTTTCTTGCCTTAAATTATAAAAGACAATTAAGTTGCTAATATTTTCCACTCTGATATACATAGCATAACATAACAGGCGAACAGCTGAAATTATCTATATGTTATACACTCTAGCTAACCAGTTCGTTTAAAAGCTAAAATAAGGAGACAAGTTGCTTGCTTTGCGTGAATAATGTTCGATTCCACATCGTGCTTGAAACACTTTACCACCCGTGAAAATACTCAATATTTCACCTACTCGATAAATTATTTCCTTTATTCACTCGATAAATGCAAATATTCTCTAATCATTCTAGCATTTTACCATACATTACCACTCCCCATATAAAGTTGCAAAATATGAACATAAGAGCAAATATCTAAAATAATAGTGATCCTGACTTCTCACGCTGTTGTTAATTCAATATGCTATTACGAGAAGAAAAATATAACATCTAAGCAACAACTTTAAAACAATGTTCAAATACCGACGCAATAATTACATATGCACGTGTTATGTATCAAAATTAACAGTCAAATATGCAACTATAATTTACCTTGCGGCATACTCTAAGCTCCATTGACTTAAGCATATGTCATACATTGTAGAGTACGTACATGATAGAAAGCAGGTGGAGAATGGGTTATATTCTTTCACAACACATCAAGTGTCTCCAAGAGAAAAATATAACTTAACATGTGAGTGTTCTAAGATACTTACAGAAACAGTAGGCTATGTCAAAGAGGTAGAAATAATAATAATTATCATACAAATATAATGCCGATAGGTTGTAGAGCATATGTGTTCCGCAGTAGATTACTTCAATTTCAATCGTGAAAGGGCATTCACTCCAACTAGTAACTATGCAAGGTGTGCGAGTAACTTTTCCTTCACTGGTCTCTGGTATTGTACCTTTGTTCAACGAAAGAAAAACAAGAAGTCAAGTGTTATCATTTCATCTGATATTAATATTTTTCAAGTGTTCTATTTTGTTGGCATATGTACTCAATAAGCAGTTCATTTTTTGTTAATAGTTTATATCTTATTTCCAGACAAACGTTTTACCAATATATATATATATATATATATATATATATATATATATATATATATATATATATATATATATATATATATATATATATATATATATATATATATATATATATATATATATATTGTCCTATTTTGTTTAAAGTTGTTTATTCCTATAATAATATCTTGTAATGATTTGTTTCGAGTAATTGTAACACAAAAAAATATAAGTCGAACTAATTTCACGAAGCATTGAGTATTAAACTCATACCGACAGAAGAAGAAAAAAAGAAATTAAGTCGACAAAATATATATTACCGACGTCCTCAACAAACTTCCCATTAGAATAATCTTTAAAAATTAATTTTGCCTCCTTCAAATATTTTGACAAGATGGTAGATATGGATAACACCGATTGTTTCTTTCGAACATTGTAAAAATAAAATCTATAAACAATGTATTGGAATTTTAAAAAAACAAACTAACAAGTGTTTGCTGCATTTTCAATATTATCGTTGAAATGACTGATTTACACCACTATCTTTGACTCTCATTTGACAAGGAATGCGGCAACCTTGTCAACTTCTATATACGTGATACGTTTGTTATTGACAAAAATACAGTTAAACAAAACGTCACATTAAATTTAGGAGTTCACCAGCATTTTAATTTCTGAATAGCATTTATATCAATGTGAACTTCAAAAATCTTAACTTGAAATTACTGACCATTCATCCAGATTGGAAAATCGGTTCCGCATGAATTGTAAATATTTAGCTTACTAGGGTCCGTAGGCATGTTTCTGCTGCCGACGTTACACCATCCACTAACTAGGTAACGATAATTTACCCAGGTCCCGGTATATTGAGCTGAGTGATTGGTGGCTCTTTCTTCCAACATGTTCAGTGTCGTGTAGTTTAAATTGCAGCTTTATCCTGTTGAGAGTGATTCTATACAATTATATTATTCATATATATATATATATTTGAGTATTCCTGTTTTAGACTTTCTTGAATAAAAGGGCTCTAAACAGATCATGTGCATTGTAAAGGTCTTCTATTTGATATATAATATGCAATAATATAATATGGTATCAGTTTATGTCACAAGTCCAAAGAATATAGCATTCCGAATAAATTGATACGGATCAAAAAGTATAACATCCAGTATATTGATTAAAATTAGAAACAAAAGTAGAGCAATTACGATTTGCTACTTTTACACTTTTAAAATACATACAAACATACATACATAGCAAATATATATATATATATATATATATATATATATATATATATATATATATATATATATATATATATATAATTCTGAATAACACTGCTTTTTATTCGTATTTATAAATATTCGTTATTATTATCAAGCATTCTCATGTATTATCCAGGGTTTAGACTTTTCGTTGTGATTGGTGTGCATTTATATTTCTCAATAATACCTTTGATTATTGTCTTATGAATCCAGTATGACAGTGTACAGATGAAAACAAATTACAAAGTCGAGATATGGGTTTTTCTGCTAAGCACGGTCTCTGTAACATCATTTGTTAATTGGTCTTCCTTTTTCCTTTTGGTGTTTTTTGTATGGTCCAAATGTTATCTGTGCCGTTAACCTGCGATCCAGGTTCAAATTTCCGTAGTGTACGAGATACAAATTATCTAATCAGTATGGTAATGATATTTATTAGGAATTGTTCTCTATACAAACAACAAATAATTGCAATGGCTGAATATACCCTCAACCCCTCACAAGTGCCCTGTGGCTATTTAAGAAATCTTTAACTAGTTAAAGAGTTCATTATATTTTATTTTAATTGGAGGATAGACGGAGGAAAATTAGCACAAGGATAGCAGATAATAGATTTTTCTAAACCTTTAACGATTGTTAGTAGACGCTAAACCAATCAATTTATTAGACTGCCAATTTTTTTTTCTTTTTTCTTTTTTCAGATAAGGATATTTTTGGATTGTGTTTATATTCTAGAGTAAAAGTTAGGTTTCTTTTGTCCTTAAAAATTTCATATATTAAAGGTTTACCACTAGAGCATAATTGTTTACCTGCTGCGTTCAATGTAAATAGAATGGTGCGCTAGAAAAAATTGGATTGTATTTCGCACCTTGTTCGAAGACAAAATTAGTAGAACATTTCATCCCCCTCCCACGAAGAAAGACAGTATACACGACAACAGTTTTTTTTTTAAAAATTATTTTCATGCGTACGTAATCGGGAGGATTGGGGGTCGTATGAATCATATAAAGCAACGGTTGTAAAGCAAACTGTAAGTGATAAAAGGAAATAGTTTATTTAGTTCATGATATCTGTGTCTGTAGCTCGATGAATTTTTACGTAAGCACAAACGCATCTCGAAATGTCGATAGAATTACCAAAATCGTCTCGCGCACAAAGTTTTGATCCCGTTAGTATCGAGCAAAACATTTGATGCTTGCTAGAAATGAGTGGCCTGTACTCATGCCTGTTTCCACTTTGGTACTGAAGTTATGGAACAGTCCAGTTTTGATTGAGACTCAAGTTCTAAAGAGGTAAAGCAAGCATAACACAATTCAAAGGAATAACTTTTTATTCATTCTTATCAATCATTCTGAATATCTTTCATTTTTCGTTAAACTTTTCGCTAGTGTTCTCAAATTCATTTATCTAAGCAATCCATTTTTTTTTTTTTATCTAAGCAATCCATTTTATTTTTTTATTTGCTGATCTTTAAACTAGCTGCTATTCAGCTATACTCTTTTTTTGTTGATATTCCCATGACACAGCAAGTTTAATGTTAAACCCACAAAACATAAATAAGCAGACGAAGGCAAATGAAATCTGCATTGTAAATTGGTTGTGCTCTCATTCTCTCTTTTATATATCTCTAAATCGTGTCTCTTAGTACGACCATCCATCTTACTTGGAGTAATTTGTCTTTGTTCACTGATGTAGAACGACAAAGTAGGAACACTTTATTTAATCACTAAAGAACTTAATATATAGGTATTGAGGTGTTCTGATTGATTAATGATTATTGACGAATCAGTATGGTCTCAACGTGCGTGTATTTCATTTGCAACTTTTAAACTTCCTTATTGTAGAGAACATGTATATCATCATTAGTATTCTTATCTTTAGGCAAGCCAAGGGTATGACTTAAATGACCTTCCAACAGTTATTCAAATTTACAACACGTCACGTGTGTACTGACACGTCAAGCTATTGAGCATAATTGTTTTACCTATGAATTTTCAAGTCTGATTTAAGCTTCTGTCAAACACAGATCGTGTTTAAAAATAACTATTATAAAATGGGACACATAATGTGGCTCACAGGCCTTTGTCAAGATCACGTGTTAAACATGAATAACGGAGATTAATACTAAATCAATTGTATTTTCCTCATATCGTTCATACTTGAAGCATTAAAGAAAATACCAACAAAAAATGTTTTTCTTGTTAACGATTTGATAAAATGTCTGACTAAATATATAATAATATACTGCATACATAGTAGTTGTAACATACACTGTTTTTAACGAAGCTATTTTAAACATTAGAATTACATCATTTACTTAACGAATAAACACAACTGCAATTGAACAAGTACATACGGAGCCCCAGAGAGGACACGAAGTAAAAAATATTATTTCGTTCTCTCAAATTAATTATTTGTTCCCTCAAGTTAGCATTTCGTTCCCTCAAATTAATAATTTGTTCCCTCAAGTTAGCATTTCGTTCTCTCAAATTAATAATTTGATCCCTCAAGTTAGCATTTCGTTCCCTCAAATTAATAATTTGTTCCCTCAAGTTAGCATTTCGTTCCCTCAAATTAATAATTCGTTCCCTCAAATTAATAACTTGTTCCTTCAAGTTAGCATTTCGTTCCCTCAATTAATAATTCGTTCCCTCAAATTAATAATTTGTTCCCTCAAAATATTAGTTTGTTCCTTCAAATTAGCGTTTCGTAGTAGTTATAGGGGATACCGTATGCTATATGGAAAATACATTACAGACCCCCCAGCCCCACCCCGGAACTTTTTGGGTCAACACTTTTTAAATCAAGCTGGGAGAGTTTAGGGTCAGTGGAAATTTATCATGGAGAATATTAGGACTGTATCGCGACTAGGGAAAGTTGATTTGTTGTATAGGGACAATAGTAATGGAACAGGTGTGATGACGTCACGGTACTGAACATGGGTAACAATGCTACAACACATGGAAGAGAGAGTGGACATATGCAAAGACTTATATAACATATACGACATGCAATATACCGTCACAACAATTCACAATTTTATAAAGGACTGATAAAGACAACATTGGTTTAGGCAAGAAAGCAATTCTTTTTGAGGCATATGAGTGGTCCTGAAAATGACCATTGTCTCTTTCTTCTTCTTCTTCTTCTTCTTCTTCTTCTTCTTCTTCTTCTTCTGTTGTTCCATCAGTTCCTGACTTTCTAAATGACTCCTTTCTTCTTCTTCCTTTCAGTCTCTGGAATCCAGTCAGGATGTTATTCTGTCTTCCAAACTCCTCTTTTTTCTGATGTCTTTTTCATTTATGTTGTCTTGTTCCTTTCTCTCCATTGTCCAGGTATCTAATCTTTTTCACCTCTACATCCAACAGTTTTCTCATCATTTCTTCCGCTTTCTTTAGCTGGTCTACTCTCCCACTTCAAAAATGACCATTCTGTCCAATACAATGTATCTTCTAGACTTTTGTGATACTGTCAAGTGGTGACTCCTTCAAGCTTCCCACTCTTACATATTTGGGGATAATAAATATGTTCAATTTCTTTACTTACTCCTCTATCATACCTTCTAGAAAATTTGTCGCTAATTTTAAACTGGTTACAAAGTCTAGGCTACCTGGATACTTCAATTTCTCAAGCTGTTCTACCACATATTCTACATCCATCAATAAAAACAAACTGTGTCTTAAATTACTAAACAAATCGATTGCCATCTTCTTAGACTATTTAATGCTGAATGGCGCGAATTTGTTGCTGGATTAAATATTTTAATGGATTAAAGTCGCTTACGCAAACTAAGTGCTTTTTCGACTGGTTAATGTCCGAATGTCGGACTAATTAATTGGTTGGGTTTTTTTTTTAAAAAAATATGAATTAAGGTCGCATGCGCAACTATGTGCTTTCGCGACCAGTTAATGCCCGAGGGTCGATCTATTTGATTGGTCGGGACCAAAGGTAACTTTGACTACACTAGGCTGTGTTGTCGCAGTCTCCCCGGCACCCGCGTTAAATGACAGTCTCTCCTTAGAGTAAAATGTCGGGTCACGGCAAAGCAGGAAGGCACCCGGTTTAGGAAAGCTAGTTTGTCAAATTGTTTCACTCTAATTAAAGACATAATCCAATCGGTTTGATATCTTATTACTTCTAAAATGAAGTATTAAGTATCTGTGTAATTAGTGAATTGCCAAATAGTTTAGTTGTACTTTACATCAGTGTGAGAATAGGCCAAGCTTGAAATCAAGATTTCCAACATCTAATCAGAACCCGTGTTACGTAAAAGTAGATAAAGTCCAATGGATCAGCCATGTTTTCGTCGACAATCAGGTTAGCATATTTTTGTTTCTCCACACTCCTGGATGTTGCCATTGTTTACGCTTGAAACGCCCTTATTTCTAATATAGTCCAGTTTTACTATGGACAGAAAAAATACCAATAATGTGTAAGCCACCTGTGCAAATATATCAAATCCATATAGTATAGAAATTTTCATCTTTCCTATCAATAAATATTTCTAGTGCATAGTGTACATGTTGTAGGTCCTTAACAAATTGAATTGCTAAAATGTCTTAGCGACATAAATGAGTGTAGTCACTGTTAGGTATTTGCTTGTTAATTTTGAGCGGTGGTCAAAACTGATCAAGTTAGATTTCGAGAAAGAGATTGTTCGAAAAGGGTTCTCGTACCAAATGAGAACCCTGTGAAAAGAAAAAATAAACAAATAAAAAAATAATTGAGTTGGAGTGGGGTGTGTTTGGTGTTATTTCATTTCTTCCTTCTTCTTTTTCCTCTTCTTTTCCCTTTTCTCTTTTCCACTTTATTCCTACTCCCTTCTTCCCTCTTTCTTTCTTTTTCCTTCTTCCCTCCTTCTTTTCCCTTTCTTTTTACTTTTTCTTGTCGGTCGGTTGGTGTTATGTTTCCTTGAGCTATCACTATTTGATCCCTGTGTTCTCATCACACTTGTATTTATCTTACCACTTGTCGGTTGACTGGTTTTACGGTACCTACATTGTGCCACTACTTAAGTGTAATGTTCTCTTTCCCCTCCCCCTTCTCCTTCTTCCCTTTCTCCCTTTTCTTCCTTTTTCCTTCTCATTACAATGTTTATATTATTCCCCCCCCCTTTCCCTTCCTTTCCACTTTTCTCTTTTATTTTATATATTTATTTTAGGGTTTTGTTAAGTGGTTCTGCTTTTTTAAGCTAGCAGTATTACTGTCCGCTCTGACCCCTTTAACCGATATGGCCTTGTTAATTATTTATTTATTTGGTAGTTATAATATTTATGTTTTGTCTCTTTATTTAAGGTATTGTTACGTGGGTCTGCTTTTGAGCTATCGATGTTATTATCTGCTCTGGCCCATTGACTGATAAATATTAACTCTATGGCTATGTTTATATTTATTTATTTGATGGTTTTGATATTTATATTTTGTGTTTTATGTCTATTGATTTTAGGTAATTAAGTATATTTATATAGGTAGTATTTACGTTTTTGTTATACTTTTTATCTAGAATTCGGGGGAATGATGTAACTGAGTCAAGTTTTCTTTGTTGTAGTTGGAGG
The DNA here is from genome assembly GCA_030141615.1 of Unio pictorum. Lineage (NCBI taxonomy): Eukaryota > Metazoa > Mollusca > Bivalvia > Unionida > Unionidae > Unio > Unio pictorum. The sequence continues at coordinate 9,220,650 of JARLTB010000074.1, forward strand.
ACGGTACGTTGTCGATGGTATTTGTGACATATGTTGAATACATGTTCCAATGTTTAAGTTTCTGGACAGTGTGGACATTTATCCGGCGTAGGTCCTGTACTTATATGTTTCATAAAGCTGCCATTTAGTAGCGTTTTACCTGTTCTGATTCTGTTGATGATTTTAATATCAATGGCTGCCAGGCTTTTTGGTAAACGTTGAGTTCTAGTAACCTCTTTTTGTAGTTGGTATAGATGTCTACCCTTTGTGGAGTTTTCCCATTGTTGTTGCCATTTATTATTAATTCTGTCCCTGACTTGACTATATAGTTCCTAAGTGTTGTACTGTACGGGTTCAATTTGGTCTTTCGCCAGACTGTTTCCAAGTGATTTGGTATAAGGTGGCGTTATGCATGAATTTTTTATTTTTGGTTAAATAGATTGGTTTCCGAAAGTATCTGAATTTTGAATTTTGAGAAAATATTCTGTGCTGTTTTAAGAAGAGATTATTACAACGCCAGTGACTGCTAGTGACTAATTAAAGTATTTAGTTCATAAGTTGTTTATTTGTTTATGTTATCGCTTTGTGCGGCCGGGCCTTTTGGTCCTGGGTAAGACTACCTTATATAAATAAGGTGTGTTTTTTTAAAATAAAAAAATACATTTTTGGTACTAATTAATTTTCCTAGCTATTTAGGTGCCGCACTGTGCATCCAGGCATGATGGTCCTGTGATATTAGACCATCTTATACAGTTAAATGTTTGGGGTCTTGACTAATTTTCCTAGTTAGTTTGGTGCCTCCTTGTCAAGCTGGGCTTGATGGTCCTGGATTTTAGACCACCTCATATGTTCTAACTTTGGGTTATATTTTTGTGACCTAATTATGGTGAATGGGCTATTATTAATTATCTACAGTCACTAATTTGGCAGTAGGGTTATAGTTGGTTAGTATAGATCAGGTATGTAGAGGAGAGAAATTTATTTTTATAACTTTAATTTTTAAATAACTGGAGTCCATGCATCTGAATTAAACACATTAAATACCTTCAATGAACCCATATGATGTGCATTGCTCTTCAACGAGCCCATGTGAAGAGCAGTGTTCTTACGATGCTGACGGATAGTTGAGGGAGGGGGGGGGGGGTATTGGTGTTGGTGGAAACGTATCCATTTCCGACTTGGTACAGGCGCAAGACTCGGTGCATCATTCTTCTGTCTCTGGTTTTAAAAAGAAAAAAGTTTTTAAAAGAACATCTAAGTCTCGAAGGGTTCTTCCTTTCTTAGTCTTTCTATATATATATATATATATATATATATATATATATATATATATATATATATATATATATATATATATATATATATATATATACACATATATATATATATATATATATATATATATATATATATATATATATATATATATATATATATATATATATATATATATATGGGTGTGAAGGCCTTAGGCGGTGTGTCTTCGTCGTCTCTGTCTGCAATGTCCTTACTGCGGAGAACAGGAATCCCAGACTTGGTATCGTCCAGGGCATTAATAAGAGTTTCTCGTCGGCCCCAAATCTCTCTACCAGTTAGTTTTTATGTTGATCTTAAACGTACTCGGTGTGGGGTGGGGTGGGGTGGGGTGGGGTTTGGATCTCTGTAATTCATTTTCCCATAGACCCTACGGTATCTCCTATAACTACTTTTAGTTCCCTCAGAATAATAATTCGTTCCCTGAAATCAATAATTTGTTCCCTCAAGTTACTATTTTGTTCCCTCAAGATAATAATTCGTTCCCTCAAATTCACATTTCGTTCCCTCAAATTAATTATTTGTTCCCTCAAGTTATCATTTCGTTCCCTCAAACAATTAATTCGTTCCCTCAAATTACTATTTCGTTACCTCAAAATAATAATTTGTTCCCTCAAATTAATATTTCGTTCCCTCAAATTAATATTTCGTTCCTTCAAATTAATATTTCGTTCCCTCAAATTATTATTTCGTTCCCTCAAATTATTATTTTGTTTCCTCAAATTACCGGTATTATTTCGTTCCCTCAAATTAATATTCTATACAAAGAAACATTGAATTCGTCTGCAGCGCAATAGAGAGACCCTTGTCAGCAAGGTTTGTTCAGGTGTGGATATCAGGTTACTATTTAGTTTAGATGAAGAATGCCATTTTATGCGAGATATGTAATTATAATATGATATTTTGTGATAAATCATCTTCAATGATTACTTCGTGCCTTCACTTTTACATGTCAGAATTGGAGTTGTACTGTATAGTAAATGATGTACGATGAATTCGAGAGGCCCATTGAGGATTGGATTTTTTTGTTGTTGTTTTGAATTGGAATGTTCTTTTCTTTAAAATGTCTGAACGATCGTTTTTTTTTTTATTTTAGATTGAATACGAATTTAAATTAATCGTCAAATACCTTATACGAAAGAGACTTTCGCCTGACAAATATACAGTAGCCCGGAATGCTACGTATTATCGCCGTCCTTAATGTTCTTATCGGTACATATTAACTCTGTTTTCCTATTGCTGCTTACTTATAATTTTTAAAGTTTCTATAACTTTCCCTCTTTCTATTTCTTTTTAAAAAGAAAAAAATCAATCGAAGCTCGTAAATTCGAATAAAACAGCAGGCGGTATCTGTCCCAGATTGACCTAGCACGGGAAACAACTCTTAAAGTATTATCATGGTATTCGCCTAACTTGGGTATGATAGTATGCAGGTATTATAATATAATAAAACATAAGGTCTCACTTGACAGTTTTTCTGGCAATTTTTTGTGTGACAATGACCTATAGCAGAAAAGTGATAATAATATTACATTAAAGACACAAATACAAATTAAATAATGATTTCTGTTTAAATGATGCTTGTAAGATTCTGATCGAGGTATTAAAGTTAATTCCTTATGCAACTAGTGGCTTTTATACTGAATCAACACTGCCCCCAGCCCCTCATTTTTACATTCTTTTTTTTTTACAGGAAATAGCTGTTTTGAATATTTTCCTGTGATAAGACATCTAAAAGAATCAGTATGTGCCTTATACATGAATAAAATTCACTAGTACTGTAACAACTTAGCATACTTTTCATCACCCCTCAACCATCTAGATTTTTAGATATTTACCTCTGTAGCAGACACATGAAAATACGCAACCCAAGTCTGCAGCTCATTTGAAGCCAAAGTTAGGCTTTTGATCTCCAATGCTAGTCTAACTGTGACAGGCAGTCACCAAAAATCAACCAATTTCCAAGCCAAACTCCAAGTAATTCTAAACCACATTACAGATTTAGCTTATGTGTGAAGTGACAAATGCTACGATTGTGATAATTAGGCTCATGCCTTCTACCTTAAATATTAGGTGTCAAAATGCGAAACTATCCAGTGAGACCTAAATTGCAACTGATCAATGAGACCAAATGTCCATGTTTGTACTTGCAAAAAATGTCAACAATAAACGAAAGGATCCAATGATTAAATGGAACACACATTTAATTAATGTGGAAATCTATGAATAACAACATTACACATTAAAAACAGTTACTTTTTATCTTTATATGAATTGTGGAAAAGCAAATATAAATATACAAAAAATTCATATTAATATTATTAATAATGTTATTATTGAAATATTAATGTTTACAAGAAAGTTAACTATTGTTGTTTCTTATTTATATAAGAGAAATATGATCATAAGCAGCATGTCGTCAAGTGTTGCCCATATTGGCTGCCATGAAATAAAATTATGACCGTAACCTTGTAAGGACACTTGTGTGTGATTTAGATTTTAATGTTCAGTGATATTGCTACGATGTCTGCAGTGTGGCAGTTTGTAGTAATGTCTAGCACTGAGGCATCAGGCTGCAGACATGTATCATGATATCCCATCCAGTCACATTATCCTGGCACCAGACCGATCAGACGTAACACTAACCACTCAAATCTGAGCACATAACGAGGCAGCTATTAGTAGCATTTTTCTAAGTCTTTGCTACAACTCGGTCAGGGTTCAACTCCATGACCACCCACATCCGAGACAGACTCTCTAAACACTAGGCCACCTGAGCGATCTGTAAGGACATGCATGTTACCATCAGTAAATGACCTATAATCATCAAACATCAGATGATATGCTGAATATCTTAAGTTTTTTAATCAAAGCCATTGCAGGTCTAGCAAATTAAATTGGAGTTTTATATATGATGAACAGCAAAATTGCATGCACTTTACAAAAGTGTAAAATATAAAAATATTGACATTTTAGAGGAGTTAAAATTCTGCTATATTTGCATCCATACTGGCAACAGTTTACATCAGTAAACTACCGCTAGATGGCATGTGTCCAAAATTAATTGGAAAATCCTGTTTGCTGTGATATTTTAGAGCCTGCAATAATACAGTGTTTAAATATAAATAGAGAACAAAAATACAAATGTGAAATCTTTTGTATATGTGCTCACGGAATAGTAGTCTCAACTTTATGAGACATCCAGAAGACAATGTATAGATCTATGTAGATTCAGAGATATTGAACTTTCTACAAAATGTAAAGTTTGAAATTAACTTCAGATTCCAATTTTGTAATATAGAATAGATGAAGTGCACTGAAGAGAACCATACAAATGTGAATTATGTAGTCTCTTGATTTGCAGAATGAAATCATGTCCTTTGTGGCAGGATTATGTGAGAATCAATTTATATTGTATACCAATGATTCAAAATAGGGATTGTTATGATATATTTGCTCTGATTGACTACCTTTGGAGGAAAAGATAATGTAAATCGATAAAAGCACTTGACAAATTTGGTTTATTACAAATATACATATATATATATATATATATATACATGTATATAATAGCATATAGCATAAGCTCTAAAGAAGATTTAGACTAGCAAAATAAAATAAGAATTCAGCCTCAGTTAATTTTAAAAAATGATTAGAAACTCAGATAACTGAATTTATGTTAATGTAAGCATACATGAATATACTAATGTGTTTTATAATCATGCAGGATGAAACCTGTGTATTATTATAAGCATGAAGGAGTATATGTTTTTGTTATATAATCATGCAGGATTACATGTGTGTTATTTTAATGATGCAGTATTATACCTTTATTATTATAAACATGCAGGATTATACCTGTGTTATTATAAGCATGCAGGATTATACCTGTGTATGGAAAATTACACAAATCTTAAACTGTCAGCATCAAGATGAACAGACTTATGGAATTATGAAATAGAAATAAGCATTACAATTTCTCTTCAATACAGTCCAAAATGGCAGGCAGAGAGCTATATGACTTTTTGAAGGGAAGAGGTGTGGATACAACTAAAATGAAGGAAGAGAAGGTAGGATTGTGTTGTTATTCAGTTTATTGGTTTCAACCATTGACAATAGTTCAAACATGCATCAAACATTTTGAAGATTTTACTTCTTTAGACTCTTTGAAGTTCAAAAGAAATTAACTGCATGATAAGTATGTATAGTTTATTCTTTGTAAAGTTTGTCACACATTTACTTCAGGAAATGTTGATACACTTGTCTTCCTTTTGTTGTCTATTTTTGTCTTCTCAGGGGCTTCCATTGTTACTTCCAACAATAAAATTGTCCGAACAGCTGATTAAAAGAGATATTCTAATTAATGAAGGAATACATATCCATAGCTTGGAAAATGAAGAAATTGTGTACTGTTTTGTCAGATCATAAGTGATGCACATGTCTTGAATAGTTAGAATACTTGTTTGGCTTACATGAAAACTGGCTTGTCTATGATTAAAATGTTATATGGTAGGGAAAAAGGTAAAATAACAATTCTGACCCAGCAACATATTTTTTGATATATATAAATATATATATATATATATATATATATATATATATATATATATATATATATATATATATATATATATATATATATATATATATATATTACCTATGACTTCATGGTCATATATTTTCTTACATGTTATCTAAATGTTAGAGGCTCTGACTATTGATAACATTAGAGGAAGCCACTGTAGTTGACTATAGGTACCATTAGAGGAAGCCACTGTGGTTGACTATAGGTACCATTAGAGGAAGCCACTGTGGTTGACTATAGGTACCATTGGAGGAAGCCACTGTGGTTGACTATAGGTACCATTAGAGGGAACTACTGTAGCTACATAGTTAGCAAGCTAGTCTCAGAGTCAGTTGATTGTTTGAAACCTGTCTAGACCAGTTTCAGTGGCAATTTACTCCTGTTTTCTTAGCAGTCAGTAGTTTGATATGTACAAGTGCCATTTCAAATACAAATCAATCTCAATCAAAATGTTTAGTTCTGATGCCTTCTCTAATTATACTAGGGAGGGGACTTCACTCAATTAATTTTAATTTAATGAGTGAAATACTCAATATGTTTCAAAAGTTATCTGGTGCACTGAGTAACATTTGTGTTTATTATTTTTTAAAACTTTTTATGCTTCTTTGGAGTAAATGTAACTCCTTGTGGAGATGGGGTTCAAAAGGTCAGACATCTTTCTTACGGTTCAGAATCATCTAACAGCTGCATTTGCTTAGAGTGATCAGCTACACAGGATTGCTAGTTTATCACACAAATACATATGCATGCACGCAGACAACACACACACAATTGGAGAGAGAGATCTGTCCATCACACTTTTTTGAGATATTTAAAAATAAAAAGCTATTGAGCTTGGTCAGACCATATTGGACATTTAAATAATTTGATTGGATTCCAAGACCTAATCAGGTTCCATTGAATGTGACCTATTTTAAAACTTGTTAGACATTCATTGGAACAATTGTAAGGCATTTTCGACCAGACATTGTTAGCACATTTACATAAAAAGTCACTTGAGATTCATGACTAAAATTTGGTGGGCATATTATATTTTTATATTATTATGTAAATGACACATTTAGATTTTCAGACCATTTTAGCAATTTACACATTTAAGAAATATTTGTAGCTTTTCTGTTCATAGACCAAAAATCTTATAGGATGGTCTATTGTCTATTGTCTAAATGACCATTAGTGTATTTAGTATTCCTACTCTTCCTAAACTACTTAAAGGATTGCCATTAAACTGTACAAGCACATTAATTATGTAGTCAAGTTGGTCTTGATTAAAATGATGCCACTTGGACATCCAAAAGAATATGACCACCATACTGTCACTAATCCTGCTGAATAGATCATCACTTCAACATGGGATTTTCACTAAGACTTCTTATGAAATATAGTTGGTCCTATAAGAAAATGAAGTTGATCTGACTTCCAATATGGCCACCATAGTAGTCATATTAAACATTGTATCATTACTTTGCTAGAATGACAAGTTACAATGACATGAGGTTTTCACCAGAACACTTCTTATCATGTCTAACTGGCATGAACTGAACATGTGCCAGTTTAATGTCAGTCTAAGCCATCTTGAAAATTGTGTCTTTATCCTGAATGGATGGTCATATCAACATGGTTTTTTTTTACTGAATGTGTTCTTATGTCTAGATGGTCCTACATGAAAATGGTTTGAATCTAATGTCCAGTGAGGCCATCATAGCAGCCATTTTGAAAATCTTATTTTATAGTTACACCTCCGAAATAGACATATCAATGTTTAGTTTCCTCCAGAAGACTACTTATGATGCAGTGTTGGTCCTAAATAAAATATTGATTGACCTAAATTAAATGGGTATCAATCTAATTCTGACACTGAATATATCCATCACAGCAGCTAATTGAATAAAGGTTTAATTGGGAAATAAAGGTTTTGACACTGCAGAAATTATGTTCTGCCAGTAGAGCACAAGTCACATTGAATAGCTTTTGTTTGTACTTGACATTTTTGGCATGCATGGTTTTATACATGTTAATGGCTTGCTTTTGGAACATTTGGTTTTCTTTTGTGGAGAAATCCATGATTTCTGCCTTCTGGTCCATTGTTTTGACAAATGTCAAGCTTAGCTTCAGTTTTGAAAAGTGTAACTTTTTGTATTGCTCTTACATTGACTGAACTATTGTATTTCATGAGAGGAAGATTAAATAGAGACCTGAAAAATCTCAAATATCAGTTTTCATATTTATCTTTTTTTTTAAAACTTTTTTTAACACCTTGCTTTGTTTTTCTTCACTCTGTGAAGTGTCAGGATCACATAATAAAATTAATTGTTATGATGGTTAGGGGGAAAATTGACATTTAAAATGCAACCCATTCTTCTTCTGTTTATCCTAATTCTTGTCATTATTCCAACATTATAGGTTGACGCGTCTGTCATTGCTCTGATGACAGATGAGGATTTAAAGGAATATGTTCCTAAGTATGGTGACAGAATAGCAGTGCTTGCCTTCACTAGACGAATTCTATCTTCCAAGTCAATTAAGAGAGGAAGTTCAAGTGAGGATAGAAAGCGCAATCTTTTGATGCAGTTGAAAGATCGACTCAGTTCAAAGAAACGTAATATTGCTGTAGGTGAAGACAGTAATCAGTCTCATGGACACTATCTTTCTTTAATTGGAAATAGAAATGCAAAAAGGTACAGAGAAGGTTGGATTTTGATCCAGTAACCGAGTCTTATAAGCAGGTCAAAACAGCTAGTGGTGGTGGTACAAGACAACTTAAACTTGACTTGCACATTACAATGACATAATTACTGGAAACAGCAAAGATATTATTCTTTCCTAATGGAGAATCAATGCGAGAAGATTGATGAGTTTACATTTGATATCAGTGACTTTAGCAAACGTTACATTCCTCAAGAAAAAACTTTAGAGGAAGTATATAATGATACAAAAATGAAATTGTTGTGTGTATATATAGCAACAACTAGAAGTGCTTCAGTTGGAAATGCTGAGACTAAAGTTAATGAATCCTCAGACCTTACCACCAATAAAGAAGCATCAGAAGTTCAAAGAGACATACACTTGGGATAAATATTAGAACTTGGCAGAGAATCTAGCATGGATGAAGTTTCAAATGATTCTTCATTTGATAATGCCTTAAAACTCTGACCAGAAAAAATTCCTTTGTCTCATGATATGGCAACTTATAGTCACTCTCAAGATGATAGCAGTGAGGTTATGTTCTCATACTTAATTCCAACATCAGAAATTTCTGATCTAAATGAGACCATTGGGACATATGTGAAAGTAATTCAGCTCCATAGAGGACACGTTTTCAAAGAATTTTATTGAATTCTTCTTTGAAAATAGTAGTTTGGATTTAAGGGGCACAAACATTGAAGTAGAAATGATATTACCCAATGGTCAAAAAGAGGCTGGGGAGGACAGAGGTGGTATTTTACGTGATGCACTATCAGAATTTTGGCATACATTCAATGAAACATGCACAGTTGGCAATCATATTAAAGTTCCAGCCATTTCTCACATCATGACTGACAAACATTGGAAAGCTTGTGCCAGAATAATTATTCTTGGGTACAAACAAGAGAGATATTTCCCCATTCAGCTTGCTTTACCTTTTTTGTCAAGTGCAATGGATGGTCCAGGCAACAGTCATACTGACAGTGACAGTCTTGTCAGTACATTTATGGAGTATGTTTCTGATATGGAAAAAGATGTATTTATACAAGCTTCAACTGATTTTGAATCAGTAAACTTTGACGATATACTTGAAGCTTGTGAATCTCATAATGTGCGTCACAGACCAACCAAAGATAACATTAGTACAATACTGAAACAGGTGGCCCACAAGGAACTCATCCAGGCACCTGCCTTTGTTGCTGAATGTTGGCATGAAATTTTTTGTTTGGATCTTCAACCGTTGCTACCAGGAAACCTTAGTGAATTATTTTTATGTTTGGCTTCCTCAACAAAAAAAGTGCTGCAGATCCTGGATGTTCCAGATGACTTGTCCAATGCAGAGAGGGAAACTGTTCAGTACCTGAAGAAGTATATTAAAGGTCTTTCTGAAGACATGCTGAGGAACTTTTTGAGATTTGTCACAGGTAAGGATGCAAAGTATAAGAAACATGGATTTACTTTTTTTACCTAAAGCAAGAGAAAAATATAAAAAATTTGGATTGGAGGAAACAAGCAAAGATCTCAAATTGTTTGAGATAGTTGGATTGTCAAGATAGTTTTAAATGCATTTTTGTTTTATGCAAATGGCTAATTCAACCAGATTCTGATGCCTGATTCAGCTAGTATCACTGGACATTTGTATGCCTTCAATGTGTTGACAGTTATTGTCAACTGGTACCCAAGATGTTAATTTACTCCATGACATCGCATCCACACATAAATTTGCCATCTTGACAGACTCCTTGAAGGAGAATATCATCCAAACTTTGCATGATCCTCCAAACAGCCCTGTTGTACAAGGTAGCACAAGCCAATTTGTGCCTGTATCTCATTATCTAAGATTAGCTAATAAGCAGATGATTAGAAAAGTCACCATACAGATGGAAGTAGAGTTTTCCAGTATATGAACAAACATACCAGAAATTGAAAACAAAATGGCATTTAACAACTGATAATCAGACTGTGAAAGTATGCAGATGTGCATGGAGATAACTTTGAAAGCATGCACTGTTCGCTAATACAGAACTTTGTTGTATAGTTCACTATTATTTAGATACTTCCCCAAAATTCAAATAATTATGCTTCCCCAGAAATCCATATTTCTTTTAATCTTGTGTTAATCTTTCAAGCACATCTGAATGTCATATATTTGAATAACATTATACTGATTTATTGCAGGTGCTGATCTACTGACTGTACAAAGGATATTTGTTCGGTTAGTGTGCTGTGACTCTGAATTCACCAGGAGACCAGTCGCTCACACCTCTGGCTGTGTTCTTGAATTACCATCAAATTATGAGAACTTTGTCGAATTCCGCAGAGAATTTAATGGTATGTTGGAATCACATCTGGATCATGGATATAATATAACCATGTAGTAATTTTATGCAGTAGTCATTCATGTGTTTTTAACGGAAAATGTTATGCTATAATGTTAAGGATAGTGTGGAATATATTAAGAATCATATGTATTTTGGCTTTCAGTATGCTTGCAAAACTGTTCTTCAATATATTTTCAAAGTAGTTGTTTTTACTTGTATATAATAAAGAAATCTGTTACAAAACTGCATGCAGTTCATGCAGTTGGTTAAAATGTATTTTTGGTATGCAGATAATACAAACAAGTTTGCGTTTAAAATTTTGTTCATATTGAACTATCATTGGTTAAAAATAACATGAAGAATGGACGAAATGTTATTCTGAAGATAGACAAACTACTCATGTTTTTTAAATGTTTAGATATAGAGCGACTTCACTGAATTGTAAGCTAATCTGCTTAATATGGTATGGACTTCCATCTGTCATGCATCATACTTAGCAGTTTTCTACATTTATTTTTGATCTGTTCAGCATTTAAACAAATTTAACAGGCAGCATCCTGAGGATAGTATCTAAAAAAAATGTGAGCTTTTAATAATATTATCACTGTAGGTACAACCTATACCAGTAATAATGATGCTCAGGGTCCAAAGAATAACATAGCGATATATGTGGGGTTGTGTTAACAATTTTTTAAAAACTCTTCCCCATAGAAATGCATTGAAAATTCAATTTCATTAAGCATGCTGTTCTGAATTTATGTGAATAACATCTTGTTAGAATTTGCTACTTACAAAGCAAATGCCAATAACTGTCTTAATCTTGGCTTAGATTAGATGTCCTTGCTACCATCACAAAGACTTTATAACGGATACGGTATTGATGACACTTAATGTTTGGATCAAACTGAGATTTTGGTCAAACTTCATTCTGATACTTTTATTGGGGTATGTATCAAGGCCAATACAAGGATAGCAATAACAGGCCCACTTGGGCTACTTGGTAGCACTAATGGCCTTTTGGGGAAATTTGAAAATACATGTTTTTTAATTTCATTTAGTATTTTCTTGCAAACAGTTGACTGAAAAAGTATAGTGTGATATTTTATAGTATGATCTCCAACAGGTTGATACTTCACAATACTAAACCACATTTTTTACAATTCACCAGACATAATTAGATAAAATATATACAGATATGTTGATAAATGCTTTGTCATAATGAAAACCTCACTCCAATGAACATTTTACTTATATCCAAATCCATTGTAACATGGGACCATTATATGTAGCACTTGTCAAAGTCACAGCAATATTTTGGAAGTTGAAAAGCATTTGTCATGTTGTACATCTGATATAGAGCAATATATTTAGTAAATATCATCTGAGTACCTGCCCCTCAAGGGACTTTTGATTTTAAACCATAGATAGCATAAAGGAATGCTAAAACTGTTTGAAATTAAACATATGGACACATGTTTGCAAGAAATGATTTGATATGTTGCTATATTAAAAATCAGGCATAGAGATATATCAATGAACATTTTCAACAACATTATCTTACCTGAACTTTCAATTTTAAAACACATCTTTGTGCTTATTTTCATTTTGTTCAAAACGTTTTTTCTTTAATAGCATAAGGAAATGCATTTTGTGAAAGAAACAGTATTACCTTATTGTGCATTGATAATCTGTTTTGTTTTTATTTTTTGATAATGTTAGTAATAACTTGAGTTGTGCAAGAACTTTTATTTTAGTCTTTCTTTCAACATGTACCTAACTAGGTCTGTATGTGCATGTGTAAAGTGCTGTGGCAACTGAAAGTTTAAAAAAGCCAGTATATGTTATAAAGGGAGAATGACTGGAATCTACAATCATTACTATCTCTTTTCTGTGTTATGCATTTCATTTGATCAGCTGTGGTGGAAAATTTTTGATCCACAATGTGCTTTGTCTGAAATGGAGTTTTTTTTAAATAATAATAATAATAATAATAATAATAATAATGATGATGACTTTATTTAAAGAGGGTAACACAATTAGCTAAGAACTAATCTACCTTGAGGCCCTCGTACAAGGAATTTATTTAATTCAGCAGCATCTCAGGAACCACTGAATATATTGGGTTTGGAAGATGGAAATAGAGTGGGTATTTCTAATCTCAACTGGAATACTATTCCAGAGCAAAGTTCCATTGTATTGGAAATTTTTCTTGAATAATTCCTTATTTAGTTTGGGAATTTTATACTGTTTTGTAGATATTGATCGCAGGTGGGGTGTATTACCAGGTAGCCTATACTGGAATAAGGATTGTAAATATTCAGGAGCACTATTATTGGATATCCTGTACATTAATTTGGCTTTTCTTAAACATATTCGGTCTTTAATAGGTAATATTTTTAACTTACCAGCTAAATTCTCCTTGCTTTCTTTTTGGTTTGATATTAGCCTGAATGCTCTTTTCTGAAGATTTTCCAACTTTTATATGTTTTTATCATACTGTATTACAGTAGTCTAAATATGGTTGTATGTAACTGTTATAAAATAATTTTCTGTGCCTTTCAGGGAGAAGCCATAAACTTGAATTGACCTTTTTACTGATATGTTTAATATGATCAGTCAGTATTTCCTTGTATCCATCCATTCATGCATCTGCTGTTTTTGTTTGATATATCATGAGTATTATATAGCTGGTGCTATAAGATATTACCGAGACAATCAAAACTATAGAGTTGTGTCAATTTAAAACCTAAGCAGTTTGATACATCAAAATCAACAGTGTCAATAGTTTATCCGAACTTGCCATGTGCATGACTTCCTTTATGACATCGCTGTTTCTACCACATCCATCTATTTTTTAAAATTTATTCATGCATCCATGAATAAATAGAAAATGGAAAGATGATAAAATAGGCATTATATGCTAAAATGTACAATTGTGTTACTTCAGGAAATTTTTTTCAAAATAGACATTGAAATATGTACAGATTTCTTTATTTTAAAAAAATTTAAACTGTATATGTTACCTTTTGGTTGAGGAAAAAGAAGACATATTATTAGATATTACCATAATTGTTATGCCATTTGAACACAGTATATTAAATTTTAAAATAAACCACAGATTTATGGAACTAAAAGAATATTTACATTTCTTTAATTATTGTTTGAGAGAGCTGATAAATTATAATTCCTAATTAAGGTCAAATGTCGCAGATCTACCGCCTTTGTTATGCTCTTGATTAGTAAGCAACAAAATAAGATATCATTGTAGATTTTCAAGATCCTGCCTTATATTGTTCCTTAGAAAAAGGTACAAATCTAGGCCTTCATATGGGTCAGTAGGGAATGCTAGTCTCTCTTCTTCCATGATGAATGCACACAAGTCAAATATTTCCTTGTCACAAGGATATGTTTCTCTAAAAAGACACTCAGCTCTGCAAGTGTCAATATCTTCCATTGGGACAAATGACTGATAGTTTTGAGTTCTGTACAGTGTAGGAGTTTGGTACATAACTTCGGGGCGTCCACTTGGCATAACAGAATTTCTTGTTGGCCTAATGAGATGCATGTTCCACACCTTCACAACTTCATCCATCTCATCCTGCAATATTATTAGAACTCTGTTGCATAACATCATCATTTTTAACAGTCTATAGATATTATTTGTAAGACAAAAATGATATTCTTTTAATTTGATATGGAATAAATACGATTTTACAGTGAATATTTAGGATTAATTTCTTGGATGATACATCATCATCACAATTCTTAAAATACATTAAAATATTTATTTTGTGAATGTAATAAGTCTTGAAGACTTTGCTGCCATGAATTAAGAACAATTACCTACATGTCCAAATTCTTAATTCGCCTATAGGATCATTTAAGGTGAAACTAATGATTTTAAAAAAATACAATTCTGAAACAATTTTTTTTGGCAGAATAAAGAAATAGTCTTACTTAAAGCAAAGACTTGATTTGTTTTTTTTTACAAAACTATAATAATAGATTGTAATAATCTTTATGATTATCACACATTTTTTTATGTAAACATAACAGATGGGATACAACAGAGAGGATCATCTTCCATACATGAAACTTACATTATTCCAAAACGTGGTCTGTTACATATTTATTAAAATATGATGAAGTTCAGACATCATAGATTCTTAACAACTGGTATATATTCAAGTAACTTTAAAGTCAGTGATACAAAAGCAATAGGGATGTTAAATGATAAAGCGATACCAAGTCTTTCATTTTCTCTCATCATTTATCTCATTTCTATATCCCTCAGACTAAACTAGCGGGAAAACAGAAACAAAATCTCAAGAAATTATAATCATCACCACCACCACAGGTTCACATCATCAACAACAACAAAAAATGTTATTGCTTGTATCTTTTGATGAAGTTTAAAGACTTTCGAGATTTGCATATCTATAGCAAATTGATATATATCAAGAGCACAATACCCCGCACAACGTACAAGCAAAAGCAAAAGCAAATGAACGTGCACATACCAATATGTGTTAAATATCCATGTGAAATAAGGTCAGCATTTACTCACAGCCTCATCTTGGAGCAATAACAATGCATATATCATTTGTATATATATATATATATACACCATGTTGGCCTATTCATCTTATAATTCTGCACAACAATACGTCATTTCTGTAAACAGTGGATCATATTTTGTGTTTGGTTGACAATCCGATTTGAAAGAATAATTGTGTTTTAAATAAGGAAAGTGATTTTCATAAAGCATATAAAAATATTTCATATTTATATTACAAATACATATACATATGAAAATGTGAATTCTAATGGTCAACAACAGGTACTGAATGCGAGGTTGATGTTTGAAAAATAGGCAATAATCTTAAGGAATAAAATTATACAGGGTGACAAATGTATCTCAGATTACCAAATAGGACCCGGTTTATCATACCTTTAAAGTGACAAATTGTCACCTTGCTGATTTTCGATGGTCTGTTTCTAAATTCTTTATTTTTTCCCCATAAAGGAGACATTGTAAACACATAGCATTATATTCATTATTGTTTCTCTTCAACATACTTTTATAAAATGTTGAACTTTTACAAATTCTTTTACAAAATTGATTTATTTTGCTAATATCTCTTGCCATTTAATGGCATTGTTACGTTGAATTTTGTCAAACCAGCTATTGATCTGACCTTGTTCATTGGCTAAAATGCAGACAGAAAGAGTCTTTTAAAAAGTAATGCATTTCATTTACATAGCCTGATGCATAAGCATTACATCTTTTCAAAGCCATGTCCAGAATATAGACCAATACATCGCGAATCACGAAAACACAGGTGTGGTATCCTGTATGTCCAAAATTGATACTATGTTGAACAATGTTCTAGTAACACTTGAAGCTTTTCAAATAGTAAGCATAATTTATTTTCATCGATCTGTCGAATTCGGTATTCGATTTGCGTTAATAATATTGACAGAAACCTTACATGCGCAGGAATGCCCGAGATTAATATATACACGCGATCCTGTAAAACCACTAAAACATTGTTAAGGTATATAGTTTTCGTGCTAACTTCTGAAAGCTGATAAGATTAGCTTTCCAAATACTTTGTGCAGTGTCTGTCTATGTAGTTGTTCAAAGTTTGCACAACTTTAAGTGTATGTCTGTGAGTATGTGTGTGTGTTTTGGATTTTTAAAGTAACTTTAAAAATTTTGCAGTCATATCCCTACGATGCCTGCTTTGTGGCAGTTTATAGTGATTCGAGCACCGAGGCGTTGTGCCGCAGACATGTGATATCAGGTCCCACCAGGTCACATTATCCTGATACCAGGCTGACCAGTTATATATAACCCCTTAAAGCCGAGTGCCAAACGAGGCAGCTGCTAGTACCATTTTTATAAGTCTTTGGTACGACTCGGATGGCTTTAGAACCCGCGATCTTCCGCATTCGACGCGGAGGCTCTGACCTCTAGCGTACTTGAAGATTGAAATAATATGTGAGAATAATATTGTAATAAATTTGGAGTATGCGCATTTGATAGCGCCCCATTTTAAGCAATTCTTAGATTGTGTGATTATTGTGATTCGGCGCCATGGAAATATTCTTAGCCCGAAATAATTATCCAATTACTAGGAGCAAACGTCACGGAGTCAAGCAAGTGTTTGTGAGTTTGAATGATGTCATGGTTCGCTTGTAGTGAATTCAGGTCCAAACCGAATGACTGACCCTGGAGTAAAATAGTCCATATTAAAATCTAGTGATGTACAATAATGGTGTGGCTGTGGTGGCAGTATTTACGGTAGGAAACAGGTAAATTACACAGTGGAATCAATAAGAAGGGATTTAGTAAATACCGTGTATGTGTCCATAGTGGAAAATGGGTGAAGTTATATTCACATGATGTGTCTGGAAAAGCGTTCATTGACTGGCCTAAGGTGGCGGAGTTAAAATAGTTCCTAGTGAATTTTCCATGGTGTAACCGGTTGGCAGTACGGAAACCTGATGATGATGAAGAGAAACCAGGCAAATATGCAGTTGGTGGACTTTTGGCAAGTTGTTTTATCTGTGGTCTTACATTGATTAGAGTCAAATTTTAGCTTTCTAATTAACAACTTAAATTGTATGGAAGTCTTTGTAAATATAAACATGATTTCTAGCTGGATTCGCGCCAGGGTTTGACGCCGCTCGGTCAAGTAATACCCCTGTGCGTGTAACAATATATCTCACCCAACAATATCTTTGGTTTTCAGGTGCAAGTTTTCGTACCAACATTGAAATTAGATGTAAAGTTAACCATATGAAAGACACGACTTATCTATAATATCTGCTTTAAAACACGCAAAGAGATCTCAGTGAGGGTACACAGCTTAAGTGCAAGAAAAAAAAAATAGCCGGAGCTGAAATATCCGAAGGGATAAGTGCCGGCCTCGTCGGATTCGTCATTGTACTCAACTTTTGATAATTTATGATTATGTTCAGTCATCTATATTCTAAAAGAAAAATTCTAACAAAAGGTAGTTATACCTGAATCATTCCCATAAAGCAAAATTGTAGAATGCTTTTGTCCAAAATGTCTCCACTAAAGTAGCCATCATTTCGAATGCGTTGATTCTTCTTCATTTTGCCTGTTTCTCCTCAGGAAACGCTGGAAACTCTTGACGTAACAATTTTCAGTTCCCAGATCGCCTCTTACGAGAGTGGGTACTCCGTTTAATTTTCCAACAGTACTTCTGGAATTATGATACACATAAAGCCATACAATATTTCTTGAAAATCCGTCGATGCATCCATTTATGCAGAATCCGTACGGCTTCAACTTATCGTACGAATCAATATGCCAGATATAATTTGGTCCTTTGGCAAAATATTCCCGCCTATTGAGACGTCGTGCTTTTCTAGCCTAGCACCCATTAGGATCCAACGCAGATAAAATGAGTCGCACGTCTTCTTTTCTAACTTTTAAGCCGTTAGCCAAACATTTTGTGTGCATCCATCGATATCCATGTAATTGACCTGAATGATTGAGTTCATTGGATATAAAGAATAAAACATTTGCTACATCACTGTAATCTTTCTGCCTTGAAAGACCATTAAAGTTTAGTATGCGTCTTAGATGACGTTCACCGATGGTAATCCCATGTTGAACTGAACGAACAGTGATGATGTCTTTATAAAGAAGTCCTAGCTTGAAGTAGAACTTAATAAGCTCAGTTCTAACACCAGCATCCGCCATTGTAATGCATTAATCAAGTGCACAAAGTATCAGTTGTGAGAGAAAGAAATATTAATTTGAGGGAACGAGTTATGATCTTGAGGGAACAAAATAGTAACTTGAGGGAACGAAATGCTAACTTGAGGGAACAAATGATTAATTTGAGAGAACGAAATGCTAACTTGAGGGAACAAATTATTAATCAGAGGGAACGAAATGCTAACTTGAGGGAACAAATTATTAATTTGAGGGAACGAAATGCTAACTTGAGGGAACAAATGATTAATTTGAGAGAACGAAATGCTAACTTGACTGAACAAGTTATTAATTTGAGGGAACGAAATGCTAACTTGAGGGAACAAATGATTAATTTGAGGGAACGAAATGCTAACTTGAGGGAACAAATTATTAATTTGAGGGAACGAAATGCTAACTTGAGGGAACAAATTATTAACTTGAGGGAACGAAATGCTAACTTGAGGGAACAAATTATTAACTTGAGGGAACGAAATGCTAACTTGAGGGAACAAATTATTAATTTGAGGGAACGAAATAATATTTTTTACCTCGTGTCCTCTCTGGGGCTCCGTAAGTATCAGTTTTAAGAGAAAGAAATATTAATTTGAGGGAACGAGTTATGATCTTGAGGGAACAAATAGTAACATGAGGGAACGAAATGCTAACTTGAGGGAACAAATTACTGATTTGAGGGAGCGAAATGCAAACTTGAGGAAACAAATTATTAATTTGAGGGAACGAAATGCTAATTTGAGGGAACAAATTATTAATTTGATTGAACAAAATGCTAACTTGAGGGAACAAATTATTAATTTGAAGGAACGAAATGCTAACTTGAGGGAACAAATTATTAATTTGAGGGAACGAAATGCTAACTTGAGGGAACAAATTATTAATTTGAGGGAACGAAATGCTAACTTGAGGGAACAAAATAATAACTTGTTTGTACGAATTGGCAATTTGAGGGAGCGAATTATTATTTTGAGGGAACGAACTAATACTTTGAGGGAAGGAATTATCATCTTGAGGGAACGAAATAATAATTTGAGGGAACGAAATGCTAACTTGAGGTAACAAGTTATTAATTTGAGGGAACGAAATGCTAACATGAGGGAACAAATTATTAATCTGAGGGAACGAAATGCTAACTTGAGGGAACAAATTATTAATTTGAGGGAACGAAATGCTAACTTGAGGTAACAAATTATTAATTTGAGGGAACGAAATAATATTTTTTACCTTGTGTCCTCTCTGGAGCTCCGTAAGTACACTGTAAATTAAATGCCATACAATATGTATGAAAGAAATAAAAAGAGTAAAAGAATCAAAGGTAAGTCCCATTTATCTTGAAAAAACACCAATAAATGTAAAGCAACAACTGTTTGCAACATTCTTATATATATATATATATATATATATATATATATATATATATATATATATATATATATCTGTGTGTTTGTGTGTGTGTGTGCTATATTCTCTACTGAAATGGAACACATTGTTAAATAGACAATGTTAGCGAAAGTCCAATTTTTTTGTATGTATGTATGTATGTATGTATGTATGTATGTATGTATGTAAGTATGCATGCATCAAGCCCATATTTGTGCGAATTTCTTGAATCTTCTTTAGTCGTTTTTGCTCTTACCACCATGTAATATGGTTTCTACAAGGTTAGATATATCAATAGTCAAAACGTTTTCTTTATTTATCTCGAGCAGTGTATTTATAAACATATTTCAACTCTGAACCATCTTTCCTCGCAGTCGTCTACATGACTGTATTTATTCACTATATCAGTTCAAACGGGGAAACGTGAAGTTAATCTTTTCAAAAGCGATTTCATTTAAAATAGATTTCCAAATGTGTAGCAATACAACAAATTTTTTTCTAAAACAATGCCAGATATCCAATTGTTAAAAGGTACGCAGTTAATACTTGATCTAACAGGGGCACAAATAAAAGCTTTGCCAGATCGAAAGTGATATATAGCGGATCAAATGGAACAATGATAGCTATTTTAGCACTAGCCGCAATGACAACGATATTACCCGTGCTAGGAATGTTAGGATTAGCTGCAAGGCTGGGTGCAGTATCAGGAACGATAAAAAAGTTGTATACGGAGATGAATTCGCCGGTCACGAAATCAAACAGTTGTATTAACAGTGACCGCAATAAAATCTCAGTTTTATGGAACCGATAATTATAACGAAATGCGACAACCCGATCACAAAAATCTCCTACGATAAAGAAATAAGAACCTGAAGAATGAATTGCAATGCGGTCAGGGACGGGTTCATAGGCTCGCTGCTAGCGGGAATAGCTGGGAGTCTATCACCAAATCCTTCAGGAATAGGACGGGGAATGCATGTATACCTAATCCGAACACGGTCTCGTAAAAGTCGTGGCCGATGACTGATGCTATCGGGAAACAGAAGATGAAATCTTCCTTGTTAAACAACTGTTAAACAACTCAGGCAATATATCCTAACAAATATTTGACCCATTGCACTCCAACCCTATCATGATCCTCCTGAAAAGATGAAAATCTAGACAAATCATCAATACAGACTAAAACATATTAAGCAAAAATCCTTTGTTTAATTAAGTATGTTAAATACTTTTTGAATAAGGTCATGATGGATAAGTTATTCAAATCTGCATTCGTTGTCTCTTGAAGCGATATATATATATATATATATATATATATATATATATATATATATATATATATAAATATATATATATATATATATATATATATATATATATATATATATATATATATATATATATATATATATATATATATATATAATTTGGACATTATTCAATCAGTTTCTTAAATTTTAGTATAAGATCATTACACATTTGAGATGGCAAATTCACATGAGAAAAACAGTTTTGGATCCTGGACGACTTTGCTTTCATCACTCGTTACCTGTACAAAGGTGAGGTAACGTTTAACGTCTGACCAGGAAGATAAATCTTTTTCTATATGGCAAATACAAATGAAAGAGGAAAAAAGATCATCGGCATGCATATATAGGTGTTTCAATTTAGGAAACATTCCAACTATCTATAAATAGTTTTAAAACAAATGAAGAAATGACTATATATATATATATATATATATATATATATATATATATATATATATATATATATATATATATATATATATATGTGTGTGTGTGTGTGTGTGTGTGTGTGTGTGTGTGTGTGTGAAAAATCATGAAACAAATTATAAAATATTGTCAAATTAAATGTATTAGTCTTCAAAGTATTCTCATTAAAACAATTGACAGACATATATGAATTCAAGAAAGAAACGTGAGAATAAATGCATTGTTTGGCATATTGTACAGCTTTTACGATCATGAATTGATACAAGCATGCTTTCTTATTCACTGAAGCAATTTCATTTATCGGTATTAACAGTAAGCATATTATTCTCTAAAATACGATTAATACAAATGCGTGATAGTGTTTACTCACCTTCATCAAATGTAGGCTTGTCTAGAGAATAGAAAGTTACTGAATTTAAGTAGGACATTCATTGGCTGTTCATAACATCAAACCTCTTCTGAACATTACCTCTTGACAAAATACTACGCCATTCAGTTAGGGATTTTCTTAACCAGGTTATTAACAATATGACAAAATCAAACAGACACTTAAACAAACTAAAATTCACTCATTCAGTAAAACGATAACGTATTTAATTGCCCCAGCAATTATACAAATGTTTAGCTTAATGATGATGCTACGAACCAAATCCATATCAAGCAACTTATAGCTAGAATATACAGAGAGAGAGAGAGAGAGAGAGAGAGAGTTAAATAAACCATACATTGGTCTACTCTAAACCGTCGAATACGTATTTTTATAATTTTATCAACCGACAAATAAGGCGTATATGCATTTGTCTGGAGTTTCTGAAAGTTTTCTTTATCTTAACATTTACAGTAATAATCTCCAATGAGTCGCGTATTTGACGACAAACATCATTCTCTGTATCACCCACTACCTGTATGGACTGGAAAAGTACGCAGTTTTACTCACTATCTGTTAAATTTCTCAAACCTGATATAATAGCCATGACAACGTATTATGGAATAGTCATGGTAACGTATTATGTAGTAGAAAATACGCTCTATAGTATGCTTGCAATCTTGGAGTGTCGATGGTGCTACAAATTATCTACAAAATGCAGTACTTCACTTCAGCAAAGGTTTTAGGACTGAGAAAACGTCAGCTAAAGTGTTGCTGTTGTGTAAACTTCAGGCATGTAACTCTTGATATTTGCAAGTTTGGCACAGATAAGACAAATAGAGACTTTGAAAACAATCAAAATTAGGTACCTGAGTACAACAGAGTCGCCCTTAAATTATTTTCCGTTTGTTATATTTGGATTAACAAAAGCATATGATACTAAATTCTAAAGTTTAGTTTATAATGACAGTTATTACCGTAATAAAATGATAGAATCTGTCTGATTTTTGTATTAAATTTATTTCATAGTATATATCGTAAACGTGAAATTTAAATATAATCTGCAATTAATCTGCCTTTCTCTTCGACAACTAGACAAAAACCTTCTCGTTTTCAGAAAGTGCAAGTTACTTGTTTACATTGGAAAAAGACCAGGATATTCCAAATGAATCTGCATTATATATATATATATATATATATATATATATATATATATATATATATATATATATATATATATATATATATATATATATATACCTTGTTGTTTATTTCGTTTGCTGCAAAATATCATTTTGTGAATAGGTTATATCATACCTTTAACAGTCATCAATAGATATACAGATTGGCTGTTCAATGATAACTGTAGATATTTGATATTTTCGTGCCATGAAAACATTCACAGAACAATATAGCCTTTTGAAAATCCTTTCAACACGGTATGTAACCCAAAACTGACAAGATACCTTTCGTTAACATTTCTCAAACTTTTACTGCCATAACAGAGGTTAGCAGTCGAGTATGTATCACTTAATTATCCCAATGATCCATAAAAGGAAGACAGGCCAAATTTGTATTTTATTTATTTACTTACGTACTTTACAACATCCTTACAACGATATGCATACACGACTGAGTCAAACATATAATGTGCAATTCAAAGTAAATCTGAAGGTAATCTAATTCTGTCATATTAATAATGCTATATCCACCTAGCTTGTTTCGGACTCCAATGAGGTCCCATTTTGGTAGCGACACATGTACCGGATCATATAATATATTGCAATATACTATCTTAAACTGATTTCCCTGTACTGAACTTAAATATTGTACATTTATTTTGTATATTTGTGCTGCCTTAACTATATATATTAAGTTGCAAAATAAAAAATTCAATTAGAATGCATATCTGAGTGTGCTGAATTCAAACCCTTTTGCTTTATGGCTGTACTCTTACCAGGTATATTAAAGAATCCTTCCTATGCCAGGACTTTCTTTTGATTCCTAGTGTGTACAATTTGTACAATAACCGGCTGTGCCTAAAAGTACTGATGCTTTAGCATTGTCTAGAAACGTAACATATAAAAGAGTATAAAGATTTCTTTATATAGACAGCTGTATTTATACTAGCACAGTAGTTCCTAAATCCTTATTGTAATGAATTTAGAACTGAAATCTGTTTAGAAAATATAGCTAGTCGTTTGGACCTAATTTGTTTAAGGATTTTCTGAAACACTTGAACTATAGTTATATTACGATAGTCATACCTATTTTGTTATCAGACAAAGTAAATTATATAAACATGTTTTGATAGATTAAACCGAACGGCTGTCATGTTATTACAGTAACTTCTGCATTAGAAGAACGACTCAAAGCTTCTACATAAGAAACTATTTGAATTGCAAAAGGTCGAAAAATGTTGCTCTGTATAATGCAAATCAAAACGATTTCATCTAATCCTCTAAATCAATAGTGTAAGAAAGAATAACTCCTTACTCTGAATTCAACAGCAATGCTTTTTATATTCAAATATTCAGATGTGCAGTATTAAAACCGTTCGCCTTCAAATGCATATAGTGGTCTAGATTTAATACATTTTTTTAATTATATTCATCAAATATATATGCTACATGACTAGAACAAATTCATTTGCTTACATGCCTTCCTGAATGAACCTTTGTTTATTGCGCAAATGTATATAAATTGTTCACAACAGTCTAGATTCAATTAACTATCAGATTTTGCTTTTACATGCAGAGAGAAACAAAATTAACTTACTTTACTATTAGAATATGAAGAGAAAGTTTCTGGAGTAAAAAGTGAAGTATGGTGGGTATTTATAACAGAGAGTAATTTCTGAATGGGCATAATGCTGGTGATTCGTTTGGTGATTCCCCCAAAGTCTTCCTGGTATATTTTTAAAGTGTAATGACCTTTCATGTATGAAAAACATTCTTTACAATAATTTATGCTACAGAATAAGCCACTGTCACAATATCTCAATAAATTGCCTTAATGAACAAAAAGGTTTCTTTGCAGTTTTATTTCAGTTGAAGCATATTATGTGCCCACGCCTATCTACCACCGACAAAATCTATCCCGAGTTAGCGTGTAAAGGCATCAATGCATACAGACACACACATACAGGTTGTCGGACATTCTGATCATATGTTCGTCACCCAAACCTCTGTCATCATACACCATGTGACAACTGAAATCTTCATAACTTTTGCTTTTGCTTATACATTTTCAGTTGTCCTCGAAACATTTAACATTATTTATTGGTTCATGATACAGCGGCCACGTTTGATATGTTTCTTCCCATGAGGACATGAATGTGTAGAAAAATGTTTTCTATGCCCCCAGATATATATAATACTACTTTTTCTCTTTTAGTATAAGTTTTATATTAAATTTTTATTGTGTTTTTGATAATATGTAACGCAAGGGATGGACTGTTATCATTTTAGTTGCAAGGCAAAAAGTTTACTATGAAATGCTACATGAAACTCTACATTATAAATTTCGAAGATTGTAACATTATATTTTTTTATGCTAACAAAAAAAAAAAAGAATGAAATTATCGAATTTAGTGTTTAAGAGTCAAGAAAAGGGTCAACGGGACTAGAATGAAACAGTTGTGTTGTATGATTATCTGACCTGTTATTTGTAGTCTAACCTTGTTGGGTCCTTCTGTTGACGTCCGGGTCAGGGGAGGAGTGTCATGCTTACGATATATTTACAGATGTACTATCACATTCACAAACAATGGCTGGAATCTGTATGCACTCGATATACTTACACACACGAGCGAGAGTACAAGATAGGAAAGGGATTTAAAGTTTAATTCGGCTTGTGAATAAAGATAAATACACATAAACAAACATGCAAACAAGAGTATTGGTAGTCTGTAGCAAATATGTTTCCTAACGATATGAGTGGCCTACAATTAATGTTTTATTATACGATCGTTATCGCGTCGTGATCGTAACATGGCCGACTAACACACAGTAAAATATCATCTATATCACAAACTGCATTGATGGGATAATGAGTTTAAAGGATTATCGATGGCATCCTTCTTCTAATCCTCTTTCTCATACGCAGATTTTGTTTTCCTCCACCAATTGTTGTTTAGGTGGTCAAATTTGATGTCCAATTATGTCACTCCAATTTTTGAGTCTCTTCAGTCCCTGCTGATTGCATTATGGTGCTTTCTTCGTCCAGGACTTTTCAATCAAAAGTCTACAATATTTTGCATAAGTCTTACCCTCTTTAGGCGTCTCTTTTCAGGTAAAATTCCATTTCCCCTAACAGAACTAGGAGTGATCCACTCTCTACATTACAGATATGGCTTGAATGAACCTCCCTACTTCGGAATGGTGGTTTTATGGTGAATGTCATTCATCATTTGTCTCAGCCTTGTGATCGAACAATTACGAATGGCTTCGGCCTGAATGACGTAAGTGGCAGTTTTTCCCATTGTACAATTTACTAGTTTACATGACCATTTACAGATGTATCAACAGAGAAACAATCGGAATCCATGTTATCGCCAGATGATGGAGTGGAACAGATGAACGTGAGAGCATGTAGAAGAGCAGATGTTTGCTCATACCATGTTCTCTTGATGGCAAAGCTAAGACAAGGATCAACATTTTACGAAACAAGAGACTTCAGAAACACTGACGATATGACACCTCTAGGATCATCAATATTGGCAAATAACAGGTATCGAGTGTCCTCTCTAACCGATTCAAAATGTTTGCTCTCCCTAATGACGGATGCATCAAAACGACGTGGGGATATGATATATGCAATTAAAGTCTAATTTTCGACATACCATAGCACGAACTACTGGCCAACATATGAATGGCGACAGGACAAATACTTGTGAGTCAATACAAACCATAATGTACTTATTCCCTGAGATTAGCGGGGTAGGATGTTGATAAGGTCAAGCACGTGGAGCTACAGTTCTTTGTTTTCAATAATTGTCACTACCATATCCAGGGGGCATCGTTATCAAGGGGTTATAGATAAGGATACAATAGCAAATTATAACCGACGCAACGAAATAACCAAATGATGGTATATTGGAGATATCCTGCAGAGAGACCAGCTCAACATCGATGCCTTGGATAGAAACCTAAGTGCATACGCAGAAGAACGACCAGGAATAGCTCAGGGAATAACACTAGACATGCAGTTTAAGGCCGTCTGCATGAACTGGAGAAGGCAGCTCAGGTATACCAATACCTTGACAAACGAAGAACTGCAGTGAAGGTCCGATGTTTCGGTGGCAACGAAGAGGAATGATGAATTATTTTATGCGAAATGTGAATTGTCACTTGGTTGTCGTACGGGGTAGTTCTGATCTTACCTATAGCAATATCGTCATCATCATCATTATCATCATCGTCAGTCTCTGGACCTAGTGTGGTCATTGAGGTACTGTGCTGCTGAACATCTGACCAGTTCCCTCCACTTGTCTCGATCATGTGCCAATGCCTGTCTACGCAAAACATTTCATGGTCCATTCTGTGATGTTGTCACTTCACTTTGTTCTCTGTCTACCTCTCTTTCTACTACCTTTGGCACTACTTTGTAGTACTGATGTGGATAGACTATTGGCTCTAGTGATGGCAATATATATAAAGACTAGGTCTCACTACAGCAAACGGACGCATTTTTTAACAGAAACGTGACTTAAAATAATTATCATTTGGCCATATTGTCTCTTCCTCATCTTCTTTCCTACGTTCTTCTGCTAATAGGTTTTTCCATTTCTTTTGGATTTCTCTTGCGCGCTTCTTTTATTTCTCTCAAACTCATGCTTACAAAAGTAAAGTCAGATTTTTCATATACAAGATGACGTTCATAGTATTCCACATGAACGCCGTGGTCTTAAGTGAATTCAAATCACCGAAACACATGCTCGCCATACGATATAAATATACATACCAAGTTGTATAAGAAACTTGGACATACTTGAACTAGTGTGACCTGTAATTACACCAAATCTATCACCACCACCAGTTGCCATAACCATTGCAGCAACCATCACCAACAAAACAACAGTACAGCAACTAAAACAAGTTGCGCATGAGCATAGTAGTCCCTTTATCAAGAGGTTCGAGTAAAGATGAAATTCTTGAGGTAGTATACGATTAAGAACAAAACCGTCGTTGCCGTCTCACATCTGTTATTGCTACTGAAGCATCTAATTATGTTTGTACATAAAGAACAAAAATCAGAAATACACAGACTTAATTTTAAAAATATAGTGGTTAGTTGGGAAATTATGTGGTAATTTTCACACTTACTTTCAAATCAGGTAAAGACGCTTTACAGCTATTTCAAAAAAAGTTTTCCGAAATCTAAACGTGTTACAAAACTTTGGTCACACTGATGTAAGCCAGACATTGTTCTCAGCGCTTATCTGGTTATGCCCTTTAGTCGCAATCAAGGTGGATTTGAAACTAGTACACCATGGATTAATAGAGGTGCACGCGTTAAAACATTGAAAAAAACGTAGATAACAGATAATTTAAATGGCCAGTGTTATTCGTTTTATATCCGCCCAGTGACTGTAAGATATGAAATAGTCGCGACAAACTGCATGAGAAAGATTCACCGCCGGGTAAGATTAAACATTAGAGCCGCTGATGTAATGCAGAATGCCTAGGATATTAAAAGGCTACGAAAGGAATTGTAGGATGAGTGGCCGAGTCAACTGGAACATAATAAGCTCTAGTCAAATTCATAAGATAGACAATCGTACCGAAGTTATAAATATGCTGCAAGAGAAACCGTGGAGACGATTAAGCGTTTACTGGATGAAGTTTAGGTCGATAAAGACAATATAATTAACAACCAGCTGGTGTCCTAACCAATCGCAACGTTATCTTGATGAAGACGTTAAAAAAGGGCGGGGGTGGGGAAGGGGGGCAATTCTCAAAATACCAAACATGCGATCTTTGCAATGCCCATGTAAATTCCTCTTAACACATTTCCTTTCGAAAAGAATACATAATACAAATACAACCAAAGACACACGATAAACACGTCAATGAAGAATACTATCAAATGGCATTGAAGGTGTTTAATGGAAGGGGACAAGCACCGGTGATCGATGAAAAGCTTTTGAATCTACGTTTGATGCATTTATACACGGAAAAGGTAACAAAAGGTGAAATGTTAAGGAAAGAAGATGTGGCACTGTACACACCACAATCAATGATCTATCGAGAACATAAATTGTTGGAAGTAAGTCTTATATGGCGCATATCTCGACCAATCACTGTATCACAGGCAGATGTGGCAGCCGATCATGCACCTGAAATGTGAACAGTAACCACTAAGAGCGACTTCAACAGCACAAACCCTAAAGGGAAACGGTCAAAACAACCCCGCACCGATGTGACAACACAGACGAAAACATATAACACCACTGCGCGAAGGGTTAGCTGTGAAAGGTGAGGAGAATATAAAACGAAAACCAAACACCACTCGACGAATTTACTGAGACTCTTGAAGAAGAACCAAAGCAAGCTCTAAGGTGCAGATCAATTTGTACAAGCAGCAACGTACCCGAATTCTTCACTGAAGCCACATCGATTTGTCAGCTGTTGCTCAATAATCACATCAGGGATACATATTTATAATGTATGCACTGATGATGAGTTCTAAAATGATTGCGATGGGTTTCTGCTTCGTGAAATATATGCTGAGATACAACAGGTGGTAGTGAATGCAGAACGTAGAGTTACTTCGATGGTTACAATCTCCTCAACGCAAACATGTATCGTTTTGTTTTACTTATTTATATTAGTCTATTTTGAGTGGGATTTGGAGATCTGAGATAGCTACACATCGATGATACCCTATAACAAAATGCAGGAATCAGACTCCGAAATAACACTTCGAAATGACCGACCAACTTTGTGCAACTGTTTTCCTTCGACTTACTAGCATTATATATATTCTGCTCATGACTTGCGAGAGAGAGTGTGGGAGTAAGATAAACTGGTGGGAATTACCAAAAGATTAATAATTTTGGTGCCCCTAGTTTCCATATTTCTAGTTTCCATTTCTTTTGCAACTTATGGTCTCAATCAGAATGTTTTAACATTTGTGTTGTGCATTTTGGAGACAAAAAGAAAATCGCATATCTAGGTTTATTTTTGTGTGACATCATATTTATTAAGACCAGGTTGTTTACCTGTATTCAAAATATAAAAATTTATGCTCGAACACTTTTCTTCTTCGCGAAATCTTAATCAATGACTAGAAAGGTCTACATATATTTTCCGGTTGAGATATCTTTATAAATGGAGAATGGACTGTTAAAATTGAATTCTCCACTTTTCATCCTTAAGTAAATTAGACATTCATTTTTAAACTAGGCAAGTTCCTCCATCGTTATAACGACATACAAATTCCCGTAAACGCGCATTAGTATATTGAAGCCTTTTATTCAATAAGAAAGGAGAAATCCAGGATAGCATAATAACTGTGTCTCAATAGCCCGCTTAGACCTTAAACGAATAAACAAACAAAAGAAGATCGAAGCCTTCGAACAATTTTACATTTAAACATTATCTGTGTAGAACCTTACAGTATGTTAAAATATGAAACCGAAACAAATTAAAGCATTATAATACAATGTATGTCACGAATGGCGTTCTAAGTCACTTTTCTATCTGTCTGTATATTTCTATCTGTCTGTGTTGAAGACCCTAGCTCTCGACTGCATTGAACAATATCAGCCTGGTGTAATATTCCATCTCATCGCCAGTACCCAACCACGAGAGAGAGAGAGAGAGAGAGAGAGAGAGAGAGAGAGAGAGAGAGAGAGAGAGAGAGAGAGGACAATATGAAATATGTTTAATTCATTTAGAAAAAACAATATCTATTACTTATATGTCATCATTTTCGTATGTTATTAATAACGTATAAGTCGATATTTAACAAATAATCTAGAGTGTACAGTGACAATACTATACTGCTGAAAACAAAGCAGTTTGTGTATTCGGATGAATTAGATGACAAGCAGTTTGATATGTCGACAGGAATTACATATCAAAAATTGCTTTCATACCATCACTTAAAAAGCCGTGTCGTTTTCAAATGTATTTAAATACACACACACACACACACACACACACACACACACACACACAACACACACACACACACACACACACATATATATATATATATATATATATATATATATATATATATATATATATATATATAATATATATATATATATTACTAGTGAAAACTAATTTCATAATTCGTGTACTTTTAAATGAAATGTTTAAGTGTATTCAAATTTCTCAAATTTGCACATTATCTATCTCAAATTAAATGATCAGATAAATGAATGATAACCTTCATTAAAAGTAAAATAACTCCTTTAAAAAAGTACAATTTCATAACTCTCTCGGAGATTACTTGTAGAAGAAATTAAATACCTTTAAATTCATTTAGGTATTTCTAACTAAGAAAGAGATATATAGAGAAAGATTAAATGGTATGGCCGTGTCGCTCAAGCAAACAGTCTATCCACAACAGTACATTCTGGAAACATCCAGGGTGGGCAGAAGGAGAGGTAGACAGAGAGTAAAATGGACTGATACAATCACAGAATGGACCAGGAAAAAGTTTTTTGAAGACACAGACATTGATACATGATCGAGACAAGTGGAGATAACTGGTCA